>JAWPHD010001055.1:0-362878 GCA_037043455.1 Cyrtodaria siliqua
TGACCTTTGTCAGTATGTGTTCTTATACACTGTCCATAAAGATTTGCATCAAGTCATTCAGTACTCAGTACACATTTCCTCCTGCCAGTATTTACTGACAGTAAGCTATGCATAGTCATTCAGTACCAGGGGCGTTCCTGGGGCTAATTTAGGTATACGCACCATCGAGTTTTGGATTCACACATGTGCCTAACCCCCCTATACCTTCAGTTTTTATTGCATTTTTCGCATTTTTAGCCCTTTTTATTTGTTTGCTTCTTTATAGCTTGTACGCACGTGCGTCAGTGCGTATGCCCAAGTACGCCCCTGAGTACTTCTGACTTTGTCAGCACACACTTCTACTGCTAATAAGCTAAGCTATGGACCCAGTCTTTCAGCACTCCTGACTTCTGTCAGTACATGCTTCTACTGGCAGTTAGCTATGGACCCAGTCATATAAGTACTACTGACTAATCAGGACACACGTTTTTTACTGTCAGTATTTACTGAAAGCAAGCTATGCAGCAAGTCATTCAGCACGTCTGACTTCTTTCAGTACACATTCTTCAGTAAGCTATGCTACCTGTCATTAAGTACTCCTGTCTCCTGTCATGCACTGTCAATACACTATCATGCATTATGCAACACACTATTATGCTCTGTAGTTCAGTTTGCGGTCTTGTTTCCTGTCAGCAGGCATTCATTCTATAATTCAATTTCTGTGATTACTTGCAATAAGTTGTGACACAATATTTAATAGAACTTGTCCATTAACAGAGTTTACGATGGGGGAAGTTGGATCCACAACAATTCCTACAAACAAAAACTGCACTCCGTAACCCTACTCATTTGGCATCAAATGTCCATCAACTTTCTCTTCTTCATAAACAATTCTTGTAAACACAAACTCAATATTCGCTCTTCATTTCAGAAGGAAGAATAGTTGGTGTTATGTATGTTATCATTGTTTCATGGATTGAATCAGGCTTCACAGTCTAGCTGGAGTTCTGGTTTTACTAATGCAATATTAAGTTTCACAGCCTGTAGGAAACTGCAGACAGGTTCCCCACACATTCTGTACTGTATCTCTATAATGTTGCTCCTTTTCTTTCTTTCCTTCATAACAATTTGTCCCAATCTGTGAAATCTTCCTCTATTTCGTCTGCTGAAATATGTGTTGGCGGACTAGCATAATGGACTGGTTGGACTTCCACCCTCGGTCGACTGGATACAAAACTGTCCGTCTGTTGTGGAAATGATAAAAGGCGATAAAAGATGTAAGACTACTGTTACAGATACTAATATACACACCATCATTAAACTAGAAGGGTGTTCCACGGAACACTTGTGTCGACTGCCGTGTGATTATCAAATACAATCTTACTATACAGTTTGAAGACAGGGAGTGCAATACTTCATGAATTACGGAGTAGTTTTTTTTATGTTAACTTTATGAAGAGGAGCATAAATCCGCATTGGATAATGGATAATTGGTTAAGGAAGAACTGTATAACGTTTCATAACAATAGGTCAAAATGTTGCCAAGTTATGAGCTAGGTTGACTGCAGGTTAAATGTTTTATGAAAAGGGGAACAATTGTGTCAAAATGAAAGTCAGAGTTATTGGACATGTGTAACAATATTCCTTTGGTTAAGATAAAGATGTGTGTGAAGTTTCATGAACATAGGTCAAATACTTTTCAAGGTATGAGCTTGGTTAGATTGCAGATTAAAGTTTTATGAAAAGTGGCACAACTCGGCTGAAAAGGAAGTCAGGGTCATGGGTAACAATATTCTGTGTGGTAAGATGAAGATGTGTGTGAAGTTTCATGAACATAAGTCAAATACTTTTTAATTTATGGCTAGTTATGAGCTTGGTTAGGTTGCAGGTTAACGTTTTATGAAAAGGGACATTACTCTGAAAAAATGAAAGTCACAGTTATTGGACGTGTAAAAACATTCCTTGGACTAAGATGAAGGTGTGTGTGAAGTTTCATGAACATTTGTCAATTACTTTTCAAGTTATAGCCTAGGTTAGGTTGCAGGTTAAATTGTGACGGACGACGACGACGGACAAAGTGATCTCTAAGTCAGGCTAAGTGTCTGCCATACTATGCAGGCGACACAAAAACACATTTTGGAAATAGTGGAAATTTTATCCTCGTACATTTAAATTTGAGACTAAACACAAAATCAACTTGATTGAAGCATCCTTCATTTCAAGTTAAAACAACACATTTACCTACTGGTTTGAGAACTTAACAATGTTATAGCAACATTGCTTTTTACCTTTAAACACAAATTCTTAATTTAATATCCATCATGAACTTTTGATCCTCTTATTTCTTTACATTTGGCTCATTAGTTGTATTTTGGGGGAATTGTGATGCTATTCATACTAACCGTGGACGCAGGAGATACCTGTGGGCTGTTAGGGCATATGTTAACGGGAACCTTCAACGTCAGCTGATTGGGACTGCCATTAAACATTGGCCCACCAAGACCTTCTGAAATTGGAAATGTTGATTGTGTTAAAATGTATAAATTGAATTTCTTTAGCTATTTCGGGCACACATTATACCCGGTTAGTCCAGATTTTTGAGGGGATTTCATTAATACCATCAACAACAGTGTTCTGAGATGCCACAGTCAGTTATTTCAAAGCAGTGATTAAGAAGTCAAACACTGTGTCGCATATATAAACGCCACTACAACAAAAGTACCTACATTCCATTTTGTGCTAGTGAAACGTTTGGAATAAAGTATTTTCTTCTACGAACATCTTAAAAACCTGTTTCTTTCGTTTATGAGGTGAGCTTGAACTTTCTAGGGTCTGACCCCGTTTCTGCTCCTATAAATTGAAATGACAGTAAAGAATGAAGTCTTAACCCTCAACCTGCTAAGCATGACTATAACAGCCTTTGCATCCATTGTAAACCCAGATCAGCCTGCGAGTAATGTCCATCTGCTGATCAGTCATTTTCCCCCAAAACACCCCTTTGTCACATAAATGAAATGGTCTTAATTCAAAGAAAGAATAGCCCATTATATATATGTAGTGGGTTAAGGGTTAAAAATCACAAACCTGCTGAGTCATATGCAGCTAATGGTGGGTGTTGTGTGTCGGCTCCGTTGTTGGTCTGACTGAAGAAATTACTTAGCGATGAAGCGAGGTCAGCAAACTGTTCTGGATTAAACGACCAGTTAGCACTCTCTCCTTGCTTCATTGTGTCTACCAAACCTGTACAGAGAGAGCATTTTTGTAATAGGGATTTTGTTTGTGCACGAAAGGAAGTCGGTAAGTTCTGATCAATACGGTTGTCGTAATTAAGCATGTGCGTATTTAATCTTGGCATCATCAGGTTGCTTGCCTTGATGAATGCAGCTAGAACCACATCAACCGGCTTCCTGACTGATTAACTGGAGCTTGAACGATGATCTTGTAATCTGAAAACTTGCTTCCTGCCTTCTTGGATGGAGCTAGAACATGGTACAAACATGGCCGCTTGCATTTTTGTATTTCAAATTTCCGGTATTAAAACCTTCAGAAAGTCTCATATTTTGTACACTTAAGTGTCTCCACAAATAGTTTACCCATACATTAAACTTTATTATATCAATGGACGTCTAGCTTATACATAAAACCTTACTAAAACTGCATGGTGGAAACTTACCTTGGAATTGCGTGATGTCTATATTATGCCAGTCATACTGTCCCGTGCCTGCCGCACGTAAACTGTCCTTCAGAGTGTCCAGGTTCTGAAGAAGATCTACTCCGGACACATTCAAACCGCCTGTAAAAAAACAACACCTTAGCATACAATAAATTGACATTTCAGAAATGTATTATAACATCCAATACAAATTTAATTGTAATGTATCACACCTATCAACATGTTGTATGTCCAAAGTTCTGAAAATCTGAGATTTTATATTTTGAAATACATAAAAATGGGAGAGATTTTAACTGTTTTTGAAATATCGAGCAAATTCTGAGAATTCATTTCCCCTTGTATTAATGCACTACTCCAACTGTTGGTTGCTACAGTAAAGGGTATGTAAGTTCTATATTCAACATAAGACAAAATACTTCTATATCTGACCCATGAAGGAAAGTTCTATACCTAACCCATGACAGGGAACTCTATACCTGACCCATGACAGGGAACCATGACATAATTTATATATCTGACCCATGACAGGAAATTTCTATGTCTGACCCATGCCAGGAAAGTTCTATATATCTGACCCATGACAGGGAACTTCTATATCTGACCCATGACAAGGGGGTTTAATATCTGACCCATGACAGGGAATTTCTATATCTGACCCATGACAGGGAATTTCTATATCTGACCCATGCTAAGGAACTTCTATAGCTGACCCATGACAGGAAACCTCTATATTTGACCCATGATAAGGAGGTTTTATATCTGACCCATGACAGGAAATTTCTATATTTAACCCAAGATAGAGAATTTCTATATCCAACCTGTGGCAGGGAACTTCTATATTTGAGACATGACAGGAAACTTCTATATCTGACCCATGACAAGGGGTTTAATATCTGACCCTTGACAGGGAATTTCTATATCTGACCCATGACAGGGAACTTCTATATCTGACCCATGACAGGGAGGTTTAATATCTGAACCATGACAGGAAATTTCTATATATAACCCAAGATAGGGAACTTCTATAGCTGACCCATGATGGGGAATTTCTATATCTGACCCATGACAAGGGGTTTAATATCTGACCCATGATGGGGAATTTCTATATCTGACCCATGACAAGGGGTTTAATATCTGACCCTTGACAGGGAATTTCTATATCTGACCCATGACAGGGAACTTCTATATCTGACCCATGACAGGGAGGTTTAATATCTGAACCATGACAGGAAATTTCTATATTTAACCCATGACAGGGAATTTCTGTGTCTGATTCATGCCAGGGAAGTTCCCATAGCTGACCCATGACAGGGAATTTCTATATCTGACCCATGACAAGCGGTTTAATATCTGACCCTTGACAGGGAATTTCTGTATCTGACCCATGACAAGCGGTTTAATATCTGACCCTTGACAGGGAATTTCTGTATCTGACCCTTGACAGGGAACTTCTATATCTGACCCATGACAGGGAGGCTTAATATCTGACCCATGACAAGCGGTTTAATATCTGACCCTTGACAGGGAATTTCTATATCTGACCCATGACAGGGAACTTCTATATCTGACCCATGACAAGCGGTTTAATATCTGACCCTTGACAGGGAATTTCTATGTCTGACCCTTGACAGGGAACTTCTATATCTGACCAATGACAGGGAGGCTTAATATCTGACCCATGACAAGCGGTTTAATATCTGACCCTTGACAGGGAATTTCTATATCTGACCCATGACAGGGAACTTCTATATCTGACCCATGACAGGGAGGTTTAATATCTGAACCATGACAGGAAATTTCTATATTTAACCCATGACAGGAAACTTCTATGTTTGAGCAATGACAGGAAACTTCTATAGATGACCCTTTTCAGGGAACTTCTATATACAACCCATGACAGGGAGGTTTAATATCTGACCCATGAGAGAGAATTTCTATATCTGACCCATGACAGGGAATTTCTGTGTCTGATTCATGCCAGGGAAGTTCCTATAGCTGACCCATGACAGGGAATTACTATATCTGACCCATGACAAGCGGTTTAATATCTGACCCTTGAGAGGGAATTTCTATATCTGACCCTTGACAGGGAACTTCTATATCTGACCCATGACAGGGAGGCTTAATATCTGACCCATGACAGGCGGTTTAATATCTGACTCTTGACAGGGAATTTCTATATCTGACCCATGACAGGGAACTTCTATATCTGACCCATGACAAGCGGTTTAATATCTGACCTTTGACAGGGAATTTCTATGTCTGACCTCTGACAGGGAACTTCTATATCTGACCCATGGCAGGGAACTTTTATATCTGACCCATGACAGGGAACTTCTATATCTGACCCATGACAGGAAATTTCTATATCTGACCCTTGACAGGGAACTTCTATATCTGACCCATGACAGGGAGTCTTAATATCTGACCCATTACAAGTGGTTTAATATCTGACCCTTGACAGGGAATTTCTATATCTGACCCATGACAGGGAGTCTTAATATCTGACCCATGACAAGTGGTTTAATATCTGACTGATGTCAGGAAATTTCTATATATAACCTAAGATAGGGAACTTCTATAGCTGACCCATGATAGGGAACTCTATATCTGACCCATGACAGGGAATTTCTATATCTGACCCTTGACAGGGAACTTCTATATCTGACCCATGACAAGTGGTTTAATATCTGACCCTTGACAGGGAATTTCTATATCTGACCCATGATAGGGAACTTCTATATTTGAGCCATGACAGGAAACTTCTATAGCTGACCCATGACAGGGAATTTCTATATCCAACCCATGAAAGAGAAGTTCTATATCCCACATTCAACCCATGCTGAAATTTAATGTCAGACCCATGTAAGAAAAGATCCATAACAAAGAGCAGTTCTACATTCAACAAATAGGGAAGTTTAATATCCAACTCATGATTGGGAAGTCGGGAACCTGTATCGGTGAGAGGCAAGAAGGTTTCAAATGCATTGTCTTTACCACCCCAGCAAAGGAGGCGCTCATGATACAAGTTAGTATGATATGCAGAAAGGTATAATAGTTATGTGAAGCCAAAGACTGTCAGGAGCACTGCATAAGCAAAGACAAATATGAGTTACAAATTGTGACTTTAATTTTGTGAGTGTTATAGATAAAAGCACACCCATATTCACACACCTTAACATAACTCAAATTTCACAGTTCTTTATGACTGGCTCATCTTATTGTGTTAATAAAACCAAACTTAGCAATTTTTATTCAATCAGGGCCACAATGCTGCTGTTTGTTCAAATTTGACTGGTTATTTGCTGTTGTTTATTTTAAAAATAAAGGGACATAACTGTTGTTTGCAGTCCGACTAGTTTTTGCATTTGTCTGAACTTTCTTCTATGACTGAGGTAATATCATAATATACAAAGCCCTGAATCGCTCACCTAAAACTTTTGCAACAGTAAACACAAGAACGATCACTGAAGGTGATGAATACCCTCGCTTAAATAATAAGTCAAACAAAGGGTCATAATTCTGTAAAAAATTAGGCAATCAACAATGGGTGATGTAGAGGGACACAAGGTCACCAATTTTTATGTGTATATGAAGTTTGGGAACACTCATTCAAAACTGTTTGAGAAATGCAAGTAATAAAAATGTGTTGCGCGACGAGACGGAATGGGACACGACGGTTTATTACAGACAGGGTGATTTCTGTATAGCCCCCACTTCACTTTGTGAAAGCAGGGGTATAAAAATTGGCCCAGATAAAACAGGTCTGGTAAGTTAACAAGGTTTTTTAAAAGATTTCTGATTTAAACTGGTACCCACGAACATGCTAAAATTAACCCTAGGATCACCATTTAAAGAAACTTGGTAGAGGACCATACGCTTATGCTACATGAAATATATCAGAGCTCTATGCATCATGGTATCAAGGGAAGAAGATTTTTCATGTTTTCCCTATATGAGTCGCTGTTGGTTGGGGCCAAATTTAACCCCATGGTCACCATTTGAACCAACATCGTCAAAGACCTTAAGCTTATGATATATGTCAAATGTAAGCTGTCTATATTCAGAGAAGATTTGTTTACCCCCATCAGATCTGGCCCCAGTCACCATTTGAAAATCTTAGAAGAGGACCATAAACGTATGCCACCTACAATATATAACTGCTCTGTGCCTTGTGGTTTCAGAGAAGATCTGTTATTTTTTTTACCCCATATAAGTTAATGTAAAACTGTTCCACTGGTGTGGGGGTCAAATTAGACCCCAGGATGATCATTCGAACAAACTTGACCATATGCTTTTATTATACCTCACTCAAAATTCTCTATGTAATTTCCCCATTCCCGATCAGTCAACAATTGGTAATGTTTCATGGCATGAAACATTATCTCGTGCATACCGATCATTATCTCGTGCATTACCGATCAGTCAACAATTGGTAATGTTTCATGGTAATGTTTCATGGCATGAAACATTAAATCTTGAAAATTTGTTTCAAGTTCTTTATTGTTGTTAATAAAAAATAATTGCTGATTAAATGAATTTTGATGTTTGGTATAATAAAATAAATATCACATCCCATGGAGGGTGATAGAACATATTGTCAACCCTCGATGTGGTAATGTCCACCTTGGCTAAAGCCTCGGTGGACATTACCAATCTCGGGTTGACAATATGTTCTATCACCCTCCATGGGATGTGATATTTATATAATGCTACATGTATGCAAAATATTCGACCTAAAGCTATTGTAGTTTGAGAAAACTATTTTTTAAAGATTTTCCTATATAACTGGGTGTGTAGCTTTTAAACACGGAGAGTGTGTTCCTTTAAGATTGAACTTAAGACAGACTAACAGACATCTAAATATATAACAAGAGAAGATTGTAACAATTTAAGTTAGTATAATGCAATAAATAAAATATCCAAATTGTTGAACAAATACTTTATGTTAGTAATACAACGTGTTAAGAAAATCGAGGTATCCCACCCATCTCATACTCATTGGAATGGTGAGAATAGTATGATAAAGGGCAACTACACTGGTGAGATTACAACTGATATTATGAATAACTTCAAACAAAAACTCTTGCTTTATTTAATCTGTGGAAAGTGACAGAAAAAATTGATAGATTTTCTTCAAATAATGAACGTTTTTTGTTTATTATTCCTGTAATACAAAACCCTGATTTCAAAGCAGATTTGACATTAACTGAATATTTGATATCGACTTGTAATAAATTGAAATGCAGTTTAATTTAACTTTCATAATAACCAGCTTAATTCTTTTGAGAGAAAGTTAATAAAAACCCTGAGAAAGAGCCAAAATAAGGTAGAGTACGAGTGGGTAATTTATTCTGGCCTTAAAAGGAAGTTACTTAACATGAAGATCACTTCCTTTTTTTAAAGTAAAATCCCTATTTCTTTTGTCGATTTATTGTTTATCTACAAAGAGTGCAACACATTATAAAGAAAAAAGATTACTATTTCCATACTCTTTTCCTAATAAGTTTTTAAGCACAATTTTCAAAACACCATCACTTTCACTCAAAAAATTTAACAGTTACTGTATCTAGTTACTGTATCTATTACCACAAAATGCCCTTTGAAAATAGTTTTAAATACTTAGTAACCAAGACTTTAATTTCTGGTCCTGATTTTCAATATATAGAAAAATGCACAAACACCACGCCCTTTCTAAAAAGTATACAAACAGATGGAAAAAATAAAATGTGTGCATCATTTTTAACAAGTTTTGTACTTTGAAGTTTGCGTCGTTATGGTAACACTTGACAATGAATGAGTGGAGATGAAGTGGGATAGTGCAACCACATACCCAACAGGTTGTTGTTGTCATGGGAACCTGGGTCAAATGTCATATTGGCTGAACCTACAACATAAGCAGCCACAGTGAGGCTCCAAATTTCAGTTTCTAGTTTTAAGTGCACACAATAGCATTTTACTTTGGTTCTCATCCTTTCAACTTGTATATACAGAATATTATGTCAGTGCCTTTTACTATCAAGTTTATTAGGCGAGGCTTAGAAAACGAATAATGGTGAGGCTCTGCCGAGCCATTCTTCGTTTTCGTGCCGAGCCTAATAAACTTGATAGTAAAAGGCACTGACATAATATTCTATTTATCATGTAGATTATCCAAATTCTCTGTATGAATTACTATTATTACCTATTTCTCAGAATGTTACGCTTATCGAGGATGCGCCATCTTTTTTTTATGACGTCTGGCAACGTTACGTGCTTGACGTCAGATAACGTTACGTACAATAAAAGCCGGGGGATTCCGCATTGATTTACTTTATTGGCCAGTGCATATTAAAACAAAATTTATTAGGTCACCCCTTTATTAGGCAGAAAAGTGCCTATCTGCATGATAAATAGGGTTAACTAGATTGAAATTTCGGATTTTGTGAGTCTTTATCATTAGTCATTTAATGGTCACAAATTTAGTTTAATGGTTGGTAAGTTTGTATATCAAAATATGTGACTCAAATAGTGACTGATATTCCGTCACAAAATTCAAAAATACAATACCGGTTAACCATTTTCTAACGCATTTCATGGTTTCTGCAGTTTACTAACGAACACATTAAACCCTAGAAATATGTCTGCAGACACAGATGCCCCGCAAAATGTGAACGCCCCCAAAATATGCTCATCTTATACCTTAACTGTGACCTTGACCTTGACCTTTTGTTGATGGGAGTTGTATACGACCCATTTTCTTCATGATTTGGACAAACTTTTCTGTAAAATGTTTGATCCAATCCCTATTTGCAGAGCTATGGCCCGGACAAGCGTTTGACCTTTGACCTTCTCCGCAATCTTGATCTTGACAGCTGTAAGTTGTTGTAAACAACAGACACCATGTGGTGAACCTTTCTGTGAATTATCTTTTTGATCCAATAAGTTACTGCAGAGTTATGGCCTGGACACGAAAGTTCGACGGACAGCGTCTGACAGATGTACGAAAGGGACGGAAATCCAGAACACCATGTGCCCCTTCCTCCATCTTTGGTTGCGGGGTCATAAAAACTAAATGTTGCTTTTTAAAAATTTAATGACACATCACTGACTTATAACAAGTTATGAACTATTTAATAATCACAATTTGTTTAATATCAACCAATCAGATTGCAGGATTTTACCAAGTGCATTAGAATTACTCTCTGTCAACAAATGCTTGAAAAAAGGATTATAGAAGCATAACAACAACACATGCATTGATGTCACAGGCTTTTTAAATTGTTTCTAAACAAAAAAAATAAATCTTTGAAACAATAGCTTCTAAATATGACAAACTGAAGTGTCACGACAGACTTACTGTGTAATGTGTAATTAAAGGAAAACAACACCTAACTGTCTCATTTAGAGAGAACATCGATTGGCTGACTTTAAAGTCTCGACAAATATCGATCCCTATTCATATAATGTGTATCATACGAGAAATGACTGTATGCAACGCTTACCTGTAGTGCTGCCGTTCATATTCATAAATGAATTTAACGTCCCTGAAAAACACAAGCATTAGTTTATTAAGACGGTGAACGACACTCAAGTATTTCTTAACCGATTTTTTGTGTTAGAATTTATTGTCCCGGAATAACACAAGCATTAGTTTAATAATAAGTACATTCAAAGTCTTTCTAGACTTGATTTATTATGTACGAATTCAATGTCCCTGAGAAACAAAAGCTAGTTTAATAAGCCATTGAATGACTCAAGCATGTCCTGCTTGATTTACCATGCAACTGATGCAAAATATTTAGATAGCTATGGAAATGTTTTGAGTCAAAATAGGGTGATAGAGTCGGTAGTTTATTGTCCATGATATACAAAGATTATTATTAAAGATAATAAATATGTGTACATGAACAAAATGATGAAGTATTTATCCAGCCATAATGGAAAATGGATATTGTGCAAAATGAAGGTGTCATGAAAAACATATACAGAGGAAAAAAAGTTTAGCAAGTTTTTTTTATACAAGATATACTGACATTTTGTGACTTTATGGGCTTGACCGCCACGTTCATTTATTCGTTCATTAAGATGTTCGACTGTTATTGATGTGTGTTTAATAAAATACTGTGTCTATGGCAGTAGTTTCTGGATTTTACAACCAATAATGTATTATTTCCAGGGTGCAACAAAAACTTGCTAAACTTTTTTCCCTCAGTATATAATACATCTATATTCGAGAAGGTTGTGACTATTTATATGGCAAGCAGAATGATGAGAAATGGAGTATAATGTACACATAATACAGTCAAGGCAGTCTGAACATTTTTTCCGAAGCTGAACGTTAAAGTTGCAAATTTACTTCCCCCCCACCTCCCTCACCTTTTTTAGTCTTTAATAACACCTATCACTATAGCGAATAAATGTGACATGCAGATATATATGAGTAGCAGCACATCAAGAAAGAAAACATTGTAAGTTTGCAGCTACAAAAACAACATCAAGAAAGCAAATCACTGGAAGTTTGCAGCTACAAAAACAACATCAAGAAAGCAAATCACTGGAAGTTTGTAGCTACAAAAACAACATCAAGAAAGCAAATCACTGGAAGTTTGCAGCTACAAAAACAACATCAAGAAAGCAAACATTGGAAGTTTGCAGCTACAAAAACAACATCAAGAAAGCAAATCACTGGAAGTTTGCAGCTACAAACAAGAGGTCAATGACCTTGAAGCTCTACTGATTGATTTTGATTTCAGTAAAGTAGTCGCTACAAACTTATTTTTTGAAAATTTATTTTATACAAGAAGTAGTCGCTACAAATTTATTTATTTTAAATCTATTTTTAGCCGTGGTGGCCATTTTGAATTTCTGGCTAGCCTGAAAAATTTTCTAGGATCTACTAGACATCAAGAGCAACATTCCTGTGAAGTTTCATGAACATCCGTCAAGTAGTTTCAGAGGAGTAGTCGCTACAAGTTTTTACTATATAACTCTATGTAAACAAAGATGGCCACTGGCAGCCATGTTTAACGTCGAATCAAAATAATGTTCGACTCGGATCAACATCATGTCATGCTGATCATTTTAGAAAAAGTCCAATATCAATATCACTTATAGTTTTCAAGAAGTAGTCGCTACAAACTTTTTTTTAAAATCTATTTATAGCTGTGGCGGCCATCTTGAATTTCTGGCCGACCTGAAATTTTGCTAGGATCAATTAGACATCAAGAGCAACATTCCTGTAAAGTTTCATGAAAATCCGCTAAGTAGTTTCAGAGGAGTAGTCGCTACAAGTTTTTACTATATAACTCTATGTAAACAAAGATGGCCGCTGGCAGCCATGTTTAACGTTGAATCAAAACAATTTTAGACAAGGACCAAATCATGTCATGCTGATCATTTTAGAAAAAGTCCCATATCAATATCACTTATAGTTTTCAAGAAGAAGTCGCTACAAACTTGTATTTTAAAAATCTATATTTAGCTTTGGCGGCCATCTTGGATTTTACATCAACATGAATTTTTGCTAGGATCAACTAGACTTCATGGGCAACATTTCTGTAAAGGTTCATGAATATCCATCCAGTAGTTTCAGAGAAGTAGTCGCTACAAATAAAAGTTTACGGACGGACAGACAGACAGACGGACAGACGGACGGACGACGGACACCGCACCACGGCATAAGCTCTGCTGATCTCTGATCAGTAGAGCTAAAAACAACATCAAGAAAGCAAATCATTGGAAGTTTGCAGCTACAAAAACAACATCAAGAAAGCAAATCACTGGAAGTTTGCAGCTACAAAAACAACATCAAGAAAGCAAACATTGGAAGTTTGCAGCTACAAAAACAACATCAAGAAAGAAAATCAGTGTAAGCATTATAAAGTTATATAAACAAATAAAGCACCAACAATAATGCAAAAGCTGGATTGTGAATTAAATGTTTTAACTGAAAACTCTCAGTAAAAAAGCAGGATAATTCATGTAAAATTCATGACAGAGTTATGGTTCTTGTCATACAATAAGTGTGTTATGACCAATGAACATTTGTGCCAAGTTTCAAAGCTTTCCAATAATTAGTTTTTGAGAACTGAGGAAAAACAACAACTTTAACCAAAACGTCATAATGTGTAGACGGACGAAAATCGCCAACTATAAGCCTGGATTTGCTACCCAATCCGGCTAAATAAAATGCCTTAACTATCATCACAATCTCATGTGTTTCGTTTCAACAGACAATCATGGAGAAGATGCAACAAGCTGGAAGCTGACCATGTGGTCAATTGGCTATCATGTTCAACTCTGAATATGGTGATTATGGGTTCGAGCCCCACAGGCGCCACTGGGGTTACTTGACTGGTGATTGACAGCACCACTGGGGTTACTTGATTGGTGATTGACAGCACCACTGGGGTTACTTGAATGGTGATTGACAGCACCACTGGCGCCACTGGGGTTACTTGACTGGTGATTGACAGCACCACTGGCGCCACTGGGGTTACTTGACTGGTGATTGACAGCACCACTGGGGTTACTTGACTGGTGACAGCACCATTGGGGTTACTTGACTGGTGATTGACAGCACCACTGGGTTACTTGACTGGTGATTGACAGCACCACTGGGGTAACTTGACTGGTGATTGACAGCACCACTGGCACCACTGGGATTACTTGACTGGTGACTGACAGCACCACTGGAGTTACTTGACTGGTGATTGACAGCACCACTGGGGTTACTTGACTGGTGATGACAGCACCATTGGGGTTACCTGACTGGTGATTGACAGCACCACTGGGGTTACTTGACTGGTGATTGACAGCACCACTGGGATTACTTGACTGGTGATTGACAGCACCACTGGGGTTACTTGACTGGTGACTGACAGCATCGTTGGCGCCACCAGGGTTACTTGACAGCACCACTGGCCCCACTGGGGTTACTTGACTGGTGATTGACAGCACCACTGGTGCCACTGGGGTTACTTGACTGGTGATTGACAGCACCAATGGAGCTACTGGGGTTACTTGACTGGTGATTGACACCACCACTGGGGTTACTTGACTGGTGATTGACAGCACCACTGGGGTTACTTGACTGGTGATTGACAGCACCACTGGCACCACTGGGGTTACTTGACTGGTGATTGACAGCACCACTGGGGTTACTTGACTGGTGACAGCACCATTGGGGTTACTTGACTGGTGATTGTCAGCACCACTGGGTTACTTGACTGGTGATTGACAGCACCACTGGGATTACTTGACTGGTGATTGACAGCACCACTGGGATTACTTGACTGGTGATTGACAGCACCACTGCACCACTGGGATTACTTGACTGGTGACTGACAGCACCACTGGCGCCACTGGAGTTACTTGACTGGTGATTGACAGCACCACTGGGGTTACTTGACTGGTGATGACAGCACCATTGGGGTTACTTGACTGGTGATTGACAGCACCACTGGGGTTACTTGACTGGTGATATACTGGTGATTGACAGCACCACTGGGGTTACTTGACTGGTGATTGACAGCACCACTGGGGTTACTTGACTGGTGACTGACAGCATCATTGGCGCCACCAGGGTTACTTGACTGGTGATTAACAGCACCACTGGGGTTACTTGACTGGTGATTGACAGCACCACTGGTGCCACTGGGGTTAGTTGACTGGTGAATGACAGCACCAATGGAGCCACTGGGGTTACTTGACTGGTGATTGACAGCACCACTGGCGCCACTGGGGTTACTTGACTGGTATCGACACCACAGGGGTTACTTGAATGGTGATTGACAGCACCACTGGGGTTACTTGACTGGTGATTGACAGCACCACTGGGGTTAATTGACTGGTGATTGACAGCACCACTGGGGTTACTTGACTGGTGATTAACAGCACCACTGGGGGGCATCCATGTCCTATGGTTCGAGCCCCACTGGCGCCACTGGAGTTACTTTACTGGTGATTGACAGCACCAATGCCGGCCATCCATGTCCTATGGACACATTTTCGAATTTTCTGTAAGTCTGGTACACTTAACAAAAAGGGTGGTGCAATAGAAGAGAATCTAAAGATAAATCTACAGGTAAACACATGCTTCTACTCTAGGTGAAGGTCCAGCACAGTCTATGTTTCTTCCCTTACATCATCCTGCAGGACCATCAGACTTAATCTTACCAAGACCATTCTTAACAATCATTTGGGTGGAAGGTAGGTTTGACTTAATTTTTTTCAGAAGTTTGTAATTTTTGTTGCATTAAAAAAATGTTTCCAAAATAGTAAAAAAACTTTTGAGTCGTCATTTTTGGTTGAAAAGTAGCCAAATAACATCACTGTGGATTTGATATATATCAAACATATTTAAAGATAAGTTTGTTTGACCTCAGGATTTTGTAGTTCCATAAAATTGAATGTATGCAAAAGGATTTTGTTAACTGTTTATTAGTGCACAATACTTACCAGGAATTTTTGCTGGTCCTAGATTTGAAATTCAGCATGTTGTATGTACGTTTTAAGTGTATTACAAAATGAATGAATGATTAAAAATACTTTTATTTTTTAAGAAAGGTCATCATAATAACTGGTATATTATATTTATGCCCAGATATTATGATGATCTTAACATATTTTACATAATAAATACCCATAAAATAAAGTCTTAAAAACAATTTTAGCCATCCTAGATTTAGTGAATATAATTTACACTAAAAATTCAAAAAAATGAAGTACCATATTTCTTCTTATAAGCAGCACTGGGGTGGTGGGTGGGGCTTAAATAATTTAAAAAAGGATGCACTAATAAAAGAATGTTGTGTATCTTTTCACAAATACCATGTTCCAGTAAGCCATAAACCGTATACACCTTATTTCCCAACAGCCATAAACCTGGTACCAAGCACCTTATTTCCCAGTAGTCATAAACCTGGTACCGAGCACCTTATTTCCCAGTAGACATACACCTGGTAACGAGCACCTTATTTCCCAGTAGCCATACACCTGGTACTGAGCACCTTATTTCCCAGTAGCCATACACCTGGTACTGAGCACCTTATTTCCCAGTAGCCATAAACCTGGTACCAAGCACCTTATTTCCCAGTAGCCATAAACCTGGTACTGAGCACCTTAATTCCCAGTAGCCATAAACCTGGTACTGAGCACCTTATTTCCCAGTAGCCATAACCCGGTACCCAGCACCTTATTTCCCAGTAGCCATAAACCTGGTACCGAGCACCTTATTTCCCAGAAGCCATAAACCTGGTACCGAGCACCTTATTTCCCGGTAGCCATAAACCTGGTACCGAGCACCTTATTTCCAAGTAGCCATAACCCGGTACCAAGCACCTTACTTCCCAGTAGCCATTAACCTGGTACTGAGCACCTTATTTCCCAGTAGCCATAAACCTGGTACCGAGCACCTTATTTCCCAGTAGCCATAAACCTGGTACCGAGCATCTATTTCCCAGTAGCCATAAACCTGGTACCGAGCACCTTATTTTTTTACTTTGGCCAATTGATAAAAAAGGCGCCTATTACTTAGTAATTACAAAGCACGCAAGGGGCACTTACAGTCTTGGGGCAGGGCGCTTATAGGAGTGAATACGGTTTGTAGTGTGTGTACTGTTGCAGGGATGCTAGTGTATGGCATGTACACAAATTGCCCCACAAGTTCTTGAGATAACAATGAGTAACGCCTTCTCATCTTTTAATACATAAATACAGTTTTGTACCGATATCAATTTACATATTTACAGAATCTGATGATTTGTCATCATTTTACATTTAGAACTAGCAATAAATCTGCCTGTATACTGAAAAAACGTTAATATGAACATGTTTCACAGTTTTATGTGGGATTTTTTTTTATATATATATAAAAAGTTTTCCATGTCGCCCAGGAATTTTTGGGTCAGCCCTCATACAGCTACAAACTATCAAGTTAATCTTGTTTAGTAGAAGAACGATAGTTGAGCATCTTAAAGCATAATAAAAGGATAGGATGCAAGTATCACTCTCAGAAATAAGCACAGCAGAAAGTAAAGAAGCTGATTGCAATGATGATGCAAATAATGCACTTAAAGGGACAATGTCCGTAACTTTTAGCTTATAAAACACACTCTAATTATGTTCGCAAACATTACACACTAAACATTATTGAATATTTACTAATTAAAAGCAAGATTGATTGACGGAATTCAATCGCAGTACAAACAAAAGAAAAACCGTTTCGGGCGTTTGAACTCGCAGCCCAAACTAAAATTACACTCGCGGTAATAATAGTGAGCGTGAGCGTCAAGTAGTCGATAGTAACACATTCGTGAGTTTGAAAAAAAAAGCTTTTTTTAAAATTATTATTTGTAAATAAAGTGGGACCCACAATATTTACCTTTTCTACGATCACGTGACTTTCATTAGCGTATTAGGTTTTCACCATAGTATGTATTGAGTAATATGTATAGCCCGCTTAGCTCAGTCGGGAGCAGTGGACAACTTCGCGCTCACGCTCATTATTATCACCGCGAGTGTAATTTTAGTTCGGGCTGCGAGTTCAAATGCCCAAAGTGTTTTTTCTTTTTTTTGTACCGCGATTGAATTCCGTCAATCTTGCTTTTAATTAGTAAATATTCAATAATGTTTAGTGTGTAATGTTTGCGAACATAATAAGTGTGTGTTTTATAAGCTAAAAGTTACGGACATTGTCCCTTTAACTGCTTGGATCGATTATAGGGAAATCCTTCATGAGATGGTAGACGTTTGGTTCAAAACAAAACACGTCTACCATCGAGTGAAGGATCTCTCTATAATCGAACACAGCATTAAAAAATCTGTTTATTACATTTTAAATAGGTTTGTGCATGAGTTTAATCGAAATTATTCGCTTTATTGAATGTCATCGGCGGATGACGTTGACGTCAGCACCATTTTATTGACATCCTAACTCTGTGCCACTTAGTTATTTTTGTGTTAGGAGTTAGTTAATGAATATTCTTTCACTGAGAAATCCCAATCTTTCACCGATGAAAATGTAATAAATAAGAGTAGTAAGTGTCCTAATATCAGATGTTTGTTTTATATTTTTCACATAAACAGCTAATTTAAATTTTAATAGATAATTTTGAATTTCCTACCAATTGTCATTTTTGATATATGCCCCAAACTTATTTAAATGAGGAAAAAAATCTTCACTAATGTTAAATATGAAGACCAAAAATCATGGACGTATTAGTAGTTTTAGTCGAGATAATGTCTGATGATGAAGATGATGAAGATGATTATGATGATGATAACACTAAGATGCGGAAACATAGAATGATCTGAGTTAGACCTCACCTTGCGAGCTATCAAATATGTTCTTATACAAACTTCTGAATGAGGCACTCAGGTCCTGCTCTAGATGAGAGTTGTTCTCGATGAACGAGCTGCCTTGGGTCGTCGTCTGTTGTGACTGGAGTTGAAAATAGTGCAATGTAATACATGTAAAATGAAAAGTTTTGCTTTCAACTAATATTTGTTAAATTTGGATACTCTACCTTGAAGGGAATAAATAAATTACACTGCGGCAAAAAAGTATTCCGTGACGTAGCTTCGGTATTCGTTTGAAGTCCCTATCCCACCATCAACAGGCACATTTTACAACAAATGTACACCATTCCTAAACCTACCAAAGACGAGGTATATAATTATATAACTTAACATATTTTGAGAATTCCAACAGTTACTCTATAGACAAAATACAAACGGCAAAGCATATTCAATCACAAGCATTTGAAGAACCCGTGAATAAACCTTTTAATCGGCACATATACAGTATTATATTAACTGATCACCTTGACAGAGTTTGAATAGTTTTTGTAGTTTAATTTTGAGGTTATTTGGTGGGCTAGTTTCTTTAAATATAAACTCAAGTGAGCGATTTTAATTTGCTTAATTAAGGATGTTGGCTGGGCAAGTTTGGACATCTTCAAGTCTAAACATTTTATTTTTTAAATTATACTTTTAATTGACAATATAACTGTTTCATTTTTTCCATTCTAGTAGATATGGATATAATGTAGGATTTGAGATGGTAACATACCAAATTTTAAGCAATTTTTTTTTCTTCATATTTCTTCCGTCATTTGTGATCATTTCTTGTTGTCAACAAAATAGGGGTATGCGTAGCTCTGAGTAGAATTTATCCTTTTGCTATAGAATAAATCAGATTTTTGTTTTTCAGTAGTGGAATACATATATAAAAGTAGATACTGAGCTAATTTTATTTTCGATCTCCATGTCAATATTGTGTGTACAGTATTTTACATTGAAAATGTCAAAATAACTCCAAAATGGGTGTAATTTAAAGAATTTTTAATAAAAAATCATTAGAAGCCTGGTGACCTATATATTATTTTGAAAGACATGTCATAGGACCTTGACATATACAAGTTTTAAAAAAAGTTGATCATTAGAACATATTTTTTTATCTTGAATTAATTTTTCGGTAAAAACAAAAGTGGGTGGGGTACGGGACATATATGTTTGCTTTTTAGAGTAAAAAGACGAACGAGGATTACAGTTGCTTTTGTATGATTTGAAAGATATGTATATATGCAATGGAAAATTAATTGTTTTTCAATAAACGTAATGTCATGAAAACAATTATGAAAATGTTCAATGACTATATTTTTACTCTTTTTAGTGAAATTTTGAAGTTAGAAATATGTGCCTTCTTCAATGACGTCTAGTGGGGAAAAAAGCGTGGTGACCTAGCCTTTTTTTGATATTTTGAATCTAATTTATACCAAAAAAGCTTTACATATGAATTTAAAAAAAATCTCATCACTACACCAGCCAACCTCCTTAACATGTATACACAGCAGTGACAAAACATTGCAGAAAGAAGAACACTCAAAGAGGAAAAGTGAGAGAGACAGGGCGGGAAAGATAGAGAGTGAGAAACATACTTCTCCCATTTTTAGTCATATGAGGTTTTTTACAGGCATAAAACAGTATGATTGTATCACATGAGCAAAACGCAGTCTGTACTAGAGCATAATGGGAGAAAAATAATCTATCATGCGTAAATCCATGTGTTATAGAGAAATCTCACCCTCAGGATCAGAACTGCAACCAGGAACTTGGCAGAGCCTCATCCCTGGTTGTAATTCTAACCCCTCGGGTGAGATTTCTCTCCCATGGATACTCTGACATTATGGATTCTTATAATGTAATATAGCAAAAGTGAGAGAAACAGGATAAGATGGAGACAGAGAAAGTGAGAAACATATACATCATATTATAGCAACAGTGAGAGAGATGGATGGAGAGAGAGAAAAGGAGAAATATATAGCAAATGAGAGAGAAAAGGAGAAATATATAGCAAATGAGAGAGAGAGAGAGAGACAGAGAGAGAGACAGAGAGAGACAGATGGGAAGATGGGATGTTAGAGTGACGGGATGGGATGGGGATATCGAGATACAGAGAAACAAATACCTGTGATGAGATTGGTACTGCAGTTACCTGAACGCTGAGATTAGATAGTGATGGTGGAGAACCCATACTGGAATTGCCTGACTCTGGACTGTATGGGCCCTGAAACATATAGAAATATATGTGCATGCAGAGGTAATGTCTGCAAGGTTTCGAGCTTAGGCAATCTTTAAAAAAATAATCTGTTTTCCTGTTTTCTGATCCAAGATTTCATAAGTGGATAAAAAAAAATAACGAAGACAGTAGCAGTGAAAACCTTAAGAAATTAAAGAAAAATGCATCACGGCTGCTAAGCGGGTGATTTTACCTCCTAGGTTGGTTAGCTAGTACAAGAACAAACAAGATACTCCAGCATTCCATGGCAATACATGACGTTCCCTACCGGTCAGATGTCTGACAGTAAATAATTTTGTTGGACAAGACGAAACAAAAGGCTATGATTTAGACAAATAACAAAGGCATGCTACATTTCGCAGCCTTAACAATCAAGTTTGCGTAGATAACCTGCCTTACAAATTTCTAAAGGATATTCCTCGCTAGTAAGTTTACAAACATATTACAAATATAATACAACAAGTAATAACAAGAGGTCAATGACCTTGAAGCTCTACTGATTGATTTTGTTTTCAGGAAGAAGTCGCTACAAACTTGTTTTTTGAAAGTCTATTTTTAGCAGTGGCGGCCATCTTGAAGTTCCAGCCGACCTGAAATTTTGCTAGGATCAATTAGACATCAAGAGCAACATTCCTGTGAAGTTTCATGAAAATCCGTCATGTAGTTTCAGACGAGTAGTCGCTACAAGTTTTCAATATATAACTCTATGTAAACAAAGATGGCTACTGGCAGCCATGTTTAACGTCGAATCAAAATAATGTTCGACTCGGATAACCATCATGTCATGCTGATCATTTTAGAAAAAGTCCCATATCAATATCTCTTATAGTTTTCAAGAAGTAGTCGCTACAAACTTATTTTTTAAAAATCTATTTTTAGCCGTGGCGGCCATCTTGAATTTCCGGCCAACTTGAAATTTTGCTAGGATCAATTAGACATCAAGAGCAACTTTCCTGTGAAGTTTCATGAAAATCCGTCAAGTAGTTTCAGTGGAGTAGTCGCTACAAGTTTTCATTATATAACTCTATGTAAACAAAGATGGCCGCTGGCAGCCATGTTTAACGTCGAATCAAAACGATTTTCGACAAGGACCAACATCATGTCATCCTGATCATTTAAGAAAAAGTCCCATATCAATATCTCTTATAGTTTTCAAGAAGTAGTCGCTACAAACTTATTTTTTAAAAATCTATTTTTAGCCGTGGCGGCCATCTTGAATTTCCGGCCGACCTGAAATTTTGCTAGGATCAATAAGACATCAAGAGCAACATTCCTGTGAAGTTTCATGAAAATCCGTCAAGTAGTTTCAGAGAGGTAGTCGCTACAAGTTTTCATTATATAACTCTATGTAAACAAAGATGGCCGCTGGCAGCCATGTTTAACGTCGAATCAAAACGATTTTCGACAAGGACCAACATCATGTCATGCTGATCATTTTAGAAAAAGTCCCATAGCAATATCCCTTAGAGTTTTCAAGAAGTAGTCGCTACAAACTTGTTTTTTAAAAACCTATTTTTAGATTTGGCGGCCATCTTGGATTTCACATCTACATGAATTTTTGCTAGGATCAACTAGACTTCATGGGCAACATTTCTGTAAAGTTTCATGAAAATCCATTCAGTAGTTTCAGAGGAGTAGTCGCTACAAAAAAAAAGTTAACGGACGGACAGACGGACGGACAGACAGACGGACAGACGGACACCGCACCACGGCATAAGCTCTGCTGATCTCTGATCAGTAGAGATCAGTAGAGCTAAAAATACATATGCAAAGACATTAACATCGATTTCAAGTCATGTATTAATATAACACTATTTGAAGGGAAGTAACTAACAAATATTTATTGAGTATAATGATAGATGCAATAAGCTCCCTTATTCAGCTGTATAACTAATGACTGAATTCTGTTACCATAACATCCACAATTTTGGCTTAGTATATCAAAATTGTGTGCAAAATCTCCATATGCTCCTCTACCTATGTGCATGTACCAAGTTTTATTACAATATAGCAAAATTAAATAACGTGCATAATCTCCTTATGCCCTTCTACTATATGTAAAAAGTTTCATGAAAGTATCTTTTATATTTTTTAAGTTATCGCAGGATCAAGTTTTCCAGACGGACTTACGTTTTTTTTTTTAAATTTTGTTGCCATAGCAACCCCAATTTTGGCCGTTAAATAGCGTGCATATCTCCTTATGCCCCTCTACCAAATGTAAAAAGTTTCATGAAAGTATCTTTTACACCTTTTAAGTTATCGCATGATCCAGTTTTCCGGACGGACAGATGGGAGGTAAACCTACAGTCCCCTCCGGTGACACTGGTAGGGGACTAAAAAGATACTAGAGTATTGTTTCTAGTAAAAACAGATGTCTTTCCCACTGGGGAAAGGGTCATAAATCCACCAAAAATTGGAACACAACAAAGATATGAGCATCTAGGCTTGCCTGAATGATATACATTTAAACAGAAACAAACAACTAGCTTGATACACAAATAACTTCAATAAAACTGTTAAAAATCAAACCTCATTAAATTTTCTTTTTCTATTATTTCTAAGTGGAAGAGGCTCTTCGTGTGGGTTACTGTCTATTGCCCAATAGGAACCCTGCAATGAAATAGAAAACATCTGATACAAATGAATTAACATTATTATTTAATGAGGAAGGTATAAAATTAAAATAATAAAATTCTGTTTCCAGTTTGCTACCACCATAATTGTTCATGTTAAAGAACTTCTTAAAGGCACAACATGTCCAAATAACGCATATTATCCATAATCATTTCAACATGTGTAAAGCAATAATCGATCAGGTATAAACATAAATAAGCCTGGCGAATTATCTACATATTAATTATTGTCTTTCTCATTGCCATTTTGAAGTTAATATGTGTTAAACTCAATTGAAGTATCTTCAGCTTATCTTCAAATTTGTATATTGTAATTGTGCATTCATCAATTAATGCATTTAATTAATAGCCTATACCCTATAGGTAAATGTAAACACAGGACCATTCTCACAGCACATGATTAAATGAATTTAATACCGTAGTTCTTCTAACAGTAGCGCCCGGGCGCTTTGCAAAGAGGAAAAATATGTTAATATCATCACATCATATACTATGTATTAGTTAGAGGCTATGAAGTGAAATTTTAACAATTAAGAAACCCTAAGGGAAGGAGCGGGGTTTCTTAGTTGTTAAAATTTCTCTTCTTAGCCTCTAACTTACTTAGTGTTTGCCCTACTTTTCCCCCGCGCTTCTACGAAATCACGCGTCTTAACACGTTCGCGCCAAAACAAGCGTGGCCATTTAGTAAGCGATTACTTAATGATTAAATGGTTAAAATTGGTGATCGTTAGAAATTTACATGAATAACTTAGGGAATTTTAAAATATTTACCATTTTTCGAAGCATAATAACACAAGTGCAACATAGAACATTTAACTCACACCCTATTTACCAATTACCATTGTAGCATGGTCACAGACAATTTTCTTTGTTCAGACACAGGTGTAAATCGTTTAATTGAAAATAAGACCTGTCAGAATAAACAATGTTTAAATGAACCAACCAGATGAAACCATACTCTATCTATTACTTAAAATATGTGTTAAATATCAAAAAGGGATTGAATTAAATGTTCTATGTTGTGCTCGAGGTATTATATGCTTTGAAAAATGGTAAATATTTCAAAATTCCCTATGTGTTGCTAAACTTATTTTACATTGTATATATATAATGGACTGTTCTTTCTTTGAATTAAGACCATTCCATTTATGTGACAAAGGGGAGTTTTGGGGAAAGTGACTGACCAGCAACCGGACATTGTAAACCCTGAATTACTCGCAGGCTAATCTGGGTTTACAATGGATGCAAAGGCTATTGTAGTCATGCTTAGCGGGTTAAGGGTTAAACAAGGCCTTAAGTTATAATACGACATATTTATTTAATTCATTTCCAGTTACTTTTTAAAAGGTTTTACATGTATATCACTATAATTTTTATCACACAGACTCCTAAAGAGAAAATTGTACAGTAAATTTACACTCGATTGATTTTTTTTTAATGACATACCATTAGTTTTCACTAGTCTAGATAACTGTAACTTATTCCAAATGATAATTCTTCTTTCAATTCAAAAAAGGGTTATTCAGCTTTCTGGTGACCTTGAATATTTAATTATGTTTCCACAACGGCATTCAAATTAAGCAGTGTTACGAAATAGCGAAGGTTTTCAGCAACATCTGATTGAATCTTTCTACTTAAAGGGACAAACGGCAATCTTGAAGTGTTTGAAATGGGTGTCTCGATTTATATATCCAGTATCATTTTGACTTTTACCCTGGTTACATTTAAATAAATCAAATTTTAAGTATTCACTATTTCGTCTTATTATACTATAAGTTTTAATATTATACTGGTGCAATAATATCAAAAATTAATAATATGCAAAAACAAATGGCTTAATACAATTCTTATAATTAACATTAATGATTGAACAAATGCAATTGATGTAGAAAAACTAACAGGACGTCGCTAGTTTTTAAAAAATCAAGATTGCCATGTGTCCCTTTAATGGATCTATTTCCATGTCCATTGTCAATATATGGGCCAGGACATGTGATTGAAGTTTATCTATTATAATTATATTCTACTGGATTATATCATTAACAATAAATCATTTCCACCAAACTGAAAATAAGTGACTTGTTTACGGTCACAAGTGTAAGTCTCGAACCTGTAATCTCTCTGTTGTGAGGAAGTGCAAGTCTCGAACCTGTAATCTCTCCGTTGTGAGGCCTTCGCAT
Organism: Cyrtodaria siliqua; assembly: GCA_037043455.1. NCBI lineage: Eukaryota > Metazoa > Mollusca > Bivalvia > Adapedonta > Hiatellidae > Cyrtodaria > Cyrtodaria siliqua. Next base: position 26,029 of record JAWPHD010001055.1, read on the forward strand.
GCCACCACACGATCAAAGCACCTCCCACACACATTTAACAGTCTACAAGCATTATTTTTCCCCATTTTTTTAAAAAATATAATTAAATATTCATTTTACATTTAAAGAGTTATAAAACCTTTTTTATGCAAGTTATAAGTGGTTACTTATCTCCTAGCCTGGGAGAAACTATTACATCATGTTGAGTCATTAATTCAATAAATAAAATATTCTTAAATTCGGGTATACATTTGATCTACTTTATATCTTTACAGACCAGGTGAAGAATGTTTATTTTAAAACCGATCATGACCATACAAGAACACAAATTCAATCCACTCAGGAATGAATGGCCTTGAGATCCTGACAAAGATCACCGACAATACTATAAAAGTGTAATGTTGCCCAATTTCTATACATAAATGTATACCCAGGTTGAAGAAAGTACTTATTTAATTCAAACAGCAATAAATCATCTGAAAGCCGCGCGTGTGGGTTAGTTGTATAGATAATCAGTATATTCTGATGCAGATTTATAATTACAACCGTCTATGAAATAAGTTCTCTAAGTGCACCTCTAAGTGCACACCATATTTATCCTAGTCTATATGCCCTACATTGATAAGGCCAAACAAAATAATATGTGTGGTTCAGGTAATGTTGGCAAAAAAAACAGGGTAGTTAGATATATATATAGGCTTTTTTTTTCCTCCCCCAATAACGAATTCAATTGTGACAATGAATTTAATATGTTAAATTACTATACCCTGAGTTCGATTTTTTTGCATTATCAACTTTTTTTTTTTTTTTTGCATAAAAAGTTTTAGGGTCGGCCCCTTAAAATAAGGTCGGTCGGGTTACCTGAACCACACATATTTTTTTATGTGGCCTAAGGATGACATGGATAATTTTTGACTGAAATGAGTTTTTACTCACAAGATTCAAAATGAATGAACAGGCTTTTTCTAGGTTTCCCATGGGGCCGAAAAATGGACCCGTTCCCAATTTTTTCCAATTGTTGTAAAACTTCCCAATCTCGAGAAACAAAACAAAATATTTTTTTTTACATGTTTCATACATGCCTTATGTTACATAATAATCAGTATAAGTGGTATGTTACTGATGTTATAGTGTTCTTAATTATAACTTTTAGACTTTTACATCGCTCAACTTACAAAATATTGATGTGAACAATTCTCAATTTTCCATTTTATCGATGAATATATCCCATTTTAGTCGTTTTTACGACAGAAATTTCTCAAATTTACAAGGGTCCTTTTTCCCAAAATACCTGGAAAAAGACCTGGAGTAAAAGGAACTTGTTCAGAGTAAGCACTTTCTTTAAATAGTTCATTCTTTTAAAATGGATGTGAATTAACAAATGTATATTTTAAAAGAAATAACTATTCTGATTAAATGTAATTTAAGTAAAAATAAAAGGAACACTGTATGACCTTAATCATATTATATATACACATGTTTGGAACAATTTTCATCATGTAAATATGGAATAAACTGTTCTGCTGGAAAATCCATACAATACTCATGATTTTTAAACGTTTCAAGTATTTGTAGTAAGTTGATGGATACCGTATAATCCCTAATAAATGCCCCCCACCCCCAACACCATTTTTCAGAAGTATGTTTTTTTAAAACTTACCAAAAGATGTAAGTTCACAATGGAATACACAAAATGAATAGAAAACTTAAAATCCGACACATTAATTGACTGATTGACATGCAGACATTGATTAACTTGGTAAAGAAAATCATTAAATGATGTCTAATATAAAAGTTAAATGATGTATTGTTGGTCTCAAATAAATGCCCCCTTTTTCATAAATGTTACGCACCATGGGGATTATATGGTACTTACAATTTTAAAAGCTCCGGATTGGTCGACAAGTAGGAATAGTGCCTAATATGATTGTCAAAGGGAAACAAGGCAATCTCTATTTTTTAAAACTTGTGGCGTCCCGTTTGTGTTTCTACATACATACATATACTTACAGTCGTTCAGTCAATAGCTCATAAGGCCATCCTTAAAAATATATTTGTTTGCTGTTTCCTGACCCAGGATTTTATAAGTGGGTAGGTAGGTAGGTGAATTTTTTTTTTTGCCAAAGACATTAAAAAACCTTAAGAAATTAAAAGAAAAATATACTAAAAACAGTAAAAAAAAAACAATTGTTAAAGAATTGCTATAAAAAGTTTTGGGTTTTTTGGTGGGTAGGTAGGGAAACAGCAAACCAACAGTTTTTTTATGGTCGGCCTTATTAATATTAATTATAAGAAAGGCATAAAGCAGCTGTCCGATTATATATTTAAACATATGGCAGAATAAGAAGAAAATATAACAAGAGGTCAATGACCTTGAAGCTCTACTGATAGATTTTGATAGCCATATCAGACGTGGGAACCAATGAAGTTTCATAGAATTTTCCATAAGACCAACAGGGAAGTAGTCGCCACAAGTTTTTCCTATATCACTCTATGTAAACAAAGATGGCCCACCATAGATTCAAAATGAATTTTGTTTAGGACCAACTACATGTCATGTCAGTCATTTTAGTAAAGGTTCCAAATCAATACCACTTGTGGTTTTTGAGTAGTTGCCACAAACTTGTATTTAAACTGTGGCAGCCATCTAGAATTTCCAGCAACCGTATTTTTACTTATGACTAACTGGACATCAAGCCCAACATTTCTGTAAAGTTTTATGGAACCATGTTGGTAAAAGTACCAAACCGATACCACGTATGGTTTTACAGTAGTCCCCACAAGACTGTATTTAAAATCTATTTGTAGCCATGGCAGCCATCTTGAATTTAGAGCCAACCTGATTTTTACTTAGGACCAACTAAACATCAAGAGCAACATTCCTATATTCCTATATATTATGATTTATTATGCAACATTTTAATTTTATACCTATGCAATATAATCTCATTCAATTTTATCCTAGCCTAAATACTATATATTTTGTCCAGCTTATAAAAATGTCATAATGCTACCACATTGAAATCCCTTACAACATCAACATTTTGCAACATAAATGGAATGATCCCTATTCATAAATTTAGCAGGTGAGTGACCAGGTCACAGGTCATGTTATGCAATTTCTGCTGAGAATTAGGTTACTCACCATTACAAGTAGACTTTCTTTTATTTGGAAAATCAGAATCAAAATAAAATCTTAAAATCCTACAATTTGTCTGATAGCCAAAAAATACAATACCCAACTATGAATGTATAATGGACTGTCCTTTCTTTGAATTTGGACCAGTCCATTCATAGTACATAGGGATGTTTCAGTCAAATGACTGATGAGCACCCAGACAGTGTAAACTTTGATCAGACTGCAAGATGTCGTGCCAGTCATTTTGGTAAAGTTCCAATTCAATCACAAATAGTCGCCACAAAGTCACACTTTTTAAATCTATTTTTAGCAGTGGTGGCCATCTTGAATTTCCTACCGACCTGAATTTTTGCTAGGAGCAACATTCCTGTCAAGTTTCATGAAATTCCATCAAGTAGTTTCAGAGGAGTAGTCGCCACAAGTTTTTCCTATACTACCCTATGTAAACAAAGATGGCCACTGGCAGCCATGTTTGACATCCAATCAAAATGAACTTAGGACCAACTACATGTCATGGCAGTCATTTTGGTAAAGGTTCCAAATCAATATCACTTGTGGTTTTTAAGTAATCGCCGCAATATCACATTTTTAAAATCTACTTTTAGCTGTGGCGGCCAAGTTGAATTTCCGGTCGACCTGAATTTTTGCTAGGATCAACTAGACATCACAAGCAACATTCCTTGGAAGTTTGATGAAACTCCTTCAAGTAGTTTCAAAGGAGTAGTCGCCACAAGTTTTTTCCTATATAACTCTATGTAAACAAAGATGGCCACTGGCAACCATGTTTGACATCCGATCAAAATGAACTTTGGTTAGGACCAACTACATGTCGTGCCAGTCATTTTGGTAAAGACTCCAAATCAGTATCACTTATGGTTTTTGAGAAGTAGTCGCCACAAAAGTTGCATTTTTAAAATCTATTTTTTAGAGCCATGGCGACCACCTTGAATTTCCGGCTGACCGGATTTTTCGCTATGATCAACTAGACAACAGTTCCTGTGAAGTTTTATTTCGTCAAGTAGTTTCAGAGGAGTAGTTGCCACAAAAAATAGTTTACGGACGGACAGACAGACGGACGACGCACCACTGCATAAGCTCTGCTGATCTTTGATCAGAAAGATCAGTCCAGCTAAAAACCCAAAATGTTATTTAATTATATGCAAGCCAGTTTAAACTCATAATGATATTGGATTAATAAATCTAGATGCTTATTTGAATCCTCGATAAAAACTTGCCGTGTCCCTTCAAAACTTAAGAATATTATAATGTCCTTTTTAACCAATAACATTTAATAAATACCATCTTTCTTTATACTTTACATGTATGTTTATAACTTAGAATAAAATGTATTCAAACAATTTTCAAACTAAGATATATCAAATAAAGTTGGCAACTGATTTGGAATCCTATATCGTGTTTTATATATATTACACATACAGGAAAACCTAGTTATTAGAAACGCATGACCGTGATTGTATTTTTTGGACCAAATGCCAAATGTTAATGTCAGAGGATGATTTGTATATTCTTTAAGCTGTCATTAATGTTATAACAAATATTCTTATTTGCTATCTGTGCTGTTCCAAATTATAGGGCCCAACGTTCAAGAAAAAGAATGGTACATATTGTGTAAGTTTTAACAGTTAATCGTATCCTATACATGTATGCACAATTTATTATTAAGCGGTTTTCGATAAAATAAACAATATGTATGGATATGGGTATAACGCCACTTTTAACACTCTTTCATATCATGAGGGTGTCACTTGTAGCAGCGAGCTCAATGCTCGGCTTTATAGTTATGACCTGGAATACCACGCTGTAGAACCTCACCCATTCACATTATAGTATACTGAAACTAGCGTCGGACCTGAGTCCTGCATTATTACTACTCTTTATATGCTAGTGAACGTCAAGCAATGTATACAAAAAACTACACGCAATGTAACTGCTAGTACCATTTTTTGAAAGTCTTTGTTGATCGAACCCCTTAAATGAAATTAACGAGAGCGTATATTTTTAAACAGATATTATGCGTGCTGAATTGGTGTGAATTCGAAGGTTGAAATAATGGACACGCAGGTTTTCAATGACAACTTCTTTAATAATATAAACACTTTTATAATGTACATCGGTATTCCTAATATACAGTTCTATATCACTGGCTCATACTCCAAGATAATTAAACGTCGATAGAAAAGTTACTTATCCGAAATGGATGCACATGAAAGGTAATTCCTTTCAAGGTAAACTAATAAACTATTTGGTAAAGTCCAGTATCACAGTTATGAAAATTGAAGGTAATTCCATTCAAATTAAAAGTGTAATGCACGTTAAGACGGTAAATTCCAGTCTGCTTAGAAGAGCTATTAACTACTGTTTTAAATACCATTTCTTGGCTTCCAGGTGTGATAACCATTGTAAAAATAAGATTAGCTTAAATAACATGTTGCATTATAAGGCTAGACAAACAAGGATAACACAATCAAGTTGGCTTTGACATTTCCTGTTTCATAGGAATTTCACAGCTTGTTTTACAATATGGCTTGATCACTTCTCTAAGGATCAAACAACTTATCAATTAACACCATCTGAGAAGTTGATAAGTAATTATGAGAACATTTGTTGTAAACTTTTCATACAAAATGTTGACTTTGAATGAACTATTTTTGGGAAAGTCAGAAACTATTTAGTAAAAACAATTTAATAAAATATAAGATAGTATATTTAGAATTACGTTACAAAGTTTGAAAAATAAGAAATTTTATGTTATTTAAAGAAATGTACACTGATGCCTTTGACAACATATTTAATTAAACACACCTTTATAATTACATACATATGACAATTGTTTGAATAGTTTATTTTATACTTTATACAAGAAAAACTACATGAAAATGCAGGGCATAACAATTCCCCACTGGTTATAAGACTTTGGTCCCCAAAGTTTGAAAAATGAAAATATAACATATGTACAATGTGATCATAATGTGTAAAGTAAATTCATATGGGTATTCCAGTAGTGTTAATTAAAAACAATTCAAATAATAAATCCGCTCATGTTCATTATACTGACACACTGGGTTCAAATCGGAAGCCTTTCAAGGATTGATGTGATATGCACAGTTTCCAATTTAAGCGGGCCAATTCAACTGGTTGCTATAGGTGTGTCGTTTACAATTGGCACAGTTAAACTTTTGGATGCGTGTGCTTCTTCTGCCCTTCGTAAGGCCATTGCCATCGATTTGTCAAAACGAAATGTTCTTGCTGAAGCACTGTTGTCATTTTCCCTTGGAGTAGGTTCGTTCACGTGTTCTAAACGTTCCAAGAGTCTATCATTTGCTTTCAGTATGGCTTCCTCGTTCAGCAGTCCAAGAGATTGTATTCTGTTTGACTTGGAACTGATTTTAGGTTTTAAATCTAGGTGATGAACTTTAATTTGTGTTTGTTGTTGCATTTTGTTTGTAATGTGATGGTTCTCGTCCTGCAGACATGCTATCTGAATTTTGAGATGGCCGACTACAGAATTCAATTGAGTCATTTCCGTTGTGTATTTTTCAATAAATTGGGTTTTCTCTTTTAACGATTCTTCTAAATGATGCATTTTCCATGTTAATTGTTCATTTTCCTTTTTAAGATGCGAAATAAGTTTTTTAGAAATGTCCTGTTTAAAGTGTTCCTTTGACACACAATCTTTCAAAAGAGAAACTTCTAGCTGTAGGTTTTCTATGTTTTGTTTATCATTATTTTCAAAAGTTGATTGTTTTGAAACAGCTTTAGAGGCAAACTGTACGTTGTGCCTAGAAACCATCGCTTTAATTTCTGAATTGCAAACTGAATGAAAAGGAAAAAGTGTGCAAATTGCCTTACGTTGGATGAAAGTGTTCAATCTTTCCTGGTCACGCTGCCGTTGTTTGACACTTTTCTTATTTCTCCATTGTGTCTGTTTGTCAAGCTGATGATGGCACTTGCTTGCAGGTAGTGTCAAATAGAAAATCACGGGTAGCATTTGTTGGTTCCAGGGTGGTCTGCTGTTTCGAAACGTGTTGTTCCTTGTTGATCGGCGATCCATGTTAATGATGGAAATTCACAATCACAGTAAAAAGTCGCTTATAGTATAGTGTTTATTTAGGGAACTCGCTTGGCAATTGCTGAGAGGTACGTCAGTTCACGTACCACTGTGATACTCACCACTTATTATGCGTGCTGAATTGGTGTGAATTCGAAGGTTGAAATAATGGACACGCAGGTTTTCAATGACAACTTCTTTAATAATATAAACACTTTTATAATGTACATCGGTATTCCTAATATACAGTTCTATATCACTGGCTCATACTCCAAGATAATTAAACGTCGATAGAAAAGTTACTTATCCGAAATGGATGCACATGAAAGGTAATTCCTTTCAAGGTAAACTAATAAACTATTTGGTAAAGTCCAGTATCACAGTTATGAAAATTGAAGGTAATTCCATTCAAATTAAAAGTGTAATGCACGTTAAGACGGTAAATTCCAGTCTGCTTAGAAGAGCTATTAACTACTGTTTTAAATACCATTTCTTGGCTTCCAGGTGTGATAACCATTGTAAAAATAAGATTAGCTTAAATAACATGTTGCATTATAAGGCTAGACAAACAAGGATAACACAATCAAGTTGGCTTTGACATTTCCTGTTTCATAGGAATTTCACAGCTTGTTTTACAATATGGCTTGATCACTTCTCTAAGGATCAAACAACTTATCAATTAACACCATCTGAGAAGTTGATAAGTAATTATGAGAACATTTGTTGTAAACTTTTCATACAAAATGTTGACTTTGAATGAACTATTTTTGGGAAAGTCAGAAACTATTTAGTAAAAACAATTTAATAAAATATAAGATAGTATATTTAGAATTACGTTACAAAGTTTGAAAAATAAGAAATTTTATGTTATTTAAAGAAATGTACACTGATGCCTTTGACAACATATTTAATTAAACACACCTTTATAATTACATACATATGACAATTGTTTGAATAGTTTATTTTATACTTTATACAAGAAAAACTACATGAAAATGCAGGGCATAACACAGACATAATAGTCTAATATTCTTCCTGAAGACTTTATTTAAATTTACTGAATCAATATGGATTTCACTGTATGTATCGACTAATAACATATTGTGGTAAACCGTAATCTATGCATTGTTATGAAGTTACTGCTTATACATGTAGTAATTTCATATGTTTTCATACAATGCAAAAAGGACACATCAAATGTAAAAACGACACCTCATTTGATTAGTCACCATGTTGGATGTATTATAGTAAAAATACACCTACATGTAGTACTATACAGAAATAGTGATTTCTTTGGATACATCATTTTCTAATCAGTGGTACATACATGTATGCCATGAATAATGAGTGATTGATATATAACGAAATAATATGTTACTTTGATCACAAATCAATTAGTCTTTTCAACTTCAAGGCTTTATACAGCCTAGTAAATCATTCAACCGGAACACGGCGATGATTTGCTAAAACAGTAAAATAGATAGGGCAGATGATAGACAGTATTGAGTATTTATATATGTAAATGTATAATATAATCATCAAAACTGCATTAAATCTACCGATGTCCCCATGGTAAAAAGTAATGCAACTTTTTTTTATCTGCTGCAGATATTTGCCTCATATGTACACATGTTACCATGGTTACCCAAGCTACCTATAGTAACTGTACTGTAAATAAACCATTTGTCCCTGCAAGCTATCAGAGCAGAATTGCAATGTAATTAAAGTACATTCTGGGGTCAAGCCAGACTCCAAAAACAGGGAGAAGTGACTTCTCCAAAACAGGGAGAAGTTTTTCAAAACGTGGAAACTTGAGGTCGGTCGACAGACGACGGACTATTAACTTGAGGTCGGTCGACATAAGACGGATGATTAAATATCGAGTTAACCAATAATTATTGTTAACCAATTGTATGTTATTTTATTAATTATTCGTATCGGGAGTATTACTGTTAAACATTTGAAAATGAATCATTAAATTGAATGGAGTGTGGTCATCTGGTTATAAGGCTATATTTTTTCTTAAATCTTGATTTTGTAAAAAACACAGCATCTTAATTTTTAATTTTTCTACATAAATTGTATTAGTTCAATCATTAATATTAATTATAAGAATAGTATAATTGTTTTTGCATATTACTAACTGTTGATTACATTTCACCAAAAATATATACAAACGTATGGTAGAACAACGAAGACAGGTTGAAGACTGAAAATTGTATTTAAATATATGCGAGCAGATTTGAAGTCAAAATGATACTGGATTAATAATCGAGAGCCTAACTTTAATGCTTGATAAAGACTTCAAGATTGCCATACATGTGTTCCTTTAAAACCATGATCCATGGACATTGCAGGTGTCATTAAATACTGCATTACAACGCATTCTCATCTTTATAGTTTTGCCACACTAGAAAACCATGCCGCAGACACATACCATGATACCTCGCCCGATCACATTTTTTTCTGCTACCGGGTCGCCCAGTCCTAGCACTGCCTTTTATATGCTGAGTGTCAAGCAATTGTCAGCTACAAGTACCCTTTTTATGAAGTCTTTAGTATGAACCGGTCGGAGTTTAGACACACGACCTACTGCATGCGAGTCGGGCACTCTACTATTAGGACATAGTTGAATACGCGTAGAATGTTTTTTTAGCTCATACTGTAATTCAATTTAAAATGAGCAAATACGGATATACATGTAACATTATCAACACATGTTTAAACTTTAATGACATAAAGTTGCGGTGGCCGATTGGTTAGCGTTCTTTGCGATTCTTTCAAAAGGGCTCGGGTTCTATTCCAAGAGGATCATATCTCAGATTTTTAAAACACACTCCCGCAGTATTTTACTGCAATCCCGCAGTATTTTACTTGTGCAAGGTATTTTGAAAGTATGCATTCTTTCAAGTGGAGTGATGGGAGTGTAAAGCCGTAGATCACATTGCAGGGAGAGCCATGCCCTGTGCACGTTAAAGATATCGCTGAACTTTTGTGTTTTCACAACCGTAAACCTCTGTGTCGTGGTTTCATATGTCCCCAGTAAAGGGTTCTAAAGTAAGACAAATAATTAAAAATATATAAATAAAAAAAAAGAATGAAAAAAAAGAAGAAAGAATAAGAAGGATACCCCCAATACAGGGTTTGGAATTTATAAGAAGAAAGACAGAAAATTCGAAGTGTAACATATTACAATATATTTATAGTAACACACGTCCGAGGTCAATCGAGCCGCTTCTAGGATTTTCACTGTATATGATATGAGCAATTCCCTAAGTTATGAAACTTCAGAAAACTACGTCGATTTACGATTTAATGAGAATATTCTGGATTTAAAACAAGAAAACGAAAACCACATACCTTTCCGGGATCCTCTTTAGATCGAGGTACTTTTAAAAAACATTTGTTTAATGATAAATTGTGTCGTATGGAGTTCTGAAAAAAGAAAAAACAAGGATTACATATTGGTTAAGCAAGAGCATTATGTCAATAAAAGAATAAATTATATTACTTAAAATACTTTTGTTGGTACATGTACAAGATCATAGGGGTGTCATTAACTTTTCAAGTAAGCAGCCCACGAGCAGAGAAGCCGGGTATCAGGATCGATACTTGTATAAAATACTACTTAAAGTAATCATAGTAGCCATGTTATGATGTAGACCAAAGTCAAAGTCTCCGCCTACTGCCTCTTAATGACACCCTGAATCATTGCTTGTGGTATTACTTTTTTTCAGATTGGCACTTAAGGCCATCCTTAAACAAATATTTGTTTGCTGTGCTCCGACCCTGAATTTTTGAAGTGGGTAGGTAGGTAGGTCTTTTTTTTTTTGCCACATTCCTGGTTAAGCATTTTTACAAATCGTAATTTCCTATCTCAATGTATTATATTGCAGTCTGTGGATAACCTCATTAATATTTCTTAACGAATAATTTTTTAGTAAAAAAAACAACAAATTAAAGTAAAAAAAAAAAAAATCCGAAAAGGCTAAAAAAATAATCAGTCGCTGCCTTTTTAGACGGTCGGTCGGAGCACAGCACAGCAAACAAACACTTTTTTAAGGATGGCCTAAACGAACAAATAATGTGCAATGCAGTTAACTGTTTTGTATGTACATGTATATAATAATATATACTGTACAGTTGCTGCCACGCGGATTATGATTTTTTCGCAGCATCCCTGTGGCCATTTTTCAACCGTAGTCACAAATCGCCGCGATCGTACGGCGGATTGTCACCCGAAATATCGCGGGGATTCCCCGTGACCGTAAAAATCACCGCGATTGCAAAATCCAGTCTCGAAAAAAAGCAGTCACCGTGATTCTCTGTTCGCGGGGGAACGCGGGGGGAATTAGAGCAGGGATCAATATAAAATGTAATAAAACTGATAAATACAATGAATAAATTTCGAAAGCATTACGTATTTCAAACTTTTAATGCATTTAATAACACGTGTTTTTCGTTTCTTTTGTCGAAAAGTTGCATTTCTCTTCACCGGACATAAATTGGCTACCCACAATCCTTTGTGATGTGTGTACCTATTAACAAGGCGGCACTAATAACGTGTTAATGACTCGAAATTCTTTACAATTTTTTTGGATTATTTCTGACTAAAGAACCCATCGATGTATTAATAATCAACAGCAGAATAGTAAAATGTGTTACAAATAACGATTAATTAAAAATATAATTCTAATTTCCAGTATAAGAATTACTAATTGAATTTTATGTTCAGTCACCGTGAAGTCGGTAATAATAATGAGGAACCGCCATTTGAATTTCCCGAAAACAAAAATAAAATTGTCTTCTGCTTCGATGTTTTAATAGTTATTGAATAATAATGCATTAAATTGACTGCAAAATTATACATAGATACTGAAGGTAAATCGCGGCGATGGCCTGCGATTTCACACCGGGTAAAGCGGTGAGCGAATCAAAACAGATCATGGCGCATCGTGGTGATTGTGTCGCGGTGGTCAAAAGTTATTGTCCCCGCGGCCCGCGTTGAGTGGACTGTCCTCCGATCGCGGGGATAAAATCAGTGTGTCCGCGGTGAGATAAAATCTCCGCGTTGAGTGTGATTAGTTGTAATCCGCGTGGCAGCAACTGTATGTCAAATAATAAAATACTAGAAAGATCCTGTAGGATGAACTAATATACAAAACATTTCACTCTCCTCCTCATCCCCTGTGCTATGGTACTTTTTAAGGAAATAATTCTAAAGTTGTTGTTTTTTGGTTTCAGAGTGTACAGTGAAAACTTCTGGAAGTGTAATTAGCGCTAATAGTAATACAAATACAAGAGGAAACCCACATAAACCGTACTTCAGCTTCATGTGAAATGGACGCATGCATTAAATATTTAAAAGCTGCCGAACAAGTTCAGATGATTCATTATTTATGAAAATATTTGGACTGGAACAAAGTGACAAGTCACAACTCCATGTATTTTGGTTGTTGAATCATCAATATAAATTCACATGGGGTTCTTATTCATGAGCAGTAGTACAATAACTATTATTAAATAAAATTAGGCCACAAAACAATAATTGATGGTAGCCTGAAAACATCATGTGATTTATGCACCAAACACTAGCCGAGTCGTCAAGTTTTCCAGGCTGCTCAACTTAATTAAAAGGATTCGTTTATGGTGCCAGATATTTGTTTTAAAGCATAATATGTCCATTGAATATACACCTGAAACACCATATGATGTTTTTTCATGTATTTGCATCTTTTTTTCCAGATAGCCTCCAGCTCCTTTTTCAACTGGGCATAACGTTCTCAAGGCCACACCATTGCAAAACTTGTTACACCATTTCCGGTCAATATAATAAATAGAAGGATAATTGTCAATCATCCATCCTCCTATTTGTCAATCATCCATGATGTTTGATTGATGTCCCATGCTCAGAGATATTCAATGACTATGATACTATGTATTAACTCTTGAAGCAAGATACAGGATTTGTACTCTATACTGAAGGGATGTGACTTGTATTGAAAAATAGGCCACAGCAGTGACTAAAAGTTGGCATACCATTTCTTGTCCAGAAAATGGATCAACAAAAATCAGTCAGGATCTGTGGTATATGATGTCAAAGTTATAAGATCTGCATACTAAACAAGGACTTAAAGCAACAAATGTTGTTAGGTCAAGGTTTGTAAGGTTTGTGCTTAAAGCAATGAAATAAGATGTGCAACAGTATTTTTTTTTATTATACCCATTGGGGGGTGGGGGTGGGTGGGTGGGGGGGGGGGGGGGGGGGGGGGGGGGGGGGGGGGGGGGGGGGGGGGGGGGGGGGAATTGGAGCGACCAGGGGAGGAGCGGCGGGGGTGCATTGGGAGTATATATTTTTCTTTTGTTTGTTTGGACATTTATGTCTCAAATGAAACATCATAATGATGGGATTACAGTGGTCGAAATTAGCACAAGCCCGAGACTGGTAAAATGCCTGCCGGGCTTGTCCAGTATTCAAGAACACAAGCCCGACGGGCTTGTTGATTTGCCGCTCATATTGACGAGTGAAATTCGAATCCGGACGAGTGAAACCCATGAATCGGTCGTCCGAAAGGACAAGTAACATTTCAGTAGAAAAAACAACAAAGAAAATAGTTCTTACATAGTTTATTAAGCGATTAAATGCAGTAAATAGTCACAACTCTGTTTATTCAGCGATAAAATGCAATTTAAGTCAACCGGATATTGGAAAACATTTCCGTTTTGGGCCATTCTAAAATGCGGCTCTCGTTCTAATTTCACGAAACGCCAAACGTTACGTGTTTGAATGTTATACAAATAACCCTTTCACGGGGGAAATCTTTAAGGGTACTAGTCACCTAAAGGTACAGCGCCTTTAGGAAGGGAAATTGCAAGAAGTATGCTGTTTTCCTGTATTGGAGTTTAACATTTTGTAATAAATATATAAAAACAAATTTAAGGGGAATTTTTCACAGGAAAAGGGGAAAATATATACCATGCCAGAATAACTGTAATGGCCATGAGCAGACTGTAGTGAACTATAGACTATGAATATAGTCATCTATAATACTGGTCAAAGTTTCATAATTTGTATTGATTTATATAAAGAAAAAAACAACACATTTTCATGTTTCCCTTTGTTTTATTTATATATAAAATTATAAGTGTTAAATGATGGTTTCGGACTACTTTGACGTATGAACTTTTTCAATGAGAGCAGGACGAGTAACATGTCAATGCCACTCGTCCTACATGACGAGTATACAGTAAAATATATTTCGTCTCCTGACAGTCATAATATCCTCGAGTTTTGTTTTGAATTGCACCGTTTACGATATTGTAGAGATTGGAATAAACATTACCATGATCAAATTTGAATAAATGTTACTATTATATTAGGCCCATAGTGAGTATACTGGTGTTTTTTCAATTTTTGACATACTTTTTTCCGGGCTTGTTCGTTTTTATCCGGGTTTGTTCAAAATCCAAGAAGACAAGCGAAGGGCTTGTGGTTTGAAATCCTAATTTCGATGACTGGGATTACACTGTATACATTTTGTTTCCTCCTACGTCATCGGTGGGGCCTGGAGGAAGTGGCATCAAATAAACTAATAATGCAATTACGTTCACGGTTGTAATTTTTTCATCTATGAACGAGATACATTATTTATAACTCGGACGTCTTCCCTGTGGTTAGGGTTGGAGGGTGTGGGTGGCGGGTAACAGGGGGTCAATTTTTAATTATGTGTCAAATGAACATTTTGATGAGGGGATTACAGTGTATATACTGTGGGGCTGGGTGTGTGGGGGAGAGAGGTAAAGTCGGTCAAATATATATATTTTCTTTCTCAATAAAATGTAATGATTTTGGGAATATCAGTATAATTTGCTCCAGGCATTAAACATTTTTTATTCATTTTATTTTACAATGTCATACATGTATACAGAAAAGCATAAATAATACTACTTCTGATCTGAGTATTCAAAGAATGGATACAGGGTTAACATAGTCAAAGGGAATTTACCTGTGTGAAGAAAACGTGGGTATTTTGCGATGGCGCACCATCAAAGTCGTTCTAGTATTTATTTTACAAAAAATGCATTACAGTGATATTACTATACTTGCAACGACTCAATGAGGCTGCGAGGAACCAATAACACCACTACACTCCTCCCCTATATCATTTAGGCTCACCCAGCTCTTCGGATTTTCTATACCACCGATTTCACATTCACTCAAATTAAATACCTTGTTGCCAATGAAGAAAACAAAGTTGAAGGGGGAAAAGTGTGACAGGACCAGAACTTGGAACCCCATACTTACAAGTTACAGTCTGCAACTGAGCTGACGGTTACCCAATACCACTACATATTTGATCTACCTCACTGACAGGGTGGCGAAACCATGGGACTTTTTTTATCGGCTTCACGGCAAAAAATGTAAACAAAGTGCTCGATTTGGGTTGGGATTTTCTTCACAACTTCTTTAATATTCAACGAATTGTGTTCAAATAATGCGCACATACATATACCCTCACAAAGTGAACTCTTTCCTCTGCCGCAAAACACAATTTGGTTCATTTGAGTACTTTTTGAGATTAGCTCTCCCAAAATCAGTCAGAGCTCCAACCTTAAACAGTCACAAGTTTTATAACTGCTGCAAGTTATTAAAATACCAAATTATTATCTTCCTTTGCTTTAGAGTAGCAGATACTTTTCCCTAATAACCATTTGTAACCTAAATCAGTTACCAAGATCATTTGCTAATAAATCCAAATAGTTGCCAAATGTGCAGTGTTTATTTATGTCTGAATACTTATTAAGGATAAATACATCTTCATCAAGATCAAATTAGCAGTTGTTCATGAATTATCATGTTGGAGCCTACAAAATGATTTTTAATGACAGTAACTGTCATTAAAAATCATTTTGTGCATAATGTTGTTGCATAACAGTAGGCCATTGTATTTTCATCCATGCTCATAGAATTTTATTGCATGGTTGTAAAGTTCAATAATCACCCTACCTGGAGAAAAGTATATATATATAGGGAAAATTCGAAATTTCTGTACAGAAGATAGAATGCATCTAAACTTGAATGATTTTGTGGTAATAACTGATTCTGATTATTATCCCAGTTTTAGTTGTTTTTTAAATAACAGTCCCAGGTTATGAAAAACATAATATTTAATGTTAGCGCTCTCGACTGAAAATGTACACGGTCAAATATTTATTCAGGACTTTGGGAAACTAATCTCACAAAATACTTGACAAATAAAATTACCATTTGCGGTGGAGAAAAGAGCTCACTTTGTAACGGTATGCGCACTTTAGTTGAAAAACATTTGATAAATATTAAGAAACTTATTATAAACCGAACAGATTTATCTGAATCCGGCATTTTGTTTATACGTTTTTGCCGTGAATCTGGTCAAAATGTTTGTTTGTATGGTGTTTTACGTCATGTAAGGGATTCGAACCTGCAGTGGTGAGAGGTGAAGGTTTACAATGCAACGTTGTTAACCATTCGGCAACGGAGACGCTTTCCGATCAAAAAGTCACGTGGTTCCGCCACCCCGACAGAGTACAGCTTGAATGCACGATACTGTGAATATGTGTTTTGGAGCTGTTACCAAACCCTTTGTACAGGAGACATAAACTGTAGTCGGCACCTGCATTCCAATTAAGTTAAATACTGTTAAATCAAGACGCTATTGGAAAATTTAAAAGCTTTGACAGGAATTTCTGTATCTTCTACGGGATGGATACTGTCATAATTGTTACATGATTAAGCCCCTGACGGAGAGATATGTTCACAAATCAATTAATTTAAAATCCATATTTTGTGCAAAGGTCCCAAATGGGAACACCATACACTCACGTTACACGTGTGTGAACAGATAAAACAAAGAAAACATACCTTCCAACCGTTACCAGCGTCTTTATAAAACGGAAAGTTATCACATATCCAATTATAAATTTCACTTAAAGTCATTTTCTTTTTATTTGAACTGTTTATGGCAAACGTGATTAGATTGGCGTACGAATATGGTGGTTTTCCGTCCTTATGACTAGTGGAATCCGTATCGTCTAACGTAGCGTTTGTATCTAAAGGGGAGTTAGGAGCCTTTCTCATGGCAATATTACCACCTGGTGTTTTAGTAATTCCATTGTCTTTACCAAGATGTCCCGCCATGGCTCCCCCGACCGTTAAACGGGGGAGCCAATCCATTGCAGTGAGAGAACTCTCTAAGTCCGCCATTTTGTTCGTTTACACTATTCGGCAATTAAGTGACGTCACGACCTCGGGAATTGTCAATTAGGTTACAGTTTATACACATCTATTTCTATATATACAAGCCTTATCTCGTAATAAATATGCTAAGTAAAACGTTTTTGTCTGTTTAAGTTGTTTACGAATAATAAAATAACCATGAGAGCAAAAGAAAATAAAGCACTACTTTCTCTTCGTAAGCACAAGACCGTATTTCACACATATGGCTTCATTACCCCCAGCAGTGTTTCTAAGCAACGCAAAGTGTCCTAGATATACATTCGCGATTTAACCTGCGAAAACGAAAGTAGGGCCGAAAAAGTTCGTGTAGAGACTAGTACGCGAAAAAATAACGATATATATATATCTTCTCAGTATGTAAATTACAGTTTTTTGTTCATTAAACGAAACGTGTCCGCTCTATTGGCTAGTAATCGATAGTTAAAGGGACTAAGAGCGATTTGAAAGAAGTAACGTTTTTTTCCCTGCGGGATAGGGGCGAGGGAGGAGTGGGCGGGACGGCAGACATACCAGGGGAATCAGACAAATACATGTACAAATTGATGCATATATATATACGGGAATTCAGTATTTCTGTCTTATCCCCGGGATATGCCCGTCATCTCCATCCCATCCACTGTGTGGGAATCATTGATAGGCGCATAAATGCACTGAATATTATAATTAATGTGATGATATTGAAGGCATAGCCAGTCTTGATAATGTGGAAGCTCGATAATTTTTATGTAGACTAATAGAGTATATATATTGTCTCATCGAGTTGTTTGATTTAAACATCGAGATGGGCGACGGCGCAGTACACACTCTAACCAAGTCAGGCCATATGACTAGTGAATGCCAATGACTATTGAACTGAATGAATGAATGAATGAATGAATGAATGGATAAAGCCATATTTCAACACAATAATTACGTACCAATCTCAATCTCAATCTCATGCATATTCTCAATCTCATGCATATTCTCAATCTCATGCATATTCTCATGCATATTCTCAATCTCATGCATATTCTCAATCTCATGCATTATACATTTACGGGGAATAAAATATTATTATCACTAGGAAATATATAAAGCCTAGGGTCTCAATTATAACAGTAAACAACACATAACCCATTTAACCACACAATAATTGTCCTATATTGAGACGCAACTACATCAATAACGAAAGCACGAACCTGTTCTGACCGAATAGTGTCAATCATCGTGTATATACAACAGATTCGTTTAATCGTTTACCGTTTAAACATGTAAAAGTATTTACATATGTACATATTTCAATACATACATAACTGTTCTACACACATTTAACATATGTCGCTTTTTCCTTTTACACTTAGCAACAAAAAAAATGTTTTTACATTTAGCTCCTTTTTTTTTTATATAACAACACTCACGTTTTTACATTTAAAGACGTTTGCATTTACATTTAGCCACCCTTTTTACGTTTAGCCACCCTTTTTACGTTTAGCGACAAAAGTTTTTATATTTTGCGACGTTTTTACATTTTAGCGACGTTTTTACCTTTAGCGTTCACGGTTGCTACACAGTTTCAATTAACTACAATTTATTTACAATTTATCTACAAGAAATACAAATAATTTCAACTACAACAAAGAGTTGACTTTCTTATACGCTCACACGTGCATTACGCACGTACCGACCTACGGGAACCAGCAGTGTATCACAAGCATTTACGAGCTTAATTGCCATTTTGTAAACACAATCTCAACCATAACTACTCCGTAATACATGCATTGCACTTATGTCAAACTTTTCCGAGATATAATTCAAACAAACTTTATAATACAAACTCAAATAGGTGGAAAGAAAACAGAAACCTTTTACCAAAGTTATGCGTACTCAAACTGAAAAGTGCTTATTTTTTTCAATCGTTAACCCTTAACCCGCTAAGAGCTACTATTATAGCATTTGCGTCCATTGTAAACACAGATCAATGTCCGTCTGCTGATCAGTAATTTCTCCCAAAACACCATTTTGTCAAATAAATGGAATGGGTTTATTTCAAAGAAAGAAAAGTCCGTTATATATAAAGGTAACACCTCCAAAACACATGCATGCGAGCTCATTGTCAAACTCATGCGAAAAAAAAATCAAAAACAAAATAAAATGTTTTGATAATCAATGGCAAAACTCTATATAACACATGTGCCGATTGTGTCATTGTCAACATTGTCCAAGATTTTACTAAAGCAAACCTTCAAATGCAATTTGGTGAAAGTTAAAACCTTTTTACTAAAATCTCATAAGCTCGCTCGATTGGCCTTCGCCAGCCGAGTTAAACACTGTAAAAGTCTCAAAAATAATGAGAAAAACGCCATATGTAGCTCCAGTATTCAAAGAAAACCTTCACTCTCCGTAACATGTTAATCGCCAGCAAACTTATCTAGAACACCCCATGTATAGAAACATGGACGAGAACGTCAGATTGAAGCTGGGACACACCATGTATCATGATCACCTCTACGAGAACATCAGATTGAAGCCGGGACACACCATGTATCATGATCACCTCGAAGAGAACGGCATATTGAAGCTTGGACACACCATGTATCATGATCACCTCGACGAGAACATCAGATTGAAGCTGGGACAAACCATGTATCATGATCACCTCGACGAAAACATCAGACGCAGTTTTCGAAAAAAACCCACAACAAAATCAAACAAACAAACAAACAAACAAAAACAACTATTTTTTTTAGTGCCTTAAAAGGCAAAGTAAATACTAGAAACGACAATATGTTTTCTTTCAACTTATTAGCTAATGGCCAATAACACAAACAATCAAGTTATATACACTACTAGTAAGAGTTGTGTCTCTTGTGCATAGAACGAATATTTTACATATAACATAATATTTTCAACGCGATTTTTGATTCTTCCCAGAAGAGAGGACAAAAGGTTTTATAGTATCTTTACTCAAAAAGGGAGATACAAACAATGCGAATGATTACGGAGGTAAAACCCTGGCCAGTAGCATGGGAAAACTGTTCTCAAGCGTATCGATTAAAAATGCACTTTGGTTGAAATTATATAAATTCGGTAGTAACGGCAAAATGCTTAGAATTATTCGAGCCAAGTATGACATTGTTAAAAGCTGTGTTAAACACTGTGGTTCATTTGCTGATTGTTTTGAGATATAACAGTTGGACTAAAGCAAGGGGAGATAATCTCGTCGATAATGTTCGCACTTTACCTTGACCTTGAGATGTATTTGTATAATAGTATTGAAAGCGGACTCTCTGTTAATGATATATCTCTTATTCTTTTGCTGTTTGCCGATGACATGGTTCTTTTAGGTACGAGTGTAGAAGATCTTCAAAGTAGTTTAAATAACTTATATAACTATTGTGAAACATGGGGTCTAGAGGTAAACACTGATAAGTCTAAAGTGGTGGTTTTTCGAAAAAGAGGAATAATCAGAGTTACCGAACATTGGTCTTATAACGGTACCCTGCTCGAAATGGTCGATGATTTTAACTACTTAGGAGTCGTGTTTAACTATACAGGGTCGTTTACCCTTAACCAACAAGCATTATGCTGTAAAGTGCGATAAAGCGCCTTTTAATCATACATATTAAGAAATACGAGTTAAATCCGAAAACAGCTTTACAATTGTTTGATGCTTGTGTAGGGTCTATTCTTAATTACGGCAGTGAAGTGTGGGGTTTACTAAATCCAAGGAAATTTAAAGTATTGGAAACAAGTATTTGGAGTAAATTATCGACAAATAATGCGGGTGTGTATGGGGAATTAGGCCGTTATCCATTTTGTATAAATAGACAGGTTAATGTCATTAAATGCTCCTGTCCAGACTCTATTGTAACCATCTCTTCAAGATAGCTCGCGGCTAGTCGAGTATGCTGGTGGAGGGACGTTAAACCTTAGAACCACACACACGCAAGCACGCACGCTCGCACACACACACACACACACACACACATACACACACACATTAAATAGTCTCTGAGAGCGGTCACAACTGATGATTTAATTATAAAGCATGTATATGAAAGCGCAAAAACCGACTGTGAACGGGGATTAAATAAATGGGTTTCAAAAGTCAAGTCATTACTGAATACTAGTGGTTTTATGTACGCATGGCTTGACCCCACCTCATTAATACCCATACACTTTGTAAAGCTATTCAAGCAACGACTGATAGATACACTGAACACAATTTCTAAGTATCAACTTTTGTATCTTAACTAATTTTCTTACTTTAAATATATTTTAGAATAGATATTATGATAAGTATTTTGTTTTGACCCATGACATAAAACATTTATTTTTTGTTTAAATTGTTACATCTTTTGAGAGTTACCCTCCCTTTATATGAAAACATGAAATGTGCTGATAACATGAGTCAAAGATCTCTTAAAGATATAAAATTCTTAAAACTGGTATGAAATAATAGAAAAAAACATAAAAATTTGACCCATTTATCGCAGATTTTCCGTCTATAAAACAATAAAATATGGGTAATCTTAAATTACCTCCCTTTAAATTGAATATTGTTTGAAATTCAAGAAACTGTTATTCAGCGTTAACATTAAATATTTCGAAAATTTCTTTTGCAAACGCATTTGTAGTGGTAATGCTAGTAAAACATGATGTCAAAATAATTTTAACTGGCATATTTTAGAATCAGGAACATCGGAAGCTTCACTAATTCGAAGTACTTAATAAAATCTTATATACCCAGTTGTATAAGTGTTATAACTTATTTCTAAGAAAACACATTGACTTAAAAGTTTTAAAATATGTTCATGCAGTCAGAGCAGACGATATACTCTCGTTATTTTGCAGTTTAACCGTATCTCTAATCAAGCTCAAAATACACAAAACAATGAGAATATTATTGACATATTCTTAGGTAGATACTTAGGAATTTGGTTTAGTGTAGTTATATTCAAAACTGGTCATTCAACGTGGAAACTAATAGAGTATTGACCCTGTACAAATCTGTAAAACATCGTTTGAATA
This sequence comes from Cyrtodaria siliqua, assembly GCA_037043455.1. Taxonomy (NCBI): domain Eukaryota; kingdom Metazoa; phylum Mollusca; class Bivalvia; order Adapedonta; family Hiatellidae; genus Cyrtodaria; species Cyrtodaria siliqua. The sequence continues at coordinate 48,502 of JAWPHD010001055.1, forward strand.
TGATAATTATTTAGATTTATTGCATACAAGGCGCGATCGGAGTGTTTTGACCAGATTACGTTTTTCCGCTCATAGTTTAAGGATCGAAACAGAGAGGTATTCTCGCGAAAGACTAGAAAGACATGAAAGAATTTGTCAAATATGTAACACTAACGATATTGAGGATGAGTTTCATTTTACCTTAATATGCTGTGCTTATAATATAAACAGAGGTAAATATATCAAACGATAATTACATACAAAGGCCAAGCATGTTTAAATGTATTGCTCTCCTTCAGTCATCAAACAAACAATAAGTTGATAATGTTAGCAAATACATTTCAGAAGTATTCTCTTTAAGACGTACCATCATAAATAACTCATAAGCTCGTTCATCCTCACGATATAAAAGTCGTTCTATTGCTTTATGTATATTTCTTCTTCTTCTTCTTCTTCTTCTTCTTCTTCTTCTTCTTCTTCTTCTTCTTCTTCTTCTTCTTCTTCTTCTTCTTCTTCTTCTTCTTCTTCTTCTTCTTCTTCTTCTTCTTCTTCTTATTCTTCTTCTTCTTCTTCTTCTTCTTCTTCTTCTTCTTCTTCTTCTTCTCTTGGGACATGTGTAACAACGCTAAAGGTAACTATTCCGCTTAAGGTAACCGCCGCTGAAGGTAACACTTTTAATGAAAAAGGTAACCTCCGCTAAAGGTAACAATCACCTGTTCCGCTAGCTGACGCTAAAGGTAACAACTTTTTTAAACATTTACAGTTTCAATGAAAATTGAGTAAACGTTTTTTTTAGTTACTGTGGCATCTGTAGTGTTACCTTTAGTGTTAGCGGAGGTTGTTACCTTTAGCGTTGACAGTGTTACATTTAGCTACCTTTAACGGAATCGTTACCTTTAGCGTTGTTACAACATCTCCTATACTTTGTTTAATGTTTAAAACGATACTGAGGTTGGTTTCTATGTCTATGGACGGGTCTATGTCTATTTATTTCAGAAGCATTCTCTTTAAGACGTACCATCATAAATAACTCATAAGCTCGTTCATCCTCACGATATAAAAGTCGATATTTTCCTCGTCTTCTTCTTCTTCTTCTTCTTCTTCTTCTTCTTCTTCTTCTTCTTCTTCTTCTTCTTCTTGCGGGAGAACCAACACAGTTTATTGTCGATTCATTTTCTTGATGCGGTTTTGCTTTTTTTATGAGATTAGTGGTTCTTTGAGGTTCGAAAATCGGTGTTCTAGACAAATTGCAAGCCATTAAACAGGAATGTAATTAAATCAATTCAGAGTAGACAGATGAAATGGACATGCTATACAAGCAATTGTGAGTTGGTTACGCCCATCTCGATGTTTGAATTGTTTAAACAGTCGCTACGCCTATCTCCATGCTTAAATCAACCAACTCGATGAGACCATACTCTTTTACTAATACCAAGGGTGTTATATTATAAATATTATATATAAAACGCCTGCTAATACCTAGACCAGTGCGGACAGAAACACAATGAACCAGCTTTTTGATTGTCGCAATCGACGAACGTAAATTCGTCATAATCTGTGCTTGCTGCATATATCTGTTTAGTGCCATTAATCATTTATGCATTTCGTTTGGCTCATCTATTTAGCGTCATCGATTTTATTTCATATACGTGCAGGAGTTCATACGACTGTTCTGACAGTTTGGACATTATTTGTTTATTGTATGTAAATATAAAGGTATATTACCTATACTGATTTCAAAACAGTTTCTGTTAGCTATAAACGTTGTAACACCTCATATCATTATCTGCTATGATCAGCATGCGTAATGTAATATTTACGCGCCAAATACAATTACATTAATGGATAAGTCCAATTAATTAAAAGCAACACATGCATTATCATCGAATCTTTTGTTATTAAGTGTACACTTTGATGTTCATTACATGCTCTACATGCAGACTGTTAGACACTTTGTACTCTGTGGTGTGAATTATAAGCCTCTGAAGGCAGGATGTTAGACATTATGCACACATCGATGTACACTTTAAGCCTCTGCAGGCACACTGTGATGTGCATTACAAGCCTCTGCATGCAGGCTATTAGACATTATGTACACTGTGATGTGCATTATAAGTCTCTGCAGGCAGGCTGCTAGACATTCTGTTCACTGTGATGTGCATTATAAGCCTCTGCAGTCAAGCTATTAGACATTATGTACACTGTGATGTGCATTATAAAGCTCTGCAGACAGGCACTTAGACATTATGTACACTGTGGTGTGCATTATAAGCCTCTGCAGGCAGGCTGCTAGACATTCTGTACACCGTGATGTGCATTATAAGGCTCTGCAGGCAGGCTATTAGACATTATGTACACTGTGGTGTGCATTATAAGCCTCTGCAGGCAGGCTGCTAGACATTCTGTACACCGTGATGTGCATTATAAGCCTCTGCAGGCAGGCTATTAGACATTATGGACACTGTGATGTGCATTGTAAATCTCTGCAGACAGACACTTAGACATTTTGTACACAGTGGTGTGCATTATAAGCCTCTCCAGGCCGGCTGCTAGACATTCTGTACACTGTGATGTGCATTATAAGCCTCTGCAAGCAGACTGTTATACATTATGTACACTGTGACGTGTATTATAAGCCTATGCATGAAGACTGTTAGACATTATGTACACTGTGATGTGCATTATAAGCCTCTGCAAGCAGACTGTGAGATATTATGTACACTGTGATGTGCGTTATAGGCCTCTGCAGGCACACTGTTAGACATTATGTACACAGTGATGTGTATTATAAGCCTATGCATGAAGACTGTTAGACATTATGTACACTGTGATGTGCATTATAAGCCTCTGCAGGCAGACTGTTAGACATTATGTACACTGTGATGTGCATTATAAGCCTCTGTAGGCAGGCTAATATACATTCTGTACACTGTGATGTGCATTATAAGCCTCTGCAGGCAGGCTGCTAGACATTCTGTACACTGTGATGTGCATTATAAGCCTCCACAGGCAGGCTATTAGACATTATGTACACTGTGATGTGCATTATAAGCCTCTGCAGGCAGACTGTTAGACATTATGTACACTGTGATGTGCATTATAAGCCTCTGTAGGCAGGCTAATATACATTCTGTACACTGTGATGTGCATTATAAGCCTCTGCAGGCAGGCTGCTAGACATTCTGCACACTGTGATGTGCATTATAAGCCTCTGCAGGCAGGCTATTAGACATTCTGTACACTGTGATGTGCATTATAAATCTCTGCAGACAGACACATAGACATTATGTACACTGTGGTGTGCATTATAAGCCTCTACATGCAGGCTGCTAGACATTCTGTACACTGTGATGTGCATTATAAGCCTCTGCAGGCAGGCTATTAGACATTATGTACACTGTGATGTGCATTATAAATCTCTGCAGACAGACACATAGACATTATGTACACTGTGGTGTGCATTATAAGCCCCTACATGCAGGCTGTTAGACATTCTGTACACTGTGATGTGCATTATAAGCCTCTGCAGGCAGGCTATTAGACATTATGTACACTGTGATGTGCATTATAAATCTCTGCAGACAGACACTTAGACATTATGTACACTGTGGTGTGCATTATAAGCCTCTGCAGGCAGGCTTTTAGACATTATGTACACCGTGATGTGCATTATAAGCCTCTGCATGCAGGCTGTTAGACATTATGTACACTGTGATGTGCATTATAAATCTCTGCAGACAGACACTTAGACATTATGTACACTGTGGTGTGCACTATAAGCCTCTGCAGGCAGGATGCTAGACATTCTGTACACCGTGATGTGCATTATAAGGCTCTGCAGGCAGGCTATTAGACATTCTGTACACTGTGATGTGCATTATAAATCTCTGCAGACAGACACTTGGACATTATGTACACTGTGGTGTGCATTATAAGCCTCTGCAGGCAGGCTGCTAGACATTCTGTACACTGTGATGTGCATTATAAGCCTCTGCAAGCAGACTGTTAGACATTCTGTATACTGTGATGTGCATTATAAGCCTCTGCAGGCAGACTGTTAGACATTATGTACACTGTGATGTGCATTATAAACCTCTTTGGGCAGGCAGCTAGACATTCTGTACACTGTGATGTGCATTATAAACCTCTGCAGGCCGACTGTGAGATATTATGTACACTGTGATGTGCGTTATAGGCCTCTGCAGGCACACTGTTAGACATTATGTACACTGTGATGTGTATTATAAGCCTATGCATGAAGACTGTTAGACATTATGTACACTGTGTTTTATATCAAAGGAAACGTACTCCCTGACATTATGTACAATATTATAAGGGTCTGCAGGCAGGCTATTAGACATTATGTAGACTGTGATGCGCGTTATCAATCTCGACAGACAGACTGTTAGATATTATGTACACTGTGATGTGTATTATAAGACTATGCATGCAGTCTTTTAGACATTATGTACAATATTATAAGCGTCTGCAGGCAGGCTGTTAGACATTATAAACACTGCGATGAGCATTATAAGCCTCCGCATGCAAACTGTCAGACATTATGTAGACGGTGATGTGCATTATAAGTCTCGACAGAAAGACTGTTAGACATAATGTACACCGTGATGTGCATTATAAGCCTCTGCAGGCAGGCTATTAGACATTATGTACACCGTGATGTGCATTATAAGCCTCTGCATGCAGGTTGTTAGACATTATGCACACTGTGATGTGCATTATAAGTCTCTGCATGAAGGCTGTTAGAAATTATGTACACTGTGATGTGCATTATAAGTCTCTGCATGCAGGCTGTTAGACATTATGTACATTGAGATGCATTATAAGCCTCTGCATGCAGGCTGTTAGACATTATGTACACTGTGATGTGCATTATAAGCCTCTGCATGCAGGCTGCTAGACATTCTGCACACTGTGATGTGCATTATAAGTCTCTGCATGAAGGCTGTTAGACATTATGTACACTGTGATGTGTATTATAAGCCGCTGCAGGCAGGCTGTTAGAGATTATGTACAATGTAATGTGTATTATAAGCGTCTGCAGGCAGGCTGTAAAGACATTATGTACACTTCGATGTACACTATAAGCCTCTGCAAGCAGGCTTTAAGATATTATGTAGACTGTGATGTGCATTATTATTCTCGACAGAGAGACTGTTAGACAGTATGTACTCTGTAATTATAAGACTCTGCATGCAGGCTGTTAGACATTATGTAGACTGTGGTGTGTATTATAGGCCTCTGCAGACAGGCTGTTAAGACAGTATGTACACTTCGATGTACACTATAAACTTCTGCAGGCAGGCTGTTAGACATTATGTAGACTGTGATGTGCATTATAAGTCTCTACATGCAAGCTGTTAGACATTATGTACACTGTGATGTGCATTATAAGTCTCTACATGCAAGCTGTTAGACATTATGTACACTGTGAAGTGTATTAGAAGACTCTGCATGCAGGCTGTTAGACATTATGTACACTGTGATGTGTATTAGAAGACTCTGCAGGCTGGCTGGTAGACATTATGTACACTGTGATGTGTATTAGAAGACTCTGCATGCAGGCTGTTAGACATTATGTACACTGTGATGTGCATTATAAGTCTCTACATGCAAGCTGTTAGACATTATGTACACTGTGATGTGCATTATAAGACTCTGCATGCAGGTTTTTAGACATTATGTACACTGTGATGTGCATTAGAAGACTCTGCCGGCAGACTGTTAGACATTATGTTCCCTGCGATATGCATTATGATACTCTGCATGTACGCTGTTAGCCATTATGTACCCTGCGATGACGAATGTTAGACATTATGTACACTGTGATGTGCATTATAAGCCTCTGCAGGCAGGCTGTTTGACATTATTTTTTCAACTGTGATGTTTGATATATTTGATATATTGCCATCATAGGTATTTGAGACATTGAAACAACAACAACAATTGTACATTTTAAAACAAAATAACAAATAATATTGCATTAAACAAATTTAATAATCAAAAGTTACTATTTAGTGTTCATTTAGACATTTAAAATGGAAAGTACAGTTAAATTGCAAACACTCATCTTTTGAAACCCGTTTTTTTTAAAAACTTGCTCACCTTATATAGCTAATTACTTCTGTGATACAGTTTTGCATATTTTACAATGCTAAAGAGCATCACTTAAAAGTATGGTTGCTAATTTGTGCTGTAGCATATCTCAGTTCGTTAAGAATGTTAGTTTTTCAATTGATAAAAACAGCAAAATCTTATTTTCAGCAGCATCTGTTTCATGAATAAAACTCGCAGTCAATCGAAAAATGAATTTCATCCTCGATTGTTGACTTATTACAATATTTACTCTTTCAAGGACATGCGATTTCTCCCTTGCAAAAGGAATATCACAATTTCTAAATTTTTACAACAATGCGTTTTTGGCCTCTATTGATATATATTTTTATATACACCCTTATATAATCTGTACGTTCTAAGTTTATTTCCATTCTGATCCTTTCTTCCAGTACTTTGTAATTGATCATAACATGTACGTATACCGTCTGTTTAAATGGTCACGTACATATCTATAAACTGGGGTTAGCATGTAACATAAGCTCGGACGTTCGGGACTTTATTCTCTATAAACCTTAGCATTATACGTTTCCAGGACTTAAGTTTATTACATGACCAAATGTGAACTTGTCGTACTATTCTGTTGGCTGACATAGTTATTATCCTATTCTATAGTCGAACAGTTCAGAGTTTTGCTTGATTTGACACGAGTACCATCCAAGGTCTCCCTTTTTCATTGAAATGTTTGAGCACTATTTAGTAACTCCTGGAAAACATCGTTCTGCTTTACTAGTATTTAAGCCAGATACAATTAAATACGTATTTTGTCCGGTTCAACAACAGACTCAATCAATTTAATATACACGAAATGTCATTCCACTAGCGCACATTGCATTTGTATATAGCTGCTAGTTGATTTTGCAACCTCTTTAACAGTCTAATTCGCAACCGCTTTAACAGTCTAATGCGCAACCTCTTTAACAGTCTAATTCACATCAAGATTTTCATTGATCTTCATTGAACCAAACACCAAGTACTTAGAGCTATGTTCAAAGTTTATGTCTTTGTTGTCACATTTAAAATTAAAACATGATTTATTTACATGTTTGGGCCTAAAATAAAGTACTTGTATGTTGTTGTAAACAGGCTTATATACAATTAGGCCATGATAAAAACTATGTTTTCCAGAATGCGAACGTCCAAAAATCGACTCCAAACTTTTTCCCCCTGTAAAAATTAGGAAGTTGTTAGTCGTATCCTGTCGGATACGCATTTTATACGACCCCTCACTGCAGAAAAAAAAAGAATTTTCCGACCTGCCTATCCATCTGAAAAATTCAAGGTCGAGTTTGGGAAAACTAATGGGGCCTATACACAGGATGGCGACCTTTGTGCCTCCCGTGTGCGACCATAACATTTGCCAGGTCGTCGTTGGAGGCTCAAAGGAGGCAGAATGGTTGCCTAGGTCGTTCAAAGGTGGTACACAGGAGGTTCAGACATCGCCATGGACGCCATGGTCGCCGTGAATTTTTGAACATGTTCAAAACAGTCGCACAAAGGTCGCCGAGGAGGTTGGTTGCTCAAAGGTGGCTCAAAGGAGGCAGAAGGGAGGCACAAGCATTACCGTGGTTGCAGAATGGAGGCACAGTTGTCGCCAAATGGTCGCCAGGTAATAGATGCGTTCTGCTGCAAATTTCTTTGGCTGAATGGTCATCCAGTGATCGCCGTTAGTTGCCGTTGGTCGCCGATGATGGCACAGAGGAGGCACAGAGGAGGCTCAATGGTTGCCCAAACATTTCTCGGGGCACAGGGGAGGCAGGCAGGTGGCTCAGTGGACGCACAGGTCGTTCGCAGATCGCCATGAAAATGCCCGAAAATTGCAATTTTGGTGGTTCAAGGGAGGCACAAGGATCGCTGGAGCAGTTACATAGAAACATGATTTTCTGGGTTTAGGCGACCATTGAGCGTCCTGGCCATTTTTTGGTCGCTCAAAGGTGACACAAAGGTCGCAGCCCTGTGTAAAGGGGCCTTAAGATATCTTTAAGTGTTGCATTAAAACAGTTATTATACATATTATATACAATAAGACAATATTCATCAACAACCAAGAACAGACAACCTGCAGACGAACAATTGAATTGAATTGAATGTTGTTTAACGGCTCATCAACACAGTATAGGATATTTAGAGCCGCCCCAGAGAGAGGGGAAGCATACATAAGAATCCGGGAACCTGGCCTACTCTTATTATCGAATAGATTCCTATGGTTCTTTAACGTGCTCGGAGGATAGACCGATACACGGGACCGCCCGGTTTACCTGCCCATCCAACGGACGATGGCGAGCACCTAGATGTTATGAGACACATACAATGTATGCAGTTCATAAAATACGGTTTCACACTTATAAAGTGTATCCCGACATGTTACAACAACCGCATGGAGGCACACGCATATATGCATACTTAGTGTTTACACTACAATTTGCCTCAGACTTTCAAATACTTGCACCATTTATTCATGAAGATTTTACAACAACGTTAAGAGTGTGACCTATATAGCGCTATTGATAAAACATAGTCGGTACGCTCCATCGCTTTCGGTTTCTTAATGGTGAAGATTTCTCTTTATAGCCTCAATCCTATACATACAATTACATACACACGTAACTGAATGCGTGATATCACAAAATTGTTTTAAATGATGATCACATGATGATCAAATAGTGACACGTGTGTGCACACTAGTATTTCTAAACACTAATTATACCCGTTTAGTGTAATTATACCGTGTATACATACTATTAACGTTCTAAGGCCTTTCTTATTTGATTGTTAGTTTTACAAATCCTCCTATGATAAATCGAAATTATGAATTTTATTTTTCTGTAGGGAATTTGATCGTTTTTATTTTTATTTTACATTCTCTTTTCCTTTCCAACGAAAAATTTGGAGGTGTACTTTATTTTTATAGAATTCCTTTTGATGGGATGTGGTGTTGTTTACACTGGCATGGCCTATCTGCGCTGAGGACAGGATAATAGCGAGGATTGTGAACACATAAAATCGATTCAAGCTAACCTGTTGGCCTACTGACCGTTCCAAGTCGGTAACCCTGTCTTCACCACCCTTTCTGTTGTATTTTGTATTTTTCATTGTATAATTAATTAAATATCGCTCCTTGTTTTTAGTACAGTGCGGACCTATGATGTAATTGCGTTTGGACGCTGTGATTCTATAGGACTATATGTCTCATTTTTGCCATTTTTTTGTTAAAATGCTTCAAAATAATTTTTCAGAATTGGTAATGAATTAATAAATGAAAGTTTATAAAAATGAGAGCATTTGTTTTTATTTTTCAAATATGAAATTGTGAGATTAACCCTAATTCAAAAACAGGTAATGCCTGCGGCCTTCGAGAAGCAGTATAAATCGCATATACTCGATAAACTATGCTATAAATATCTCTCTGTGTAAAATTGCACGTTAATGCTGCGTAGTTTTCACCCTAGAATCCGATTAAAACTAAATGACGAGGGAGAAACAGTTACGGCAACTCCAGCTGTTAAACCCTCTTAGTCACCTCAAACGATCATCCAGTGGATAGGCAGAGATCACAATTCTTGTCATAAATGCCGGGAAATACTACACGTCATTTGATCTTGCCAATAATATTATTTAGGTGAACCGTTGCATGCACGACTTTTCCTCATAACCCGCTTGGTATATTTTGACCAAACATAACATGGATGATACTTAGATCAATGGCAAGTTTATTAAAATTAGGTCAACACGTTATTCCAAACTAATTCAAACTTTAACATTCTACTTAAGAACCACTGAACTTATTTAAACAGTTCTTCAGAAATATTCTCTAGATACTAAATCTTTAATAATTTGCAAAATGGCAACAACTTTTGTATATATATATTCATAGGAACGACCCTTAAAAATGCAAAATGTTGCTTAAATCAACTTCTTTTAGAAACCACTTGGCAAATTTTGACTAAACTCTGGCAAAATTAGACGACATCAAAGCTATTAAACTTGTCAACACCATAACATATTTTGACAGTTGTTTTTTCAGAAATGTAAGCCATCGATTATCATGATTATTTAAATGAAATCCCGGGGTCAAAAGCTTTTATATAAATATCATAGGGAAAACTTGGGTAAAGTTTGTTATAAACATTAAGATATAACGGTGGCGAAACCACGTGACTTTTTGATCTTTTTTCAACAAAGCGCTCGATTTAGGTGTTTTTGCTTCATAACTTCCTTAAATTTAGGTATGTGTTTGCTTCAATACTTTCTTAATGTGTACATTTTTAATCTACACGTCCCTACAAAATGAGCTCTTTCCTCCGCCACAAATTTTAATTTGAACACTTTCTGAGATAGCCCTCCCAAAGTCTTGTAAATGGAAGAGAGCGTATTAATGAGTATAACTTGGGAGGGCTTATTTCAGAAAGGACTAGATAAATCGAATATTTCAGTTGCACTTGTCCTGATTGAACCTAATGCAAACAATATCACTTCATTTCTCGATGAAAAACAATTATTATACCCAGTTGCAACAAAAATGGACACTTTGGAATATTTACTTTACACCCTATCCTCTTTATCAAGCGACAGTCCATTAATGATTTAACCTATTGAAAAACAACTGACAACATGATATTGGCAATGGAATGATAAAAACTTTGGTACCAAACATTGTATATTCATTTTGGAATTTGTCAATTTAATTCTAAAAATACTTTATACACTTAAATCTAAATAAAACTCAATGCCCACTTTCTTTTGCAACTGAGTATACTTGGGCGTGGCTTCCATAAACTAGACAGCACATTATTGGAATACATTATTGGAATGGCATACTTCTTTTTAATGACATCACCGCCGTCACGACGCTCATCTCACGTGCAGCTTAAAGCCAGTTGCCGTAAAACAACATGCAGTCATTCCGTTGCTAACGCCACCATTCTAACAGCATTTCAGGCTGGATTAACTATAGGGACTGACTTTTTATACATATATATATTATATATTATCTTTCGCTAGGGTACGAAACCCATTTGGATAGTTAACCGCTATCGAGATTAGAATCCCTTCTGACTTCGCGAACTTTAAACTAGCACAAATGTTTTTCATTCCCAACATATAAAACACCAACATATCCAATTCAATTCAATTTTATTTAGGAAAATAAGCATACATATTACATATCTTAAAAACTTCAGATCAAATTATGTATCAATAATATCTATAAAAAGCATACACATTTTGTAAATTATATGAACTTTATCACAAAAGCGCAGTACAAATAGTGTGGCGAATACAAACTACAAAAAATTAAATTAGATCAATTCAAACAGCATAAACATAGCTCAAATTGAAGCTTAGTTTGATCTTAATTTATTGTATGATATATACCCAAAGAAAGATAAAAATATCGGACAGGGAAAGCAGCATTCAAGGACGACAATCAACCACAAAGCACAAAAAACAACAACACGCAAACAGACAAACGAGAAGGCAAAAGTAATAAAAACTGTAAACGACATCACAAACACAAAAGGGTTGACAGTAGGGCTACCGCCTTGGAACGGTCAGTGGCAACAAAGGCCACTGGGGGTTTAAACCGGTTCTAGGGTGCACAAAACCTCACACTTACCCTACGGTCATCCCATTAAAACAGGACAGTGTAATTAAAGAAATCCCCGCATTGATCTAATCTCTAACCAACAAGGCAGCATCAACAGGCAATATAAGTAAAACACAAATATGCTCGTGTAAATATAATACAAAAAAACAATAGCCTAGAAAGCCACAATGAAGGTACTCAATGACTTGGCAGAAGCCAGAGCAACAAGAGAATAAACCATTAAAGATGGCTCATAAATCCTTTGAAGACTTATTTCCAAGGGGTCTTTATTCAATCCATAAATAATTCACATGGTTAAACAGTAAGCAATATATCATATATGACTGAATTGTTATAAGGATCACATATAGACCTTTTCAAAAACCAAGCCATCCATCCAAGAACGGAAGAAACATTGAGAGAACGAATAATGAAAATGCATACATATTGTTATCTTTCTGTGCTAGCCTACATATGAGAAACGCATCTACAGTGCTGTTATTGTCAACATTTTACTTCAGAAAGAAATTCAAAATTTACTATGAACTATTCACAATTTGTTAATAGTTATTAACTTATAACATGCCGTTCTCATGCTCAATGAGGAAATTCGTAATTATCGTGCATTTCTTTACTAGTGATACAAGTATTTATTAGCAGTTTTAGAAACACCAGTTGTGGCTACTTCTATACAGGAAGTTGTCCTGCCATAGTAAGAGAGAAATGAACAATCGGTGAATTATGTTGTAGAAACTTCTTAAATGAAATAATGAGTGAACAAAAACTTCTTCAGCTCTAGATGTGTGTAAGATAGAGTCTATTATCTTCCGTGGTAGAATTAACCTTATATTCATTTTGATTACAAATAACATCTAAGTAAAGTGGAGGAAGACCAGAAGACTGTTTCCTTTCTGTTTGTGGCATATTTTCATCTTCATGAATTTCTTGTTCCAGTGGAGAAAGGGGAGCATTTGGTATCTCTCTTAAAACCCCCCACTCTCCTGTCCGAGACAAAATAGTAGCGACGCCGTATTCTGGTAGATGTCTTTCTGCATTTTGCAAAGGAACCTCTCCCCCTGACCGACCCATACATGCAACGCTGTTGTATGTTGGTGGTGGGTCGAAATTCCTGTAATCGAACGCCTCATTGTCAGATTCTGAAACTGTGCTGTGCCACCGAACTAGTTCTATTCTCCGAGAAATGTTTGTATTATTATCAACGTCTGATATATGTTGACTGGAGCGACGATCGAGAGAAACACATCGCTTCATCTTACCTCGCAAAACAACTGAAAGGAAAACTAACCCTAGTATGAAGAGAATAGCAACAACACTGACGACAACAGCGACGATAGCAGATTCCGTTTTATTAGCATTAACCACATCTTCAGTTTCACCAGGACAGGTACCTGTGTCATCATTGCATACATTGTATGGTAAAACACATAGCGAATGATCTATACATCGACCGTTGTTACATTTGAATTCTGTTCGTGCACAGTCACCATTATGAAACGTACTAAATATTAATTTAAACGCTATGTTGGTTGTTCGGTTAGATTTAATCACAACTGTTGCATGATGATCAGTACTTATTACCTCGTCATCGGGTTTCTGCACACACAAATCACTAGATGCTACAAATGTTGATTTTAAGCACACGTCCACTGTATTACTTATTGCCTCAATAAGCTTGATGGAGATAACTGATTCATAGTCATAAGCTGTTATGGTAATGTCACATTGTGACGGCTGTAGAGATTGATCACTTATGGTGGAACTGTAGTCAATTATACCGGCAAATTGGGAAGAGCCACCAAGGGAAATGGTTGCATTACAGATGAACACAAGTGGATCTGTGAAACAGAAACAGCTTAATACAATATCCTGGTATACAATGCATGGTTGCTGGTGCTGTTTCGCATAACCCTGATAGGATTATCAACAGAGCATGGATTGGCAGATGAAAATCGTGTCATTGTGAAATCTGAGCAAAGTTTAGATAATTCAGATTTAATTCAAACAAATAACTGATTTAATGGATTAATGTAATGTTACCTTAACTTGATTAAATGTTGATTATTTATGTCTAGATAATTATTAGCTTATTAAGCAGGAGGGCAAAATGGCCCTGAATTGCCCACCTTATGACATGTGTACATTTTAGACACATGTAACAGTAACGCAGTGGATCAGATAAAAGAGGTCTTGTAAGTGCAGAAGATTTGTTTTAGTATTTTCCAATATGACTCTATTTTTAACTGGTATTCCGGGGCAGGCTAACATTTAACACCATGGCGACCATTTAAACGAACTTATGCTTTTTCTCATGCAGTACATGAGAGCTATATGCCTTGTATTTTTAGAGAAGATCTTTTAAGTTTTTCCCTATATAAGTTTATCTAAAACATGTGACCCCCCAAACTTGACCCATGGTCACCATTTTAAGAAACTTGGTAGAGATTGATAAGCTTATGCTACATGTAACATATTAAACATCTAGCACTTAGTGATTGACCACTTATGGTGGAATTATAGCCAATTATACCGGCACATTGGGAAAAACCACCAAGGACAATGGTTGCATTACAGATGAACTCAAATGGATCTGTGAAATAAAACCAGCTTAATAAAATGCATTGCATGGTTGCTAGTCTTGTTTCTCATATTCAACGTGCGCTCTATCTAGAGCATCGATCTGTAGAAAACCTTGTCACATGCTTGTCACATGCGAGCCAAAATAACTGGGACTTAATTCAAACAAATAATGAACATGTTGATTTTGAGATTATCATGAGTAAGGGATGTTGGTCAGTCATCTGAAAAATGATCAAAAAATGGATGGGTTATGGTCAAGTGAAGTGTACATATTTTAGGCATGAACAATGTCAAGACAGCAATAATTATTTTGTCCTTTATGTCCGCAATATTGGTAAAATGAACTCAAAGTTGTTTTGTTTTTTACGCGATATAAATTGGTCGACAGAATAGTCCATTCAATCGATCATTATACATGTTTATATTCGAGCAAAAACGGTGCAAACTAAATAAAAATATATAAATCCGATCAAATGAACTGTTCATCCGAATGTTTTATCATTGCATGTTTCAATTTACAGTGTAAGTGTGTCACATGATGGCCAATAGTGGTTGGGACTAACTCAGGAAAGAATCGCTGTCAGTGACTGTATTAACGTAAGTTTAATGCAACTTTTAAATCATGTTAAATATATACAATTATTAAAGAAAAACAAGCGAATGCACAGATGATGAAAACCAAACTTTGTATTAACGTATGTGCACTGTATCGAATCTACCGTCTATAGATGACACGAACTATAAATGTTGTTGATGTTTCTATTCTAATCATCATTAAAGTTCCAGAGAAATTAACACTCTGATATTGAATAAGGCTATCAGGCGCGTAGCGTGCCATACTCATTTACTCCCGTGAGTAATCTTTTCAAACAAAGGCTCAAAAAGTAATATTGTCAAAAATCATTATACCATAATTTTCAGTTCTAAGGTGAATGAAATGTTAAGGAATAATGGTATTTTCGACAGGATTTAAATCTTTCATCCTGACCCTAAAATGCACCAGAAGTCACGTACGAGAAGTCACGGACAACACCCTCCCGCAACTACCCCCGTCAGTGAGATTTTGGTCACGCTACCCCCTGGCTATGACATTAATAATATGATGCGCGAGTTGATGACTACAGTAAGCGACTCCAGTTGATGATCGCATATACCTCCTATGAGGGTTGATGATATGATGGCCCTCCAACGAGGTTTGATGTGGACCAAACACGTGTCCCTGGAGTCGTTGCCTCCGCAAACTCCTGACCTATCTGTCCGGAAACGGCATCATATAAATTAATATTTTATTCGATATGTAATCCCACATTATGTAAAATCTAAAATATTATTACTAGCTCCAAAATAGTGCAACTTTATCTGCCTGCTCAAACGTAAACGTTACATGTGTATGTTGGTTGTGGGTCGAAAGTACCGGAAGTACAACAACATTATAAAAAAAGATATCTGCCTCCATGGATACGGATTGACATTCACACTAGCGAATGTTTAGTGCTGTGTGGCGGCCGTAAAAGGTCCTTTGGGATCAACAAGCCCATTCTGTGTGGCTTTAAAGTAGAATATCGCTTAAGCCGGTGCTAGGAGGCGTGAGAGGTGTTGCATCTTATAATTACCTCTCATGAACTCAATAAAACCAAGGGATCACCTTTTCAGTATTTCTTGTATAATAAAAGGCATTACATAACGAATAGCCCATGTAATAACGCCCAACACATCAACTTGTTGTTATTTGTCAACCATTTGTCAACTCGATTGTTGATTATTTTACATGCATTAATGCGCGTATGAACATTGAACGTTTGACCGGACAGGCAGTGGACACTATGATGACGTCTACCTAAAGCCCAAAAGAACGGTGACGCTTGATGTTTGTCTGCAATCGTGTCTTGTCGTGCCCTCAATGGTTTATTCTCTTGTTGCTCTGGCTTCTGCCAAGTCATTAAGAACCTACTTTGTGGCTTTTCTAGGCTATTGTTTTTTTTTGTATTTATACATGTTATATACATACAAGAATCTTTGTGTTTTATTTATATTGCCAATTAATGCTGTCTTGTTGGTTAGAGAATAGTTCATGGCGGGGAGTACTTTATTTACACTGTCCAGTTTTATTGCGATGACAGTAGGGTAAGTGTGAGGTTTGGTGCACCCTAGAACCTGGTTTAAAGCGGCCTGTTTTGCCATTGACCGTTCCAAGGAGGTAGCCCTATTGCCCTATCTGTTTGTGTTTGTGACGTCTTCTGCCTGTATTCCTTATTAACATTGCCATTCATGTTTGTCGTTTAGCGTGTTTTTGGGTTTACTGTGTTTTGTGAAAGCTGCATATCCTTTTCGACGGTTTATACTTATTTTTATTTACAACCCTCGGCCGTTTCGTCTTACATCTTAAGTAAAGATTTACAATATCCGAGCATCCTGTAAACTCCTGTAAAATCGTGCAAACGGTGAGCATATTTCGAAAGAACAATAGGTAAAAAGCATTTGTAATTTGTAAACAAAGTGTCAGTCAGTACGACAAGTGAACTGTACAGACAAAACGCTCTACACAAAATCATAATGTTAACACAATATACTTCTACGATAAAGTGCATGTTTTCCAGGAAAATCATGATTATATTAAAGTCGCATGGCATATAAAGATATAATTATGTTTGACAATGGTGTATTTTGAAATTTTGACGATGTGATAACATGTTAATTTTATTTAGAAATGATGGCTCGTGTGCGCTCGATGGATAAGTGGACTATGATGTGGACCAATTTATTTCACGTAAAAAACAAAACAATTTTACCCAAAATTGTATCAAACCTTTCGGATATAATTTATATAAATGACATTATTTCTGCGGTTTAAGTAGTATTTCTGTTATTATTTTCATATTATTTCTTTCGACTCACTTTCAAGTTGTATGTGGTTGCATTGTCCATGCCTAAAATGCATTTGGTTGAACAGTTCACTTGACCATACACCATCCATAATTTTATATTTAAAAATTTAGAAGATGACTGACCAATAGTCCTTACATGTTGATTATGTATGCCTAGATAAGAATACGTTTTAAAAATACTTAAAATACTAACGAAACATTGCTATGTGATTGCTACGTTCTTGCCATCGTGTAATTTAAACGAACAAACGAACACGACACAGGTGCATTACAGTTAACCTCAACACAGGTGAACTACAGTTTACCTCATCTCACTAACATGACATACATTTGATCACCCTACTTTGTGGTGTAAATACTGCTGTTTTTCGATACTGTGCATTAACAATCATGGCTCCAGTTCACTAATATTCTATCAATTACTTTATTTTCGTCAATTTAACAACCTTGCACACATGAAGTCTAAATCACAATACAGGCAGGCATTAACATAACATAGTTATTCAATAACATAGAATTATGCATGCAATACTAGTATTACAAAAAGATAAAAAAAATAGATTAGAAATATAAACACAAAACTGATCCGACTTACATGTAATTATAGCACTGGAGCGAAACTGCACCTCAAAAAGTACAAAAAGTACTAACATGTAACATGCATATCGGTTCCTAATATGTGACAAATATGTCAATAACCCTTTTTTGATCAGGTGTCTGACATACCTGCGCATCTTGCTATTCACACAACACACTGCAGCTATTTTTAACATGACCTACTGTAGTTGAACAGCATATCGATACTTATATAGTAGCGTACAGTTCATAGTGAACTATCTAACGCGCGGCTTGCATAGTTTCTTCACGGCTGGTAATCTCAATATTAATGTTTTAAAATCTAAAGTGTTAATCTTTAATAAGGCCGGTAGGCTAGTAAAAGAGAAATATGTCCTTCAAAACGAATCTTTAGAAGAATGAGTCTCCTCTTATAATTATCTTGGAGTTACATTTTGTGCATCTGCTTGTTTTTCACACGCTCGAAATGATTTGTATAAGAAAGGTTTGAGGAGGGGTTGGGGGAGGGGTGGGGGGGGGGGGGGGTTGCGAAGAAAGGTTTGAAAGCCCTTTTTATGTTAAAGACACATTTCGAGCCTATCGTATTTGGGGGGGGGGGGGGGGGGGGGGGAGCGGGGGGGGAATTTCTATAGGTAACTGTAAATCGCTGT
Organism: Cyrtodaria siliqua; assembly: GCA_037043455.1. Lineage (NCBI taxonomy): Eukaryota > Metazoa > Mollusca > Bivalvia > Adapedonta > Hiatellidae > Cyrtodaria > Cyrtodaria siliqua. Next base: position 66,906 of record JAWPHD010001055.1, read on the forward strand.
TAGCAATACATTTGCACAAGGAAATTGAGAATTAGTTTTTTGTCAAAGGATGAGGCCCGTCCCATAAAGAGTGTATAATAATGTAGTAAAAATTATAACTGTTTTGCATTTCATGTGCACTTGTATATATGTTAAACAACTATGTATAGATGGATTTTCTTAAAAGACCCGTGTTAACAATTAATAGTTTTTGTATTTTTAACACAATATACTCTATTATCAGTTACTTCTCTGCCATGTTTTAGTAAATCTCAAATGCAAGAAACTCATCGGGACTTCAAAATTCAAAAATTGTTGTCATCTGTCAGTGTTTTTGATCACCTGAGCCGAGGGCTCAGTGTGATATTTTGGCATCACTCTTCGTCCGTCGTCCGTCCGTTGTCTGTCTGTCGTTATCTTTTGCTTCTGACGACTTTTTCTCAGAAACCGCTTGTCGGAATTCAACCAAATCTTATATGAATTCATTAAACTGGATTTTATAGTTGCACCAACAGCTAAGGTCATTTGGCGACATTCCAGCATTTTATTGGTGGAGGAAGACCCCAGGTGCAAACCCGGGCATTTTTTCGTGCACGGGCGCGTACCTGAGTAGAACCACCGTCGTTCCGCAAGCAAGCTGGATAGCTCGATACTCACATACTAAACAGTCCTGGCCCCATGGGGAATCGAACCCACAGCGGTGAGGGACATGTGATTTCAAGTCAGAGACCACTCGACCACGAACGCACACACGGACGGACGGAACATGTGGGACTATATGCTCCCTCATAATAAACAATCTAGGTTTTTAGTTACAGTATATTTTATATCAAAAACTAAGTTAATAGTAAATGAAAAGTAAAAAACTGTGATGGGGCCTCAATATAATGTATAATGTGGTAATCAGTCAGCGAGAAGTAAGCAGTTAAAAAGCATTCTATCCATGATTTTTCAACGACTACATTCAGTTGGGAAATGTGTCTTAATTAACATTTTTAACTCCGTGCATCCGGGTATATCCACAAGTGTGCACGTGTTTGACCATACAATCAAGCCAATTTTACTATATGGCAGTGCGTGCTGGGGATCTTTTGGAAAAAGGAATTTTAATCCTTGTGACTTTACTAAACTGTCTCATAAGTTTGAATTTGAAAAAATACATATAACATACTGCAAATATATTTTAGGGGTACATAAGAAAACCACCAACTTTGCTGTTATGTCTGAATTGGGTCGTTTTTCCTGTGTACTTTGATGTTATCATGTCGATGTTAAAATATTATCATCGTCTAGTAAATAATCCGTCAAACCTTCTTGCTGATGGTTTGCTTGAATCTAAAAGTCTTCGTCATAAAGGTATTCACTCATGGTACTCAGAAATTGTATCAATTCTTAAAGTACTTAACATGGACATTGATCAATTTTCTCCCCACTCTTCCTCAGTAATGTCAATGTCAAAACTTGTAAAAACAGTAAAACTAAAATTAATTGAAAAATTCCAGGAAAACTGGGACAAAGACAAAACTAAGCTCCTTCATGGAAAACTGAGAACTTACTTCACTTTTAAACATGATTTCCAATTAGAAGATTACCTGTGTAGTATTGATAATTTTGAAAAACGAAATGCAATTGCTAAATTTCATCTAAGTTCCCATAGACTTAAAATCGAAACTGGTAGATATACTAATACTCCTGTAGAACATAGATTGTGAACATTGTACCGGTAATTAACATGTCCTTACTATTCAGATGAAAGAACTAATTTATTAACATGCTTATCTTCAGAATTTTCTAATTTTTCCAGCCTGGATTTGAATAATCAACTTATTTGTCTATTATCTTGTGAAAATATACACATTCTGAAAGCATTAGGTACTTACTTAATACAGTGTTTTAAAAAACACAATTAATCCTAACAGTCATTATAAGTAATATAACATTACTGGTGTGATTATAGTTTTAGGTACTGTAGGCGACTCTGCTCAGTGTATGTGCTCTGGTTATTTTGTCATTGTTTGTTTGTTACTTACCAATCATTGCAATCACCTTACTAAATTACTTGGCCCTTTGAGGGCCCTTAATTGGTTAATAAAATCTTGTATTCTTGGTAATCAGTGGACCTACCTGCGTTTGGAGGTATATGCAAAAGTGCTCCATCGCCACTTTCAAGGTAGTTCCAACGCCAAAAACAATGCTATTTCTTCGTTATTGTTTTGTTGCCTTGATATGAAAATATGGGAATGCAGTTCCGTGTGGTTGTGTTACGCTTCGCACAATATAATTAACATAATTAGCAGATATATGCAGGGCATTGTGTTTGAAACGATATCTGCGAAAAAACGAACAAAATGTTTTAATATACTTCTTAACAGATATTATAATTTTGTTTTTATTTCAATGTAAAGGGAGTTCATTTCATTTTTTTTAAAACCTGGGGTCGTTATTGCATTATACTGACAAGGTTAGTATCCATTGATTTTGCGGGTTTTATAACTCTGATACTTACATTGGATCACACAAATTAGTGAAAGAGAAGAATGAATGAATGAATGAATGAATGAATGAATGAATGGTGTTTTACGGCACGTCGACACATAAATAGGTTATTGAGCAAAAAAAAATTTAATGAATGAATGAATGGTGTTTTACGGCACGTCGACACATAAATAGTGAAAGAGAAGATCACCCTATGTCATGCACATGTTTTATAATACCTCACATTATAAAATAGCATTCAATTTCTTTAAGCTAAATCTACATAAGGACTTCCTAAAGTGTTTTTTTGTTTAGTATATATATGTACACTACAGCCCACTGAGAAGTTTCGCAATGCTTTAAGAAAAATGTTAAAAGTACACGTGGATGCGTGTGAATTGGAATTTTCATCTTGGACTTACGAGTGGCAGTCTATTATTGATTTCATCTGTTTTAACGGATTGACCTCTCGCCGTGCCTTCTCAATAAAGCGACGTATATACATATGGTGGTATTCCATTTGGTTTCCTTCTAATAAGGCAGATATATTGTGCCTCGTGCTATGTATTCGATAACACTCCTGATTTAGTTTTCTCCCAGAAATGCCGTTACTTTTATAAGGAACGCATTTTCAAACCGGTTTCAGACTCAAGATTTATTTTCCAGGACCCAAGTTACATATATCAGCACCCGGTGACTGCTGCACTTGGACCGGTAACCAGTCGGGTCACACAGGTCAAAATGGTCTAACTTGAAAGTTAGTACTACTGTCTTAATTCGGCAGTTCATGAACTTTATATCACATGTATTCTATATTTATTTATATTGTTGTAGTAGCGGTATATTTCCAAAGCATTTGGTACAAACAGCAGAGCCATATGGACTCGACCCACTAAAAGCCACAATTTCTTATACAGTACGATTTCGGCTAAATTATGCGCATTTTGATATAGCCTGGTGAGTATTTTCTTTATTTACACTGTCCCATTTTATTGTAATGACAATAGGGTAAGAGTGACGTTTGGTGCACCCAATAAAACAAGGTTTAAACCCCCAGCGGATCGTTACAAAGCGGTAGCCCTAATGCTACCCCTTTCATATTTGTAATGCCACATAACTAGCCTCTTATGTATAATTGTAATAGTTGTTTGTATCGATTCGTGTTTCTGTTTAACTGTGGTCATTAAATGCTACACCTCCTTTTCGACTATTATATCTTTATTGACCCGTGTGTTTACCAAACAGGGCATCTGCATTAACTCTGAGCAAACGACTGACAATACAAGCAGCTGTTATCCATTTCAGTTTGTTTCTGTATGGTCAACTGTCACGTACATTCGAGTTTAGTTGTTACGTTAACATTAAGGCCTTTGAGACAGTAAAAGTAGTCCAATGAAAACTGGAAATGGTATCCCTTCGAAGCAACGGATACAAACAAGAGAGAGTCCTTTATACTTGGTGACCACGTGGGTCTTGCTGAGTTATTTACGGTCTTAAGTTTCTGCTGTTTAGCGTTTATTCATTTGCAATGTATACTTAATTTATGAGACGATCACATTTAATGATGGAAGATAAATGTTTAAAAAAACAACTAAATCACAACAAGAGAAACATTTTAAGCTTCCCTGCGTTGTTCCCGGGCTGTTGGATGCACCAAAAGGTTTGTTCTAAATATACTGAAAAGAAAAAGAAACGCAACTCGGGTACTGAAATGCTCATTTCTTTCAATGAGGAACTTCAACATTTCAACACCTGAATCCCAAAACGTTACGTAGCGATATTTAGATAAACGTTTACGTACAAAGGCGTGCTAAGACTACTAAAATAACATCAGAACAATATTAGGAAGATACAATAAATCATAATCATAAATCAACGAATATCCTGTTTAAAACTTTAAACTTAAAGTTATGAGATTAACGGCGGACTTTAAATATTGAGCAACGGAGCAGGAATATCAAACATATGATTTTTAGACACGAGAGCCCGAGGTCACTCACACACACTACATAATCCACGAAGCTGCTTTCACGCATTTCCTCTCATAGATTTCAAACGTCAATAATTTATATTATTATACCTCACTGTAAACACTCAATGTAAAATCCCCATACCCTGCCTGGTTGATATTTCGCGCTATCACCCTCAACGCGTCATAGCGGGTGATAGCGCAAAATATCACCCCGCTAGCTTTTTGAAAATCTCAGTCCTAAAAATAGATTTGTTCAACAAAAACAATGTTTTTTCTTCATTATCGAGTATATTAGTATATTAGGAGTATGTGTTCGGTATAATAAAATAAATATCGCATCCTCTTGAGGTGCCAGTGGATATTATCAACCCTCAAAATGATAATGACATTACATTCTCGGCTATCGCCTCGATCGACATTACATTCTCGGGTTAATAATATCCGAGGATGTGATATTTACATACTGTTTTCCGGAGAGTGGCAACTCGGCAAATACTTCAAGAGCTTCAGGAATAGGACAGACGCACACAGAAAGAAGCCGACAGTGTTTATATGGATAATAGAACGCCTACCCCTGGTAGAAGCGGCGCTATTTCCAATTTATTTAGTTGATCACTTTAGTATTACATGCATATTATTTCAGCTGACCATAAAAAGATGTTGGTTTGCTGTTTCCCTACCTATCCACGAAAAGGGGCCCTACTCAAAACATTTTATAGCAATTCTTTAACACTTTCTTTTGCTATCTTCAGTATATTTTCTTTAATTCTTAAGTTAATTACTGTCCATAACCATGTTAACAAAAGAACAACAAAAAACACAAAAAAACAACAACACCAACCTACCTACCCATCTCTGAAATCCTGGGCCGGGAAACAGCAAACAAATATGTTTTAAAGATGGCCTCATGATTTTAAGAAATCGATTTCTTTATACCAATAATTCAATTTTTATTTTAAAACAAAATGAGTTCTTGATATTAAGAATTCAAGCTCTTGATATAAAACTCTTAAACGGGTTGATGCACTTTTTCAAATAGATTTATTTAAAAGGACTCTGTGAAAAACTTGAAAAAATTAAAAGAATTATCAAAATGCCATGAAAATAAAGGAGATATGACCTATTGAACATTTGCAAAGAACATAAATGGAGGCGGCCATCTTGGAATGATGACATCATCGCGCCTTTTTACCCATATTTAAGTTTTCAGAGCCCTTTAAAGTAAACCGTGTTTGAATATAGTGCATCAACCCTTTTAAGAACTGTAGAAGAAATTGTAACAGCGTTATACTATTTACTTAGTATTCCATCATCTCAATAATCCGACTTCTTTCAATTGTTATTATTAAGAAATCATTTTCCTGACATCAGGAAAAAACGTTTTGACATTAAGAATTATTTTACTTTACTGGATATCAAAACCTAAATTACTGATATGAAAACATATTGAATTGAATAAATAGTACAAACGTCGTGCATCCAGGTAAATAATATCGCCTGATAGGATAAAGCCCGCCCATTTTTTGTCGGACTATCATTATGTTACTTCTAATAACTATACTGAAAGGAAAAAGAAACGCGACAGGGGAATTTCCGCTATAATATTGTATGTACAATATGCTGCTGTTAATCGAACGGAAAACAGACTGAAACAACACGTAACACCGCAAATAGTATTCCTGCAAAGAGTCATTACTGACAGAGTACGCGTTTGGCGCAAACTTAGGATGCAACTTTTGCTAACTCTTTACGTTAAATACAGTACTGAACTGGCTCAATTTTTTAAAGAGGAACTTCAACATTTATGAATTTCTTGTTACAACGTGTACTGTGATTAAAACGTTTACAACATCACAGTTGTGTCCTTTCTCTAACTAAATGCAACTTTTTTTTTTTTACAAAACATCTTGGGATTTCCTTGGAATATATATGGAATTAAGTGTGCACTATATACAATATATAGCGGCAATCCCGTGTCGCGTTTCTTTTTCCTTTCAGTATACATCGTCGGAATGTTGCAACGTATTTGGTTGGCTATTGAAATGATTTTCAATGCAAAACAATTCTCCATCAAGCAATTAAATTTTTATTTTTATAATTTCTATCCAAAAGTAGGTTTAATGAGTTGGGATAAATCTCTGAGAGATTTTATGATCATTTCTTTACTTCAGGAGGCAATTCAAAACGTCCTATGATTCTGTTTCACCATAGTGTTATTGAAATATGCCAAATGTGTTGATTGTCAGGCATGACGTTTATCACCGAGGACAGTCGCACTCCTCATGCTACCATATTACTTTAAGATCAGGGGCGTAACGTGGACTGTTTTCAACATACTCCTAAAACGAGGAGCTAAGCGCTGCGTTGGGGATGGTTTTGGAGTAGGTGTCCCCCTTCCACAAAGGGGGTTCGGGTGGTGTCCCCCTATATATTTGTTTCATCTTTGGACCAAAACGGTGCTCGTACGAGCGATATTTTCAGGAGTATAGACATTTTATGCTCGCCAAAAAAAGAGAGGCAATTTTCCACCCTTACCCACTACCTCTTCTGATTTTATTGCATTTTCCTATTTTCTTTTAAACTCCACACCACCCAAATATATTCCCTTGCCACGCTAATCCCCTGACGATTGATACACATATTTATTAGACGTTTATTTTATATCATTATGGCTATTTCCAAATGGATACGGGGAAGTTCTTCTTCCATATTAATAGCTGAATTAATAAATAGTTATGTCGAATATGTTGTTTATTTTGAATGTTGATTATGTTGATTATGTTGAATGTCGACTATGTTGATTATCTTGAATGTTGATTATGTTGAATGTTGATTACGTTTATTATGTTGAATTTGTATTATGTTAAATGTTGATTATGTTGAATGTTGTTTATGTTGATTATGTTGTATATTTAAATGATGAGTGTCGAAATATTTCCTCAGCTCTAGATGTGTGTAAGATACAGTCTATTATCTTCCGTGGTAGAATGAACCTTATATTCATTTTGATTACACATAACATCTAAGTAAACTGGAGGAAGACCAGTAGATTGTTGTCTCTCTGTATGTGGCATATTTTCATTTTCCTGACTTTCATGTTCCAGTGGAGCAAGGGCATCATTATGTATCTCTCTTAACACCTCGACCTCTCCTGTCTGAGACGAACTAGTAGCGACGCCGTATTCTGGTAGATGTCTGTCTGCAATTTGCAAAGGAACCTCTCTTCCTACCTGAGCCATACCTGCAGCGCTATTGTATGACGGTGGTGAGTCGAAATTTCTGTAATCGAACGCTTCATTGTCAGATTCGGCAACGGTGCTGTGCCATCGAATCAATTGTATTCTCCGTGAAATATTTGTTGCTTCATTAACGTCTGATCTATGTTGACTGGAGCGACGATCCAGAGAAACACATCGCTTTATATAACCTTTCATGGCAACTAAAATCAAAACGATCGCTAGTATGAAGAGAAAACCAACAACACTGACGACAATTACGACGATAGTAGATTTCAAACCATTAGCATTATTCACATCTTCAGTTTTACTTGATTCATCTGGACACGTCCCTGTGTCTGTGTCATCGTTGCATACATTGTATGGTAGAACACATAACGACGGGTCTATACATCGTCTGTTGTTACATTTGAATTCTGATCGCGCACAGCCACCAAAGTGAAACGCACTAAATATCAATTTAAACGCTGTGTTGGTTGTTCGGTTGGATTTAATGACAAGTGTTGCGCGATCGTCAAAACTTGTTACCTCGTCATCAGGTTTTCGCACACAAATATCACTAGATGCTACAAATGTTGATTTTAAGCACACATTCACTTGTCTATTATTTATTGCCTGAATAAGCTTGATGGAGATAAGTGATTTATAGTCATAAGCTGTTATGGTAATTTCACATTGTAACGGCTGTAGTGATTGGCCACTTGTGCTGGAATTATATTCAGTTATAGTGGCAAATTGGGAAGAACCACCAAGGACAATGGTTGTATTACAGATGAGCACAAGTGGATCTGTGAAAAAGAAATAACTTAATAAAATACGCCGGCATACAAGGCATGGTTGCTGGTGTTGTTTCGCATAAATCCTGATAGGATTATCAACAGAGCATGACTCAGTAGATGAAAATCATGTCACTCTGGAATCTGAGCAAAGCTTTGATAATTCAGACAATTCAAAACAAGATAACTCATTTAACTAATTAGTGCAATTTTAGCTTACCTTGTTTAAATGTTGTTTATTTATTTCTAGATAATTATTAGTTTATTAAGCAGGAGGGCAAACTGGTCCTGAATTTGCCCACCTTATGACATGTGTACATTGTAGACAATTGCAACAGTGGGTCAGATAAAAGAGGTATTGTAAGTTCAGAAGTGGTTTTCTTAGTATTTACCAGTATGACTCTACACTGAACGACTTTAAAAACGCAACACGGGAATTTCCGCTATATATTGTATATACTGCACACTTAATTGCACATAATATTCAAAAGAAATCCCAAGATGTTTTGTAAAACAAAGTTGCAGTTAATTAGAGAAAGGACACAACTGTGATGTTATAGACGTTTTAATCACACTACACCTTGTAACAAGAACTTCATAAATGTTGAAGTTGCTCTTTGAAAAACAGAGCTAGTTCAGTACTGTAATTAACGTAAATAGTTACATAAAATTTTACATCCTAAGTTTGCTCACATGCTTGAGCCAAAGCGTGCTCTGTCAATAATGAAATTTTGAAGGAATACTATTTGCTGTTGTTATTTGTTGTTTTAGTATTTTTTTCCAAAAGGAAAGGTCTTACGTAGCCATGTACCATTCGATTAAAAGCAGCACATTGTACATACAATATATAGCGGAAATTCCCGTGTTGCGTTTCTTTTGCGTTTCAGTGTATTTTAAACTGGTATTCCGGGGCATGTTAAAATTTAACCCCATGACGACCATTTAAACGAACTTAGAGGAACTGATGCTTTTGCTCATGCAGTACATGAGAGCTATACGCCCTGTATTTTGAGAGAAGAAGACCTTTTAAGTTTTTCCCCTATATACGTTTATCTAAAACATGTGACCCACTGAGGTAGGGCCAGATTTGTCCCAGGGTCACCATTTTAAGAAACTTGGTAGAGAGTCATAAGCTTATGCTACACGCAAAATATTAAATATCTAGCTCTTGCATTTTCAGAGAAGAATATTTTTGTAAAGATTTCCCAATAAACTTTATGTAAAACTGCGCCCATAGGGTGGGGCCGGCCAGTTGACCCCAGTGTCTTCATTTGAACAAACTTGGTTGAGGACTAAGACGATTATTAAGGTTTCAATTATTTTATGGTAATAACCGCCATATTGGATGTTGTGCTGATCTAATTTTAATGTATTTGAAAACCATCCTAAGGATCATCCATGTGAAGTTTGGTCAACATTGACCAACTCGTTTAAAGCAAAAATTAACGACGACGACTGATGTCGGACGGACGGACGGATGAAGAGCGATTGCGATAGCTCACCTTTGAGCCCTCGGCTCAGATGAGTTGAAAAGAGTGTACATGTCCTAGCCAGTGATGCCCCCTCCACAGTATAAAAGAGAAGACCAACGAAACATTGTGATTGCAACGTTTCTTTCTATCATATAGTACTGTAATCAAACAAATATGGCACACTGTCAGGTGAACGAAAGTCAACCACTGTGACGATTATAAACTGTGTTAGGCTGAATATTGGATCATAACAGAACTACGTTAATTAATCTTTCATCCACTGAACGACTTTAACGCATGAAGTCTACGTGATAATTATATTATGGTATATAGAGTAGGTAGGCAGGCAGGCGCAGGCAGGCAGGCAGGCAGAGAGAGAGAGAGAGAGAGAGAGAGAGAGAGGGAGAGAGAGAGAATGAATGGTGTTTTATGGCACGGCGACACATAAACAGGTCATATTGTGCGCAAAAACCGATGAATCATAATGTAAACGTATACAGATAAAACTATCTACAAATAAGGGATGATATGGTAGAAATATAAACTATGTATATATGTAAATCAGGTAGGTAGGTAGGTAGGTAGGTAGTTAGCATGAATGCAATACATAGATTAGACATATAAACACAACACAGGAAGACGTAATTAAATAAGCTTACACGTAATTATCGAACTTGAACAATGTTGCACCTCAAAAAGTGCTAACACGCAGAATGCATATATCCGTTCCTTATGTGTGAGCATATTCCTTTCTGGATCAGGTATCACTTTCTATTCACATTATTACCCACAATCAATTAATGTAAATGTTTATTTACACTTGCGGTATTGCTTATAACCTTTTTATAGCGAGTTTTTCATAGAAAGTTTGTAAATAGTTCTATTACTCAGGTAGTATTGCACGGTCTATTAAATTACATTCTCGCCCTCGATCTAGTATTTGAAAAATTCGAAATGACGTCAGTATTACGCTCATTTCACCAAGGATTGTTTTGGTCCCGAGAGTACCCGATCCTTTTTCTGGTCGATCGGCCGCATTTTTGCGAAAATAATCGGGAACGTGCGAGCACTGTCCCGCACTACCCTATACATTCGGGGGAAGATCTGGCGCGATCGCCTCAGTCCTCCGAGGGTCGGGTACCGAAAAAGTGATCGGCTACTGTTTTTAAAAATGTTGAAAAACAGTAGCCGATCAAAAACCGTCGGCCCGGGGTCGTCTTGGTCGTCCGAGGGTCCCCTGAAGGTCCCCTTGTCTCGCCCGCCCTCTGGAGCTTTCGTATAGCCTCTGCAGCTCTCTACAGAGGGTCGTGCGTAGTGTCGGCAGAGTGTAAGCACCCGACCCTCACCAGATCCTCGGACGACCGACCCACATGTGCCCGTAAGTGCCCGTAAGTGCCCGATCACCCCCGCAGGTAGCCGACCTTCGTGCTGACGTGTGCCAAAATAACCAGATTAAGGGCGATCCGCGGCCGAGAGTAAACGATCAATCAGATCTTCGCCCGCTCTTCGCGCGAGAGTAGCTAAGGGTAGCCGAGAGTAGCCGAGAGTAGCCGGTTAAGCCCCGAGATAATCCGATTAGGGAGACCTATATAAATAGGGGTCCCGGAGAGCAGCAGACCATAACCCGCTTCGACACCGACCACGCAACACCTCTACAATTCGACGCTCTACGGACCAGCGCTATGCCCAGGGGACAGAAGACTGCCTCCAAGGTGAAGAAGGCCAGTGCCAGGCCTGCACGATCACCAACGCCGCCGGTTTCTGACACAGACTCGGAGGTTCCTGCCGACGTGCCGACGTTCCTGCCGAGGTTCCTGCCGCTCGAGGTATGTCTCCCCTCGACGAAGAAGAGACAGATCCCCAGAAGAAGGCAAAGAAGGCAAGGAAGACTGTCAGCATGTCTGTCACTGAAGAGAAGAAGATGGTGGACTTCATCCAACAGAACCCCTGCCTCTACGACAAGTCCAAGAGGGATTGGCTGAACAAGACGGTCAGGGATGAGCTGTGGAGGACCCAGGTGGATGTGATGCAACGGACCAGAGAAGAGCTGACCCTCTGGTACGAGTCCATCAGGACCCGACTCTCTCGTCTGAGGAAAACCAAGTCCGGCCAGGGAGCAGTCCGTATCACAGACAGAGACCAGTAAGTATCTACAATTATTTAATAATTTTATTAATAACATTTTTATTTCAGCTTGCCAGTTTTATTTGTCATGTTTTCTTTCATATGTTGCAGTCATGTTAACTGTTGAAATGTATAATAATTTATTTTAAAATGATTTTAACGTATTTTTTGACATTTTATGTTAATAATGCCAAAGTAATGCATGGCTTTGTAATAATGTTGTTTATTTTTTAAACATAATTTATAGAGTTAATATTATTCTTAATTTCTGTAAAATCTGTGTTTATGTGACAGTACAGTCAAATATTATTATGACATTATTATGATTTTTGCAAAGATTTGGTACAAATAGTTGTTTTAATTTCTGTAGTGTTTTAATTATTTTATTTTTCATAATAATCTATTAATTGGTGCTTGTCTATGACAATACAGTCATACCACATTATTATAATACATGTTTATTATGTGTGGAAATATTGTTTTACTGTTTATATAATATTTCTTTTAATTTGTGTCTTTTCAGATGGATCCTAGTGTGTTAAAATACACGTTTAATGCTCTTTTGAAATTTTTCGTATTGGCGAGCATCAACGTGTATTGATTATTGCACATTTTACGACTGGACTTTCCCAACGGAATCTGTTGGGAAGGTTTCACGCTTTTAAACAGCATTGTTTGTATATTATTAATGCACAGGTTGAAAGAAGATTTTTTTTTGAGTCGATTGGTGTTTCAAAATTTACCTGCCACGATGAAATATCTCAGATTATCCAAATTTATCACGAATATATTGACACATTTCCGAATTATCGAAGGGTACCGCCATCTTGTTTGAAATTCTTACCCAGAGTTCCTTGCGCATATTACTTCACCATACGCAACCTACCATGCACCGTCGATAGAATAGAATAGAACCGTTTATTGCTACAATCGTAAAACATTGTGTGGTGTGTTTAAACTACACATATTTCATGCCGATTTAAAAGTAATATTTTTGTTATATTTATAGTATTGTTAAAATTACTTGTTTTAGTCGTTTATTATTCTACAAGACTCTTCCTCATTCTTAAATCGTAATAAAGAGAATATAAAATATATGAAAATTAGCAGTTTGGTAAAGATCCGAATAATAATAATGAAGTTGCAAGAGTGTTCACAAGGCAAAAGTTAGCGGACGACGACGGGCGACGGACAACTGACAACGGACAACTCGTCATCCCATAAACCCTGGGGGGTGGGGGTTGGGGCGTGGATGGGGGATTTGAATACTAGTGACAGTTATTGTTTTCGTAAACAAAATCACCATGTTCAGGTCCACCAAACACACAACGATTTCTTTTTATAAAGCATAATGTCCCATCCTAGCTCAACTAAATTTGGGAATTGGTTTCCTTATAGTATGTTGTAAAGGGTTGCTTAAGTAATGTTGTCTTCCGCAAATTCTGGGCTCCCATGGAATCCAAATTGTGACGGCCCATAAAATGTGCAATAAAGGCAGATCTAGGTTTGCATGTAAGCTGGTGTATATATAGTTATAATTTTGGTTTGGGATCTTATATCATTATGCATCTTATTTGTACTTCATCCATATTTGGGCATGGGCTCCCTCCTCCCCGCCCCGCCACACACCCCTCTCCCCCTCCCACATTTTTATTTATATTTTTACATATTTCTGTTGTTTTGGTCAATTTTTACACATATAGCTATGTTGCCCCCACCCCCCTCTCCACCCTCCACCCACTCGAAACTCATTTAATTTATATTTTTACATATTTGTGTTGTTTTGGTCAAATTTTACACATATAGCTATGTTGCCCCCACCCCCCTCTCCACCCTCCACCCACTCGAAACTCATTTAATTTATATTTTTACATATTTCTGTTGTTTTGGTCAATTTTTACACATATAGCTATGTTGCCCCACCCCCCTCTCCACCCTCCACCCACTCGAAACTCATTTAATCTATTTTTTTTACATATTTTTGTGTTGTTTTGGTCAATTTTTACACATTTAGCTATGTTGCCCCCACCCCGCGCCCGCCTTCCAACACCCCAGGGCCTCCCCCCACCCACACTCGAAACTCAATTTGTTAATTTTTTTACATATTTCTGTGTTGTTTTGGTCAATTCTTACACATATATCTATGTTGCTCCGCCGCTACTCCCGTCCCTGCCCCCGCACAACCCCCTCGGCACCCCACTCCCCCCCGCCGACTCTCAACTATTTTTTCTTCTTCATATTTCTGTATTGTTCTGGTCAATTCTTACACATATAGCTATGTTGCCCCGCCCCCACCACCCTCCTCCCCCGCCCCACCGACTCGAATCTCTATTTTTTTTCTTCATATTTCTTTGTTGTTTAGGTCAATTCTTACACATATTGCTATGCCCCCGCACCCCTACCACCCCGCCCCCACACACCCCAGACTCTAAACTATATATTTTTTTATATTTCTGTATTGCTTTGGTAAATTTTATTATCTCTACTGGCCAAGTTCGAAAACCAACCAGATCGGACCAGTAACGGCTCTTTTAAAAATGTTATATTTCCACTCGAAACTCGATAAATTTTTTTGTTGTTTACATATTTCTGTCTCGTTTTGGTCAATTCTTACGTGGCCCTGCCACCACCCTCCCCCACTCCCCACCTGCCCCACTTGAAACTCGATTTATATATATATATATATTACATATTTCTGTGTTGTTTTGGTCAAATCTTACACATAAAGCTATGTTGCCCCCACCTACACTGGAAACTTTGTCTTTTTTTTTTTTACATATTTCTGTGTTGTTTTGGTCAATTTTTGTTACCCCCACACCCCCCACCCCCAACCATCCCAACACACCATCATCACTACCACCCGAATGTTGTTGTTTTTTGTTTGTTTATGCATATATCTGTGTTGTTTTGTTTTATCAGTTTATCAATATGTTTCGCCCCACAACCATCCCACCACCACCCGAATGTTTTTTTTGTTTTTTTTACATATGTCTGTGTCTGTGTTGTTTTGTTTTATCAAATATACAACTATATCAATTATGCGCCCCCGTCCTGCCCCCATTGGTTTATGGGCTCCCCTCACAAGGAGGACAGGGCGCGGGAAATTGTTTTCATTTTATCTTCCATTATTGGATATTAAAATTTTAATTTGAACGCAATCATTTACATATAAAGCAATTTAGATTAAATTCAGATACACAGAGGAAATATCAATAAAAATACAACCTGAAATGAGGCCACAATAAAAACATCGCCAGATATCCCCTCCCTCCCCGAGTTGCCTTTCGACCACAATTTTTTTTTTAAATGACAGCAACTTTGGATTAAAACTGATAAAAATAAATAAAATGTCACACCCTGCCGCAAATTTTACTATAATTTTTATGAGATTCTAACAATAATTTTTATATCGGCCAGAGTTTCTATACCCACCCCAACCCCCAACCCACCATCACATTGTTTTAGCCTTGTTTTCTGATGGTATATACTGGCTATACCATTTATTATTCTCTGAATAGTCGGGCTGCGCTGTTCTCCTACAGCTCTTGTTTAAAATAAATTTCCATATTTAACAGATTTTTTAGTGGGTCGCCCCCTGAATCCACCCGTAAACTCACCCCACCCCCTACACACTAAATGAAATGAACATAACAAAACAAAATAAACAAGCTTAAGGTAGGTCATGGACATACAGTAGGTCTATGGTTAGGTGCTTTTCCCCCCAGATCAGGCTATAAAACAAGCGAGATTTTTTAATTTTTCTTTTAGGAGAATGTCTGAAGGGGTAACTTATAATAAATATCCCGGCACCCTTCGCCCATTACCGTTTTTTAACCCAAGACTTGAAAACTTTATAGTAGGTACAAATTACACAACGTAGTTTCGTGACACGTTGACCACAGTGGAAAATGTGTTGTTATGCGCATGCGCATGCAACGTTGGGAGAAACGCGCACTTGTCAATATATTGTCAATACACATGTATAGCGATCTACGAAAAACCGATATATTATGTAAAATATGCTTCGGGAAAAAATAAAACCGAAAGTAAATGGTAAATAACTTATTATTTTGTTAGATTATCATGATGGTTTACGCACAGGAGTCTGATAAGCTGCTCAATTTCGTTCGAAAGTCACATGGGTGTTCGAGCGTTTTTTCCAGTCGGGTTTTTTGCAAAGGAAATTAGGCGTATATGCAGTTACATAGTACGTCAGAATAATAATAAAAAAAATGCATAGGAGCCAATTTATTAGGCTAAGATGGATCCTTGACAACTTCTCCTTCCTGATCCCCCACATGATAGAGGTTTCCAGGAGGAATACTGTCTCCTGAAGGCGATGGCGGCAGCTGCAGCTGGAGCGCCCCTGGCCGCGGCCTCTACCTCGACCTCCGTAGAGGTGATCCCTGAACCAGATGACGACTTCATCCTGGACGTTCCGGAGATGCCTGACATCCCACCCTCTCAACCAACGTCGGAGTCTTCTTCGCTGCCACACCCGTCTCACACCGAGACACCTACGACCGTCCGCAGGGGCAAGAAGAGGCCAGCTCCGGCCGCCGACGACTCTACTAAGCGCGCTATCGACAATATGCAGTCCCAGAGGGAGCAGAGCAACGAGTAAACCCAGCTCTCCAGGGACCTGCTGCAGACTCTACGGCCCACCACCAGCCTAGACAAGTATCACCTGTGCGGCTACCTGTCCAGCCAGTTCAACGAGGTACGCCCAGAGATCTGGGAGCGTTACCATCGTTACAGGACCAGATTCTTCCTGCTCTGCGACGAGATGGTAACGGAGAATGATGCAGCTAACGCCGCCGAACGTCAGGGTCAGGGTCAGCAGCAGCAGCCTCAGCAGCAGCCTCAGCAGCATGTCCACAACCCGTACGGTCGCCTTCTGCCACTGTCCAGCAGCAACAGGACCAGTGCCAGTGGCAGCCTCCCCTAGCCAGTGGGGCACCCAGACGTATCCCGGAGTGTCTCCCTGGAATTCCCAGGGCAGCGTGGTAGACCAAGTTCTCGACGACCAACAGCCTGACCAACAGCCTGGTGCCTTTTCCTCTGATGACAAGCAGCCTGATGCCTCCTCTGACCAGCCGCCCTCTGATGACCAGTAGTGATATAAACATTCTGTCTGACATTTGGATTATTTTAACAAACATTGGATTTGGATTACAAAAGAGACTTTATGTAAATAATGTAAATATTGCAAATATGTTATTAAATTGTTTTGTGGTTTATTATTAAATGAAAAAAAAAGAAGAAAAAAGGGCAACTTCAAAACAGCAAAACAATTGCTTCAAAAATCTATTATTGAAGTCTCCCTTTTATTGTGTGTGTTTTTTTTTTTTTTTTTTTTTTTTTTTTTGGTGTTTGACAAAAATGAAAAAAAACAACAACACAAGTTCACTAACTAATTGAAGCCAAATTTATAGTTTCAATTTAGTTAGTGAACTTGTGTTTTTTTAAATTTCATTTTGTCACTGTTTTCTTGGAAGTGTGTGGTCTTTATTTTCCAAAGTACAAAGTTGTTATTATTTACAAAGTCATTTACAAAGTTATTTACAAAGTTATTTACAAGTTACAAAGTCAAAACAGTATACAAGAGTCTTTCAATACACATTTAAGCAGAATGTGAATATCTCTAGTTGTCTCTGGGCTGAAGAGCTCTATCCTGCCAAGGAACCATCCCAGCTGGACTGTTGAAGTAGTGCTTGAGATAGTCCCTCTGGTTCTTTCCTTCAACATTGTCCCTGTTGTGGCCAAGGTTTTGGGCAAGGTCATGCATCACATGTCCATTTCTCCACTCTCCTGGGATGAGGATGTGGTCTTCATCTTCCTTATCCAGTTCTGCATTTTGCATCTGTGGGTACCTCATCCTCATGATGTTGTGAAGAATCACACTTGCTTCCACATTCAGTCTGCCAACTTCAGGGGTCACTTGCATAGGCATAAGCATGCACCGCCACCGGCTAGCCATAATCCCGACGGCGTTCTCCGCAACACGTCTGCCCCTGGATATCCTGTAGTTGCAGATGGCCTCCTCTCTGCTCAAACCTCTTCTTGAGTAGGGCTTCATCATGTAGTCACGTAAAGCAAAGGAATCATCCCCCAGGAAGAAGTAGGGCACATCAACGTCATCGTTGGGCATAGGCGCTGGAGCAGGCAGATTCAGCATACCCTCTTCAATGCACTCCTTCAGCTCTGAGGCATTGAAGATCTGCGCGTCAGACATATGTCCATATCCACCAACATCAATCCATAGAAATCTGTAGTTGGCGTCGACCAGAGCCATCAGCACCACAGAGCAGAACTTCTTGTAGTTGTAGTATAGCGACCCACTGTTAGGAGGTTTCTTGATTGCGCAATGCTTACCATCCAGAGCTTCAAGGGCGTGTGGCACATTCCATCTCTTCTCAAATTCATCAGCGATCTGTTTCCATTCTTCAGCAGTTACAGGACAGGGGAGAACTTCATCTCTGTACTCTTCTACAATGGCCTCGGTCACAATAGGAATGAAGGCAGCAACTGTATGGCGTGACACTCTGAAGGAATAGGACACGGTCGGGTAGCTCTCACCAGTCGCCAGGTATCGCAAGGTGGCGGCCAGCTTCACCCCAGGATCTATCGCCAGCATGTAGTTGGTGTCCATCTTCTGTATACGTGGACCAACCCGAGCCAGCATCTCATCAAACATCTCTGGAGGCATGCGCAGAAAGTTTCGGAAAGCAGCAGAATCACCGACCCTCATCTCTTGCATCAGTGCATCGTAGTGGCCGTAGTTTAGCCTTCTGTCATCACCCAGCCATGGAGTACACCAAAACCTGGAACATAGTTATAATAATTGTTATTAAATACAACAGCAAGGGAGATATTTAAACAAAATTATTGTAAATGATAAGAAATTTATACAGGACAATATCAATGCCAGAGAATTATAACCCAAATGTTTTAATGAAACAAAACACATGTAAAAATCCTTTAAAATGTAACAAAGAATTAATTGTTACTAAATACAACAGCAAGACATATATTTACTCAAAATTATTATAAATAATAATAAATTTACAAATTAATATCAATGCCAGAGAATTATAAACCAAATATAAAATAAAAACTGCACACTTTTCTCAGAACAGGTACTGAAACAAAACACACTTGAAAACCCTTTAAAAAGTCACAAAAACTTACTTCTTTTTGGCATATTTTCTCTTGGTCCTTGGCCTCCTCCTCAGCATATTTCCTAATGTAATAACATTTTGCTGTGCTATGGCAGAACGAAGTTGTAGAGCTACAACAAGCCCCAGCACTGCTTGTTGGTCCATGACCTTCCCTGGCTGGTCAGAAAGTGATGAACGGCTTCGATCTGAGCGGTTTATATAGTCCGGCCTTTAAAAACACCGATCTCCGGCCGATCTAGGCAAATTTGGTCGGCCGAAGAACGTCCGAAGATCGTTTAAATCGTCCGAAGACCGTTTACTTTCGGCTACCTGCGTCAACATACGCCTACATTCGGCCACTCTCGCGCGAAGAACGGCGGAAGAACGGCGGAAATCGGCCGAAAGCGTCCTCTCTCGAGCCGGGATCGCCCATTTTCGGCCTCTCTCGGCCGAACAACGCGCGAAGATCGCTCACTTGCGCGCGAGAAGCGGGTCTCTACCGGGCCTTTGCCGTGTAACTGCGGGTACTTGTGCGAACTTTCGCATACTTACGCCCCGGAAACGTGTCGATCGCGCGAGGAACGTCCGAGAATCGTCCCCCCGCCATGGTCAATTGGTCGGGACTCAATCGGGTCAAAAAAAGGGGGCGATTGGAGGCGATTCAGGACGACAATCGGGCAGATCAAAACATTGATTGATCGGGGACAATCTGGTCCAGATCGGGCCGATTGGAATGGTAGTGTTATGGTCTATTTCCTAAAATGAGCTGAATTACCAAAAACTGAAGTTATGTATCACACTTTGAAAAGGAACAGCAGCATGTATGCAGAATAGTACCTATTTCAAGTTTCATCTATATCATCATGTATTTTGAAATACATCCATATATCTCATTCGAATGTGTTTTCCCCTTATCGACAAGACATCAGCCAACCTTATTTTAAAGTAAAACATTTCACTGATACAACTATATATACTACAACCCGCTATGAAGTTTCACAATGTTTTTCTTCAAACTTTGAAAGTACATGTAGATGAGTGTGCCTCAGGAATGCAAAGAAATCCCTCTAACGTTTCCTAATAACCGTCCTAAGTAGTGGAAATTCTGGCGTACAACGAATTTCTTCTAGAAACCAAAGAGCACCAGATTACAGCGCGATAAAAGTAGTACCATTTGCAAGGCTGTAAATGGGCAAAAGATCCGTATATTGACAACATATTGATAACTATGTAAGCGTTGGTACACATTAAGTGATTTCAACTTAAGTTTATCACATAATATGGCGTCTGGGAGTGCAGTAAATCCATGACTTATTTCTCGTAATACACTAGTGTATTACAGATGCAAATGAGGACCGAATCACTGTGTTTATATACGCTAAAACTGTTAATACCAATTGTATTCATGATATATCATACGGTACGTTCAGACGCCTTAGGCCGGTATTCCATGTGTACGCGTCCGCGCTCCGCATCCGCGTGTCCGCGTCCGCAAAAAAACGAACTAGTTGAAAACTGTTGGATCTATTCCATGTCTCCGCGATCCGCGTCCGCATGTATCGTCCGCATAACGTGTCCGCGAGAAATCGCTCGGTGAGCGATTTTTCACGGAAGCGGACGCAGTACACGGATGTCAATCAAAGATGAAGGGCAAACTTTCGAGCATCGAATTGAGCGAAAGAATAATTGATTTGGTAAGAGATCACCCTGAATTGTACGACCAACGTTTGAAGGAGTACAAAGACACTGAATTTACATCCAACATCTGGAAAAGCATTGCAAGACTTCTTACGGTTGATGGCATATCAGGTTAGTGACAACAAATATCTGCGAAAATATACCTTCTGCAGACTCTGCACTCATTCATCGCTTCTCAAACGGCAAGGTATACAGTATTAAAGCAGTATCTATTTATGTTTTGACTTCACGAATAATGGATGACGGCCACTTTTATTTACAGGAGATGATGTCAAGACCAGATGGAGATCTCTTAGAGACCTGTATGTCAGAAAGAAGAAAGAACAACTTGCGAGCCGGAAATCAGGGAGCGCTGCAAAGAAAGGAAAACGCTGGGTGTTCCTCGATATTCTAAGTTTTCTCGATCCATACCTGCAGGAAGCTAGGTAAATATTGTCAAGCACACATATAAAAGGATAGATAAACTAAACATAATCTAGAATTTTGTAATCTTGCAACATGAACTTATGTATAAAACAAAGAGTAAATTTTAAGTTTTATAACTTTACTCAACTTTACTGCAGTTTTACGTGCTGTTGTTAACATCAACTGGCAATCTAGAAACCTGGGATCGATTCTCGGCTTCGCTAGACAATTGTTTACTGAACTTGTTTTTATTGATTTCAAAAATGTTCAAATGTCACTGAACTTGTTTTTATTGATTTCAAAAAGGCATTTGATCTAGTTAACCATGAACTTTTGTTGGCAAAAGTTAAAAGTTATAATTTTGATAAATGCACTTTAAAATGGTTCAACTCGTACCTTACAAATCGATACCAGAATATACAAATTTCGACAGAGCTTTCAAAGCCTAATCTTATAAAAACAGGGGTACCACAAGGGTCAATACTTGGACCACTTCTATTTATTATGTTTGTCAATGATCTACCACTTTATGTAGAAAATGCAAACACAGACATATTTGCTGATGATGTAACATTGTCTACGTCTGGTCCTAATCTTGAAATTATACAAGAAAATAGCCAGCTTAGTCTCAAACAAACAGAGCAATGGGCTAAGCAAAATAAAATGTTAATAAATGAAATGAAAACAAAATATATGATTATAGGTACATCTCAAAAGTTGTCTAAACTTAATAATGAAGTAAAACAATTATATGTTAACAGTACAGCAATAGAAAATGTACAGAGTCAAAAATTATTAGGGGTATATATTGATAAAAACCTGTCATGGGATGTCCATGTTGATAATCTTTGTACTTCTTTAACAAACAAAACTAATCTTTTGTGCAAAATCAAGAAATTTCTCACACATGAAACAAGAATTATGTATTACTATGCATATATACAACCAATTTTGGATTATGGTGACACTATTTGGGGAAATTGCTCTAGCAACAATATTAATAGAATCCAAAAAATCCAAAAGAGAGCTGCTCGGATCATCCTTAATAAGCCATATGATGCATCTTCAAAACCCTTATTTAAAGAGCTTAAGTGGTTAAATGTCCATGATCGAATACAATTTCATAAAGCAGTGCAGGTTTACAAATGCGTCAATAATCTTGCTCCAGACTATCTTACATCTTTGTTTCAAAAGGTTCATTCCTCTTATAAATTAAGGACTTGTTCAAATGGTGATCTAATCGTCCCGAAACATAGGCTAAGTATATACAAACAAAGTATTCGTTATTCTGGTGCTGTCATATGGAACTCGATCGCACCTCCAATGCGACAAGCCAAACATATCAAAGAATTTAAAAAGAAATATTATTCCTATCTTTTAGGTAATACTAGTTAATTTTAATTTGCTTGCATTTGGTTAAGTACTTTAAAATAACTTTAAAAGATTTATATATAGGGACTTTTGATTTTACAACAGTAAACTCTTCAGAATTGTATAATATTGTATGTATATAACCATGTGTGTGTGTTACATGTTTCTTCATTTGATGGCCTCAAGGGAGAACAATTTGTAAATTGATTGAGTTACCATCATTAAATAAAGCATTTATTATTATTATTATTATTATTATTATTATTATATTTTGTTACGCCCAGCCCGGCCAGCTCAGTCGGTAACGTCGCCGACTTCGAGTCACAGGGATACTGGGGTCGCTGGTTTGAACCCCGGCTCGGCCAACATTCTTTCCGATGTTTAATGAAAGTCATCGTGACCCGATTCATTCGTCTCTCGCCACTGGACAGTAATTGTTTATGCGGGAAAGCAGTCAATGGATTGGAAAGAATGTTGTCTAGCTACTGATGAGGACATACCAGGATAGGTGCACTGACCGCCGTGATATAACTGAAATACTGTTGAAAACGGCATAAAAACCCATTCAAACAAAAGACAAAAAAAAAGAAAAAAATAAATAATTCTATATAATTTCAAATGACAATGTTTAATCATCTGAATCTGTTTATTTCAGTACTGACAGTAACATGCTCCCTGTAGAAGAAACAATGGACGATGTGGATTCCATGGTGGCACACAATCATTGGGCGATTCACAGTTCGTAACTGACACTCACTCTCAAGGGTAAATAAAAATATTTTGTCTGTTTTTAAGAATCACCAAAATATCCTTTACGGACCCTACTTTCTTGCCATGGCAACACATTTGTGTGAGCAAGATAATCCCTGAATTTGTCTCGTATGCATGCAGCTTTCTCTGATCCACGCGATCCAACTCTTGACAATGGCCTGGT
The DNA here is from genome assembly GCA_037043455.1 of Cyrtodaria siliqua. Classification (NCBI taxonomy): domain Eukaryota; kingdom Metazoa; phylum Mollusca; class Bivalvia; order Adapedonta; family Hiatellidae; genus Cyrtodaria; species Cyrtodaria siliqua. The sequence goes on from JAWPHD010001055.1 coordinate 90,508, forward strand.
ACCCTCAACTCTTTCTTCATTGAAGTCTTGGAGGAACAAATGAAAACATGCCTCCATATGCACCAATGATGGATCAGACATTTGCAACACCATATTCCCAGAGTACGGACTCTTATTATCCAGCGCCCGCCACATCAACAATCGAAGGGTACGTGAACATTCCAACTTGCAGCATTGGTGGCTCATCTCAGGACCAGCCCCAGACAGGACTGGATATTCTTAGTGCTGCCATGGCTACATTAAACTGACATTAGGCATATGCCAAGGAGTGCATTTGAAAGTGAAACAAAGTTTGTGTACTATGTAGTAAAAACTGGCATCCAGATGTATTTACGAATTAAGAAACGTATTGTTTTTTGTCCAGTTCATTTCAGACTGTAACTAATGTATGAACGTCTTTATTTTCGATTTAACATGCGAGCTGCGTCAAGCAAAAAGCGGTCTTATTGCCTCTGCGTAAAGTGTCGTCCCGGATCAGCCTGTGCAGTCCGCACAGGCTTATCCAGGACGACATTTTTCGCTTTTATGGTATTTTCTGTTTTAAGAAGGTTTCTTTTAAACATAAATCCACTTGAGGCGGAAAGTGCCGTCCTTGATTAGCCTGTGCGGACTGCAAGGCTGATCCGGACCGGCACTTTACGCAGAGACATTAAGACCCCTTTTAGCTTGACGCAGCTCATGTATTGATCTACACACAATAAGTGTCGCAACCGTTGTAAACCGCCGTTGTTTGGCAAATAGTATATAACATGTATACGAAAAATCAGTGTTGTGTGCTGAAAATGCTGCATACATCTATCTAACATACAGGTATGAGTTTGAGCCCTCTGGGAATAACAGCACTTTGTATATCATTCCTCGTTTCTCTTACCCTCCTCCGTTTATTTAGTTTCTAAATTAATGCAAGAACATTAAATTATTTTTTCAACAAATCTCTTCAATTTTGTTTTCATTACCTTAGGCATATGGCGAGTCGTTCCTTGGCACTGATAGACTGTCTTGACGTACTGCGTCTCGTCAGCTGTTCCTCTACAACCGACAGCACTTCTCCGAACTGGTGTCTATTAAGCCGGAAGTAGGTCTTGAACTCTTCATCATTGAGTTCTAATTCTCTTACTAGATGGTTGTAAGTACCGTAGGTCTGGCGGTTTCTAATGATGGCACGCATCCAGTACCTATGTCTGCGTTTCCGTCTACTGACATGCAGAGCGGCCGCAGCAGTCATCAAAAAGATGCTCATCTAACAAGGACATCTTATTTCCACCATCGACACGTTTGAAAAGGAAATATCTAATACGCTGAAAGGCGTACACATGGAATTCCGGCCTTAATTGTTTATCATTATTTGAAATCTTACTTCATAAAATGAACGCTAGTAACGTTAAATTTGGTTTAGGGTGTCGCATTATTTGTAAGGCGAACGCATTTACAACCGCGTAACGTAGCGACGTCGTGTAAACAACAAAACAAGTTCTCACACCTCTATTATCTCCCCTGAAAGAGACAAAAGGAAAACAGAAAATAATTCAATTTTTTCTCAATTTTAGGCAATTCTTAATTTGAAAAATAGGTTTTTCTTTGCTTTAGCATACATCTGCAGTGTAAAAGACAGATGAATCAGAAAATCCCATGTTGATATGAGGTTTCATTCAAATTTCAGAATTGTTTGACCGAAGCACCACATATTCAGCTAGATAGTGTATGAATTTTGTATTTTCCATAGGGTTCACAAAACATGATCGAGAAAAAAACAAAACCTGGCTAACTTATGTATTTTATTGTTTTAAATTACTGGTCTTGGCTATACTGAAGATATTAAACCAACAACAATGTCTGCTGCCCTGCTTTGAAGCTCAGATGTTGGAAAAGGCTGTACAGTAACCCTATGGGAAAATTAATTGTAACGTGAGCCTGAAGAGTAGCTAATTGTTCATCATAGTCACACAGACGTCTTTATTTTAAAGCCCGTTATACACCTTGATTCAATTGATGTGTGTGTTAGTTTCAAAGTAATGATTTGTCAGACAATTTCAACTAGTTGCGTGTACAGATGAAGAATGTGTTTGGCACATATAGTGTCCAGTATATGCCCATATCAGGTATTTGATATAAATCTCATAATAACATTTTCGAGCAATTTGTGTGCATGTATGTATATTTTTTTGACAGCTGTGTAATCATGACAACACATGTGATAAATAAAAACATGATGTTTTGTGGTGTATACATGTGCATTGTGTCAGAAGCCAAATGTTTCTGTAAGGAAATATCACAGGGACAGCAGATATCTAATTTGATATATCTGATGTCTCCCATATTGTTGATGTCTCAAATTTAAAGTTGTCAACAACTCATCTTTGTATGCCATACTGGACAGTGATATTTCTGTTATCTAGTCGAAAGAGTTGCAGTTCTTGAATTTTTTATTTTTTTACCGAAACAGTTACAGTTACAGATTCAATTATTTTTATTCTATATGGGGTATTTATGTATTGTGTTGCATTTCCTGAAAGCAGGTGACACAGATCATGTTTGGGGAAATTTCATGCAGATTGAGACAAAAATGGCAGATATATTACAGAAATACTACATTTGGTGGCGTTTCTTGTGTATTTTTATGTTAAAGTATATTGAGTATAGCGTTTATGCCCTATCCTGACCCTGGCTAGGACAACTTCCTCTCGACGAATGGGTCTACTAGAAGGACGCCATTCTCCGAGTAACGGTTTAATGGAATGGAGTTTATTGTTCACCGACAAGTCCCAAGCGGCTTGCCAAGAGTTACGAATATATGTGTTGATACAACTTTTAAAATCAGTATAAGGCAATTTGGTAATAGATATATGTAAATCCAAACCCACTATCAGCTCTATCATTACCACGTATTCCTACATGGCTTGGAAGCGAGCAGAAAATAATAGCATTATCAACTATAAGAGAATTCTGCTTTTCTAAAAGTTGAAGCACAACTGGATTATCATGTTTCATATTACCCAGTGCTTGAAGAGATGAAAGGGAATCAGAAAAGATTACGAAATGGTCATCATCAGATTCCTGAATAAAACTTAAGGCAAGTTCAGTTGCATTGCCTTAAGTTCAACTGAGAAGATAGAGGCCTTGTCAGGCAGGCGGTTCTTTATGTTATGTTTGTGAACGACAGCTGCTGCAGCTACCTTGTCTCCATCTTTAGAACCATCTGTGTATATATGTTGAAATTTACTGTATTTCGATTTAATTTCATTACATTTGCTTTGATAGTAGGATCTGTAATGGATTTGTTATTATTACAAAGATCAAAAATAATTGTTGGTGTTTCCAAAGTCCACGGTGGAATTTGTGGTACTTTGTACTTGGCAATCAAATTGAGGTCGATTTCAGTGACTCTTAATTTTGGTTAAATACGAAGACCAAATGACCGAATGGCTTTCGGTTTTCGATCAAAAAGAGGTTCAAAATTAGGATTAAAAACAGTATCGAAAGTTGGATTTGAAGGGTTGTAATTTAATGGTATACTGAAGGGCTAATTTGTCCCGTCTATGAGACAGTGATAGTTCATTAGCTTCAACATATAGACTTTCGGCTGGTGATGTACAAAAGCCTCCTAAGGCGAGTCGTAATCCTTGATTATGTATAGGATGGAGCATCTGCAAGTACGACTTGCGAGTCGATCCGTATACTATTGAGCGGTAGTCCAGCTTGGATCTGATAAGAGATCTGTAAAGTCGCAAGAGGACTTTTCGATCTGCTCCCCAATTAGTGTTTGCAACAACTTTAAGTAAGTTAAGAGCTTTAAGGCATTTGGCCTTCAAGTATTTAAGGTGTGGTATAAACGTTAATTTACGGTCAAAAATAACACCTAGGCATTTTGTCTCATCCACTACTAGTAAAGGTGAACCGCCCATTGTTAGATGAGGGTCTTCGTGATGTTTGCGTAGTTGACAAAAGTGCATACAATTGGTTTTAGATTTAGAAAATTTAAAACCATTTTCATCAGACCAGGTCTGAAGTTTATTGAGACATTGTTGTAATTGTCTCTCAATAGTATTCATGTTTTTTGCACGATAACATATAACAAAGTCGTCAACATATAGAGAACAATCCACATCTGGATTGATGCATTTTACTATACTGTTAATCTTTATATTAAACAGCGTGACAGAGAGTATGCTGCCCTGTGGGACACCCATCTCCTGCTCTTGAATATCAGAAAGGGTTGAACCCATTCGGACACGAAACTGTCTATCATCTAAGAATTTTTCTATAAATATGGGTAATCGGCTTCTAAGACCAAGGTTATGAAGAACATTCATAATACCCTACTTCCATGCAGTATCATAAGCTTTCTCCAAGTCAAAAAATACAGCGACTAGATGTTCTTTTTTTATGAAAGCGTCACTAATAAACGATTCAAATCGAATGAGATTGTCTGTTGTGCCTCGTTGGCGCCGGAATCCACTTTGATACTTTGTTATCCGTTTGTTGGACTCCAGGTACCAAATGAGTCTCTCATTAATCATTCGTTCCATGGCTGTACATATACAACTCGTTAAAGCGATTGGGCGATAATTTATTGGGTCCGTATGATCCTTTCCAGATTTGGGGACTGGAATAACGATTGCTTCCCGCCAAGAATCGGGGAAGTTTCCCGTCAACCAAACCTTATTAAATATATCAAGAAGGGTAGAGAGACAGGCTTCAGGTAAATGTTTTAATAATTGATAATGGATATCATCAGGACCAGCTGATGTATCATGAGCCTTTTTAACGGACTCTCGAAGTTCTTTGAGAGTAAATAGTTTATTGTATTTTTCCAAATTTTTCGACTTGAAATTCAGCTTCTTCTGTTCTTTTAGTTTCTTATTTATCAGAAAATGTGGGTGACAATTTTCAGAAGAAGAATTTTTTGAAAAAGTTTCTGCCAAAGTGTTTGTAATATCTTTGACAGATGTTATATCTCCATTATCTGTTTTAAGATGATTTACTGAAATAGACTTACCTTTATCACTTATTTTCCGGACCATGTCCCATGTCTTCTTAAGAGATAAGCGAGAATTCAGCCTAGAGACGTAAGATTTCCAGGATTTCCTCTTGCTATCCTTAATAGTACGACGGGCTTTCGCACGAAAAACTCTGAAGTTATCAAATTTGTTTAAGTTGGCCGCAAGTTAAAATTATTTAATGCAGCGTTACGATCGCTGACTGCCTTTTTGCAGTCATCGTCGTACCATGGTTTATGTGGGCGTTTTGGATTTGCCGAGGTTTTTGGAATAGTTTGATCAGCTATATCATGAAGAGTTTTGGTAAACAGAGTAGTTGCATCTTCGACATCCTCGAAAACGGAAGGCTTTAATTGTTCCTTGCAAAGAGATTGAAACGTAGTCCAATCAGCCTTGCGAAGTTTCCATCGTTGCGTTTTTTTCGAGAAGTGGAGGGCCATATTGAATCGCATATTGTTAAATCAATGGAAGAATGACAGCCTGTAGCAGGATGTAGATAAGTATGTGACTTATTATCATTAAAATGGCACAAATTGTTTTTGGCTAAGAAATCCTCAATTTTCTTGCCTTTATCGTTTATATCTTTACAACCACAGATGTAGTTGTGTGCATTGGAATCACCCAAGAGTATAAAAGGTGATGGCAATTGTGCAACTAGGTGATTTAGATCTTTAGGGTCTAGTGAAGAACTAGGTGGTAAATATAAGGAACATATTGTTATAACTCTGTGCATCGTAACACTGACCGTAATAGCTTGCAAAGTTGTTTTCAATGCAACAGGTCTGTGAGGAATGTTTCGATTAACGATTATCGAAACTCCACCAGTCGCCTTGTCCCCGGTATCACAACTATGATTGTATAGTGAGTATTGTTTAAAAGATACCTTATCACTTTTCTTCAAGAATGTTTCTTGAAGACAAAAGGCAATAGGGTTGTGTTCATTTAAAATTAAGCTGATTTCATCATAATTTGGTTTCAAACCTCGACAATTACATTGAATGATCTTATTAGGTTTACCCATTATTTAGCGCTAAGGCGATTTTTAATTTTATTTTTATTTTTGGCCTTAGATTTAGGAGAGGTATTAGGAGACTCAAGCAGTGACATCTCCACTGATGAATCCTCCTCCCTGGAAGAAGTCAGCTGAAGTGGCACCTCGACTAACTTTTCATGAGAGGATGGAAGTGGCAGTGCAGCTGCTGGCTCTGAAATGTCCATGAGCTGTTCGAATTTGTTATGCAGCTCATTAAAGGGCCGCTAGACACCTTTGACTGCTCCTTGTGCTCCCTAGTTGGAGAAGCACTAGGCTTTCCGACTTCCTTATTTGGGGCAGCACTAGGCCTTCCAACCGAGGAAGTATTAGGCTTCACGACTGGGGAACTTCTAGACTTCACAGTCTTAGAAGAACCCGCTTTCCAATTCTGAGAAATTGGCGTGCCTTTGACATTGCCAGAGCTTGCCGATTTTGTATTTGATTTAAATGAAAAAGTTTGATTAGGTGAACAATTTAATTTTGATTTGTTAAGTTGTATTTGTTGACTTTTGTTTGGATTTGATACTGAGGAAGTATTCTTTGTATTTTGAATTTCCGACTGTGGTTCGTATTGCGTACTTGCATCCCTGCATTCTATGTGTGTTTCTGTTGTTTTGAGAATAGATGCGTAAGAGGTCGGACTTGAAATTTTATATTTTCTTCAATCAATTTTCGTGCTTCTGGAAAGGGAATGTTTTTTGTATATTTAACTGTTATGATTTCCTTTTCTTTTTTGAATTTTTCACATAATGTTTAATTTGTGTGAAGTCCTGACCGCAGTTGGTACATTTGGGTTCATTAGGACAATCTGATTCATTATGCTTAAATGCAGACTCGCCACATTTACCACAAAGTTCTTCTTTAGTACACCTGGACTTGTGGTGCCCAAAGGCTTGGCAACGTAACGGGTCTGGGATGTAAGCGTCAACATGTAATTGCAGATATGCCACCTTTATTGTTCTTGGTAAGACGGGTGTTGCAAATATGAGGACGATAGTATTTGTATAAATAATTTTATCATTCCTCTTTATGGTTATTCGGCGAGCCGCAGTTACCAACTGTGGCGCAAGCTGATTGATAATTTCTTCTTCAGGTACTCCGGAGAGATCCGGGCACCTGATGACGCCTTTGGAGATGTTCATAGAGGAGTGAGGGTAGCATTTGACTTTTGTGTTTAAAATTTGTGCAATAGTTAGTAAATTGTCAGAGTGAGATTTTTTTCTGTTTCAATAAGAAGAGTTTTGTTCTTTAATTTTTTAATTTGTTTTACATGTCCTGCAATGGAATGGATAGTTTTCTGAATCACAAAAGGTGACATATCTGCGACAGGCCTTTCCCCGTTTTCCGATTCGATGATGAGAAAACGAGGAAAGGACTGGTTGATCACTGGTTCCTCAGTATTAGATTCATGTTCTGTTTTTTTTTCGTTTATGAGTAGTTTGTGCGTTTTGTGATGCCATGATTGGCGTTAGGAATTCATCTTCCACGCTTCTCACCCATCTCGGAGTCCAACAAGGGGACATTTGCTGTGGATATCCAACAGTCAAAATGCCAAGAATACGTAGAAGGTATACTCATATAAAGCTAACGCTTCAGACCCCACATACCACCCAGCGGACATAACCCCTTAACTAAAAAGTCAAAGAACCGCATCTATGTTCCGCCTACAAAGTGGCATGAGTATAGCCATATAGCGTTTGGAAATACATGATTAACCCTTGCGCCACCGCCATAAAAGACCCTGTCTATATAATGTTTAAAGTCGAACAATATAAAAGGTAAGTAAGATACAGTGTACAGGTCCTGTCTGAATAATAAGTTCGGATCTCTTATAGCTGGTGTGACAAACCGATTGATCAGATCGGGTCACATCTGACCGCCCGTCTAGCTGAAGTCCGGATCAAAGTGGTGTGTTGCAACGTGGAGATAACTACCAGATCGCCATGGCACTCAACAACCAGGACTCCCTTCTCCAACGACGCGGGTCGCCACCTACGGTCAACAGGTGGGTTACTTTTCGAAGTGGGGGTGGGGGGGGGGGGTGGTTGTCCTACCCCTGTGATAAGTAACGAGCAGTCGGTTGATTCTTATCACCCCACCACCGACTGTGGGGGGATATCTATAAACTGTTAAAATGGCTACGCCTATAAAACAAACAGGCAAAGATAATGGCGGACTTCTACAGTCGTTTATTTGTAAACACTGTGTAGCAGTCTACCTATATCCTGAAAGGGAGGGTAAGGTGTAATGTTTGTCGTCATTCTTTTTTGTCGTGCCAACGGTGTATTCTTTTATGCCAAGTCATTGAGTACTAGCTTTGTGGATTTCTATGCTTTTGGTTTTTATATTCGTATATCCTTGTGTTATACTTGCGGGGATATATTTGTCTACATTGGGATGTCAGTCACTAGGGTAAGAGTGAGTTTCGTTGCTAACTAGAGCCTGGCCTGGAATTCACCAACCCTCTTAGACTTGAGCTCAAGTTATGACAGTTCGTTCACAAATATTTCCATGACCTTCAAAGATAAACAGTCGTAAGAAGTCGCTATTTATTAGTATGCATCATATTTATATATAGCAGCTTGTTATGCATGTTTATTCTGTAAACTTATACACATATTTGTGATTGAAATATTCTCAAGACTAAAAATATTCTCAAGAATGGTTGGTGAACTTGAATTTATCGGTCTATTATCTGTGTGAAGGGTGTATACAACGACAAACGATAATGTTTATTTATTTTTTTATATCACATATTACAACAATTAGCATCTATATATATTAGACGTAATTGGATAATAAATAGAATCCGTGTCGTACCGTACATCATGTCACAAAATGTCACGGGTAGAGCGTATTGGTCGTACATAGCTCTTGTAAGTTATCAGTTACACCCTAATCTATTGTTCGAGTTGAAAGAAATTCATGATATATTCATGTAACACGTAAAAGCGTGCACATTTTAAGTGGCCGCCAGAGAGGCCGTGTCATAAGTTTAGTTTTGTGCTAATGCATGTAAACGTATAGGTCTATCTTCCTTAAACGGCAAAATTGTATAAGGGGCCTCTCGTGTAGATTCAATACTGCAGATTTAGCCACGTTTGTCACGGACTGAACGGGGGAAATAATGGTTTGGGCGTAATGTTTGCTATAAAACTCATTTTCTTCTAGTTCTTGCCGGGATTGATCGATAGTTACTTTGTTTGTAGCAGAGGTTGGACGGCAAAATTCACAGGCAACATGTGGTCAGTATTTATTTTATTAAAACTTTTATAGTACATTTGTATTCAGTGGGCGGCGCCATCTTGGTTTGCGGTTACTACATCCGGTTAGCATTGATGTTTCTCAAACATTAACTTTAGACTAGCATATGATTTTAAAGTTACTTTATTAGATGTAATTATTGTAATTGATCATTAATTGTAAAACAATATTAATTTGATAACAGTGGATAATAGGTGCATTAGTTAACGTTGGCGTATAACTCATTGATTGTAATACACGATTGTTAACATTAGTTAACAATGAGATGAGTGACTAGGATAAATGTTCGACGCGTATGCATAGCGTTGTATAATGTGGTCATTAGTTGACATGCGTGCATGCATAACTCAGTGAGTGTAATATACGAGTGATTTGATAATGTTTATATTACATGTATTAGGGGCATTGATTAACAGCGACGTACATGGCGTATACATGGCGTTGTAGAATATGTATACATTGCTACTCATCATTAGTACAGCTTACATATATTTATTGAATAATGATTTGTTTGGGTAATGATAATTATGCAAGATTGTTATGTTTGTTAACCGACATCTAAAACGTATGTATAATTACAGCCTAAGCCATCCAGGTTTGGATATTCCGGAGTGGAGCTAAGCGTCCATGGATAACGTAACGAGCGGTGGAGACGGTCCCCGTACCTGCGCAGCATGGCCAGGTTTTAGTTTCGACAACCCCCGGGACACAAGGTGGGCCCGTTATCAGTCCTCACTGGAGGAACATCACCCACAATCTCAGTGGAGGTTAACCATCATTACATCGCGTCATCAACCCTTACAGAAGGCATTTGATGACAATCATCCATTGAATTCGCGCATCATCATCTTCATGAGCTCTCGCGCATCACAGTTATCGCGCTAGATCATAGACCAACATTGTTATAGCTTTAACAACACTTTAGTGTCTTATACATTCAGTATTTATAACAATACTAAGAACGTCTTAAACGTTCATGAGAACATTCTTTTCATAGTTCATTTGTGTATTCGCTTGTTTTTTTTAGATAATTGTATATATATTTAACATATTTTAAAGTTGCATTAAACTTATGTAAATTCACCGTCATTGATTCTTTCCTGAGTTAGCCCCAACCACTAGGGTCATCCTGTGACACATCCTTTGTGTAACAGTTATCACAAATAAAGATGTAATATAATCAACATTATTAAATAAATATCCGACATGGGGTCAATAACATGACCAAAAAAATAATGATATTAAATAATGAAACAATTCAAATTGGTAATTTAAAGGTGTGACAAACTCTTAGGCAGATTTCAAGTGGCATTCATTCACAAATCTTAACACAGCAAAATACATGACAAATCAGCAATATTTATACCAATAAATAGAGATTATTTAATTGCTGGGATCGATTATAGGAAAATCCTTCACGAGATGGTAGGCGTGTGGTTCTATTCACGAACGAGCGTTAGCGAGTGAGTGAAAAAACAGCACACGTCTACCATCGAGTGAAGGATTTCCATATAATAGATCACAACAGTTAAATAATCTATTTATTACGTTTTTAATCAGATTATGTATGCTTTTACTCAGAATTATTCGCTTTATTTAGCGTTATCGGCGAATGACTTCGACGTCAACAACGCGTTATTGACGTCATAACTCAACGTCGCAGTTAGTTTGTTATCGGAGTTAGTTATTAATATTTACCGATTATGAATATTCTTTCACTGAGTAATCCAAGCTTTCACTTATAGAAATGTAATAATAAAGATTATCCTTGGCAAAAACTTGATAGTGTATGGACACATAGACTCCAAAATATTGATTTTGGTGTATTTAAACTTTTTTTAATAATTACATTCATTACCTGCACATTTGAAGAGTAAATCATTTGATTACCATGATATTTAATTGAAACCTTTTATCACATTACATCATGGTAACTATCAAAGGCCGTTCATAAATTCGCGAGTAGAAGATAGTATATAACTATGTACCACAGATATCTTTTTATCAAACCATACAATTATTTTCATCAAAGACTACATGTATTTTTTTATTTTTTTTTTATACTTATCCTAAATCAATGAACTTTGATTTGTTTTATCCATATCGCCACCGAAAATGTCTGCAGAATTCCTATTTTTCAGACATTCATGTGGCGATAACTCTGTCGTGCATGATTGAATCTGATTGGTTTTCGAAAGGAACCGTGCTCTCATGTATACGTATGTTGTGACCGACTTTCTCTGACATTTTCATTTTACAATTATTCCCATTTGACACTTATAACATTTAAACATTTCTACATAACTTCACTTTTTATCCCCCGCCGATTAGGCGTAGTGATATAGAATTGTCGTTGTCCGTCTGTTTTCCTTCCGTCCGTCCGGTCCCATAACTTTGGTAATGCCTCATCTGATTTCAATAATATTTTGCACAAATGTTCACCACCTTAGTACGCAAACCCGTTTTTTTACGGAATTTGATTTTGATCAATACTTTCTGAGCGGCACCGTCCTTCAGCACTTCCAGTGCTTTGATTAAATTGGGGTAAACTTTGGGTATATTTGTACTCTTGCTAAAGAGTTATTCACGGTTGAAGGTTTCTGCTGTTTAGCGTTGACTCATTTGCTATATTCATTAATTCTTGAGACAATCAAACTCACTGATAGGATATAATATAATGTTTAACACAGTTCAACCACGAGAAAACAAGAGGAATGAAACTTTGGAGTCCTGGTTAAAAGTAGATGTAAAAGTCGAACAGGACATGTTGCATTCGAGGACCACAGTCAACCACAAACACACGGAGAAACAAACAACAACTACAAAAATGAATAAAAGGCAATATAGGACATCTCAAACATAACAGGGTTGACAATAGGGCTACCGCATTTGAACGGTCAGTGACAAAATAAAAAAAGGCTGCTAGGATTTTAAGCCAGGTTCTAGGGTACACCAAACCTCACTTTACAAGCTTCTTTACGTTGTTTCCATGCTATTTAGAAGGAATGTTGTAAACATAATGATTACTCTACATAAGCAGTACAGACGCCAATCCCAAAAGTACACAGCTATACTGAGCATTTAAAATAAGTACAACCAACGTGTTAGATCTAAATCTACTAAAATAAGTTCGGAACAATACAATAAATAATGTAAAGAATGACACTCCTATTTAAAAGGAGAAAAATGATTCTATAGAAACCACAGCACCCAAACGCAATGGTTCCGTACTTCCACACTGTACCACCAACAAAGAGTAACTTAAATATACAATGAAAAGGACGATACACAATACAAAGTGTGATGAAGACATGGTTACCGACTTGAAATGGTCAGTAGGTAATATGGACAAGACAGTGTAAATAAAATACATCGCGACAAAAGAAAAATGACCCTACAGAAACCACGGCACCCAAACGCAATGGCACCGTTGATCCACACTGTACCACACACAAAGAGCAATTCAAATATACAATGAAAAAGACGATACACAATACAAAGAATGATGAAGACATGTTACCGACTTGAAACGGTCAGTAGGTACCATGGACAAGACAGTGTAAATAAAAGTACATCTCGACAAAAGGAAATCTCTAACAATCAAGTCTACGATACAAGTACATGTAAAGATATATAACATATACACAAGCAAAGTTTTACGCAAGCGTAAAAATAGCTGCCGAGAGGAAATAGCAAATATCTGAGTAGGGACTGGAAACGAAGTTTAACAAAATAACATATCAAGTCACGGGTGTTAAAACAATATTGAAAAAACAATGTTGACGTAAACACGCCACGACCGTTTTTCTTCTTACCAGACACATTCTTCCCGAGTTTTACCATCAGTTGTTCCTACCAAATATGTTGAATCAAGGTGGGCGACCTCCCTTCTCTCTGTTCAAATACCTTGATTTGCCTTACATACTGATTACAATTCAACTATGGCTCGATCATATGGGACCCTTATACACAGAAAGATATCGCGTCCCACGACAAGCAGTTAAGATTCATTACAAACGATTATAAACCAAAAGATGAAGGCCTCATTGGACCTCCAATCACTTCAGGATCGACGGACATCAAACCGCCTAGTCTTCCTTTACAAAGTGGTCGAGGGGCTAGTACCAGCTATTGCTCCAGAGGAATATATTCAACCTGCGAGGAATCGAAGACATATTACATTAACAAAAAAATACTGACTTTGTCTCAGACAACATATTATATAAGCAAGTTGTAAACAACGATAGAGGCTTGACAATCAATATTTTTAAAACTGAGCAGTTAAGACATTCATTTTTCGTGAAAACGCCTGAACATTGGAACCACCTGGAAAATAAAGTGGTCCACGCAGAGACAGTTGAGGATTTTAAAACAGCCCTCCCGAAGTGCTACTAATCTACTAGCACTGCGCACTCTCACCCGGTGTTATAAGCCAGAACAGGGCCTTCACTGTAATCTACTGAAACAGAAACAGAAACATTGGAGCACGACGTGCTAGAAGTACACATCAGCACATAAATACAGGTGTTCACATATAAGGGATGCGTGTGCGTTAGCGTGTGCATTACAACAGAGATAAACGTCTCACTGCTACCATGTGTAATTATAAGATTGCGTTAACAAAGTGAAAAACTCAAAGAAACTGTTCACTGCTACCTTACCATTTCATGTGCAATTATGAAAACCAAATAGGCAGCAAATAAACCCATCGACTAGTGGATAACACGGCGGTATTTACGAGAATACCGCATTATAAATGGATATTATTTCATAAAAAGAAATTATTCCATTAAAATACAGATTTGCACTTATTCCATTCCAATACTTGCGGTTCATTCAGTTTCACTTATGGTTTCATTATGCTCCGTAAAATATCCCGGACGTGAAGATCCTGATTATTGCCGCATTCAACACTCTAGTAGACTGCTCTATGAAAACGTCATTTGAGGCAATCAAACGGCAAGCATTGAACATTGAAAAATATGTGTTTATACCATTCATGTTTTTCAGACGGGTTCCCTAGGAATTGAAGTGGTAATGCATGCTTACTGTCGGCTACATGATTCACAGACTGTTAATCATAGACACATTCTAAACCCATATAAGAGTCATTAGAATAATTAGAAACACCTCAGGATGTATCCAGAATTGTACTGAACAATCACAGCAGTTGCAGAAAGGAAAACAAATCCAGCGTGCAACCAGAAAATCTGAGGGACGAAATGTAAAGAGCGGACATTTCAGAAGTTTTTAAAATATAAACCGACAGAGAAAGATAAATTTTTCACTCGAAATTTGGACGTTAGACCAGGAGTCACTTACATAAACTACAAAATACACAAAGCCGTTTGGACGTATTCTCTCACAGATTTCAATGTTCAATAACTGGAACAGTCTTCCGGGGAATGGCAGCACAGAAAGCCTCAGGAATAGAAGATATACATATGCATATAACGGGATGAGTCAAAATGAAAAAGAAACCGCCTATCTCTCAGCCACGACATGGAAATAATTTATTTAGTTTCTCTAGTAAGTTTTTAATTATTTCTGGATATTGAAAAATTGAATTATTAATACAAGAATTTCACGGATTTTCAAAACTAAGACATTTTAATTAACCACTAAATATTCCAGTTCAAATGATATAAGTTATGTTAGTATTGTCAAAAGTGTTAATGAAACTACTAAAAACCCTTTGTTTCAAACATACGCCACTAACGGTATGTGTAGTGTAAATTGTGTGCATTGTTCACGCAAATCATATTGTTAAAGTATACGGTTAAGACTGCCCTGAATGGTTTATTCTCTTGTTGCTCTGGCTTCTGCCAAGTCATCGAGTACCTTCTTTGTGGCTTTTTATGCTATTGTTTTTTTGTATTGATATATACACGAGCATCTTTGTGTTTTACTTATATCGCCTATTAATGCTGCCTTTTTGGTTAGAGAATAGGTCATGGCGGGGATTTCTTTATTTACACTGTCCCGTTTAATTGGGATGACAGTAGGGTAAGTGTGAGGTTTGGTGCACCCTAGAACCTGGTTTAAACCACCGGAGGCCTTTTTGTCACTGACCGTTCCAAGGCGGTAGCCCTATTGTCAACCCTTTTGTGTTTGTGATGTCTTATTTGGCCTTTAAATCATCTTTAAATTTGTTCTTTGTTTCTCTGTGTGTTTATGGTTGACTGTCGTCTTTGAATGCTGCTTTTCCTGTTCGAGTTTTATATCTATGTTTCATAACTGTTTTATAGTTCAAAGGGACGACTGTTTTATAGTTCAAAGGGACGATACAACACCCACATTTTAACCCTTAACCCGCTAGGCACGATTATAATAGCCTTTGCGTCCATTGTGTACCCATATCAGCTTGCTGATTTTCCCCAAAACACATTTTGTCACATAAATGGAATGGTCATAATTCAAAGAAAGAATCGTCCATTATATATATGTAGCGGGTTGAGGGTTAATAGTTAGCCACAGCACAGTGCTGTTGTCTAGTAATTAGACTGTTCCAGGGTATACAAAACAAGACTGGCGAACATCAATGTTCTATAAAAGATCGTTTAGGGAACGCATGTCTAAGCAAACACACTAAGCGTGGCAATTTTAGCGTTCCAACTAAAATACAAAATCTTGATCATATGTAAGGAATAATGAGAAATGTGGTAAAATTACGAAAACAAAACTCAACCTAAACCGTTTTCATCGCCTGTTATAAGGTAGAATGTCAGGACAGGAGACTATGCCGGTGACCAATATTTGTAAAACTGTTGTCTTTCTATTAGCCCTTCTCACAAATGTAAGCCTTCTCCTTGTCACAATATGCGTCACGAAGCTGACCATTTAATAGATGCGCCAGACCTCCGCAATGTTTCTCACTGGGAGCATCCGGCTGAGTAACATGCCAAAAGTCGTTGCCAATAGGCAGAGGGATACCGACGGACGACGCCCACTGGTTAACATCGTAGACTTCGGACGCATTGATGTGGTTCAGGTCAATCCAGTAGCCCATAGAGAAGTCTGTGATAAGGATACATATATATATATATACAGATTAGCGAAGTAGAATACAAAATTATTTTATAAATTAAGAAATAAAGGAATTATATTTATGACTAGTTATACTAATTTGATGTTTAGTTTATTTTGTGTGTGTTTATTGTGGCATAAAGTTATCTTTTCATCTCATGTGTGTATTATGAAACTTCGGTGCTTAGATAACTTGCATTTCATTCCCACTAAACACATGCAATTTCAAAGGAAACAATCTGATTAAGATAAATTTATTTTCTCTTCTGAGTCTCTAACTCTGCGCCAAAGCACTAGACGGATAGTGTGCAAGGCCGATTGTGTGCAAGGCCAAATGGTTTCTGTACTATTGATTTTATGAATATCTCGTTCTGCTCAACCCGGGGCTAGGGCGCGTGAACGGTAGCAAGCATATTTCAATCTCAATCAAACCGAGACTGCAATATTTCGTATTTATCGTGTTTGGTCGTTTCCAAAGTTCCACTCTCATACTCTTTTATATATAGCACAAGTATTGATGACTACAATGGTCGCATAACCTTTAACAGGAAGGTAACTTTGATATTTGACGGTAATATTATACAGTAATACTAGACACAAAGTATGCATTATCTTCGTTTAGGTTGAACATAAACATATACTGGCTTTCAGTTACCTGGGCAGGTGCTGACAATTTGCTTCAAGACGTCCATCTTGGCATTGGAAGTCAGCCTTACCAGATGGGCATGATCCGCCTCACAATTACTAAGGGCAACGGCTTGAGATACCTTCGGTACTCTGTACACACTTCGTAGAAAAAAACAATTTAACATTATATAAAATAATAAATACAGTGAAAATCCTAGCGGCCGCAATGTTGACCTTTCGTATCAAAAGTTAGGGTTATCTTGACACAGATTTGCGTGAATGCTTTGTTTGTTGCAACTAACACGTGTTACTATAAAAACATCGTTTGTTATTGACATGAATGTCATTTCTTTATATTTACTTCATTTTCTTCGCTTCCATGGGTTTTGCGCACACTATGACCTATACTTATGTGTTGACGTGACGTAAAACACCATTAATTAATTAATCGTCACTTATGACGACTGCGTTTTAAGAAAGTATGCTTGTTTTGTTTGTATGGTATGTTACGTCATTTTCAATACATGTAAGGTTATATATGACGGTCGATTTTTTGTGGTGGAGGTAGACCACCCAGTTTCCTGGGTAAAACCAGTACTGTTCACCTCCCGCCATCCGTAAGAATCGACACTTCCTCACTTACAAATCCAACTCCCAGTTGGATTCGAACCCGCAGCAGTGAGAGGCGAAGGTTTACAACGCAATATCGTTAACCATTCGGCCATGGAGACGATTTATTTGATTTGATTTGAATGGAGTTTTACATCATTTTAACACTTACTTTTGAATTAAAACAATTTGTTTGATTGCATGTAGGTAAACATGACTTTTTACGAAATGCATATCCCCAAGGAGGGTGGAAGTGGAGTGTGAATCTAGTAGCGTGTTTGTTGGCGGGACGCCCCCACTAAAATCCGACAAGCATACTTTTCGCTTCTTGAATTAGGCCTCGTGGTGTTTAAAGTCATGAAAAAATGAAAAGTCATGATGTAAGAAGTCGGGAAGAGTGAGAAGTGACGAAATATTAAATTAAATGTTTTTAACGGCTCATCAGCATAATATAAGTTTACAAATTTAGAGCCGTCCATAGAGAGGCAATGCTGAATAGGAATCCGGGAACCTACCCTACATTTCCTAACGAATTTATTCCTATGTTTTTTTAATGTGCTCGGATGATACATGGGACCGCCCAGTTTACGTCCCCATCAAAGGTACGAAGTCGGAGTTAAGCCGAATTGGAATTTAACGGCACTCTACTACACAAAGGTTATATGACCCCAAGAACAATGAACAGGCCATTTACTTCTAGATAAAACATATGCAGAATGGGCATAGAACCTTCTCATCTGCAGAACTGTAAAACTGTAGAGCTGATCTGCAGAACTGCAGAGTTGTTGCAAATTCTATTGTAAACACTTCAGCTTTCACTGGAGCAACGATCATAGTAGCTCAAGTAGCACACGAAACAATACATGACATAAAGTTGCGGTGGCTGATTCGTTAGCATCTTTGCAACTCTTTCAAAACGTCTCGGGTTGCGGTCACATCAAACTTTTAAGCATACCCCCGCAGTAGTTTACTCGTGCAAGGTATTTTGAATCAATGCCTTCTATCAAGTGGAGTTTAAACAGGTAAAGCCGTCGATCCCGTTGCAGGGAGAGCCGTACCCGTGCACGTTAAAGGTATCGCTAACTTTTGTGTTTTCACAACCGTAATTGTAAGCCATATCTCTGTGTCTGGATTCATATGTCCCCAATAAAGGTTTTAAAGTAAAACAAATAATTTAAATTATATATATATATATATATATATATATATATATATATATATATATATATACTCTACAGTATCCCCAAGATCCGGCACTTTTCATTGTCATTGTCTCAATATAGCTGTGTGTGGTTGAACGCTTAAATGTGGCCCACTCATATGAGCTATAATTGTATGTATGTATGCGTCTATATGTTAATTGTGCCTCCAGACGAGTGTGTTATGATGTAGAGATACAGTTCATCAACGTGTGTTGCAGCTACCTTTTTTAAGGAGTGATTTCATACGTTTGATTTCTGTGTATCTCGTCATAGCTAGGCGCCCTGCCGTAGTTCGTCCGAAGGTTGTCTGTCCTTGGTAGATCACAAATGTTTCTATATATGTAAGAGTGAGAAAATACATACATCTACAAAATACCGTTCAAAAAGCACTGGATCCCCGAGGGGATACGAAATAAAATAATAGATGGGGAAAAAACATTTCTACAGTGCTACAGTTTATAAAAAAACAAGCGCTTTCGGCTTACGCCTTCATCAGGAGTACACAAACACGAAGAGAACCATTTCGAAACAAAAAAAAACACTAAAATACACGGCAGTTTAAATACAACTCTTTAAAAACAACCTATCGTTTGGCAGTGTTGCAGGGACTGGTTACTTTGAATAGACATTCTGGAGCCAAATGTGATACTGATAAAAGAACATATCTGGTTGGATGAGGGTAAAACTTTACGCTGACATTTAGTTATGAAGAGAGAGTGAAGATGTCAAAAAGATAACACAAACCCTATCTCAAAACTTAGATACTAAAATCAATACTGCAGGATACAGTATAAAGCAACTCCAAAACTAATGAGCCCTTTCTCATTGATATATTTAATTTCGAATACCCGGTTCCACCGCCGCTGAGCCTTCGACTTTTACGCAAAGTAGCACTCATAAATGCAAACCAAAACCTATTTCAATCAAAGCACTGCAGATGCTGATGGACGGTGCCACTCAGAAAGTATTAATTAAAACAAGAGGTCAATGACCTTGAAGCTCTACTGATTGATTTTGATTTCAGGAAGTAGTCGCTACAGACTTGTTTTTTGAAAAATTATTTTTAGCCGTGACGGCCATCTTGAATTTCTGGCCGACCTGAAATTTTGCTAGGATCAATTAGACATCAGGAGCAACATTCCTGTGAAGTTTCATGAACATCCGTCAAGTAGTTTCAGAGGAGTAGTCGCTACAAGTTTTCATTATATAACTCTATGTAAACAAAGATGGCCACTGACAGCCATGTTTAACGTCGAATCAAAATAATGTTTGACTCTGATAACCATCATGTCATGCTGATCATTTTACAAAAAGTCCCATATCAATATCACTTATAGTTTTCAAGATGTAGTCGCTACAAACTTCTTTTATAAAAATCTATTTTTAGCTGTGGCGGCCATCTTGAATTTCTGGCCGATCTGAAATTTTGCTAGGATCAATTAGACATTAAGAGCAACATTCCTGTAAAGTATCATGAAAATACGCCAAGTAGTGTCAAAGGAGTAGTCGCTACAAGTTTTTACTATATAACTCTATGCAAACAAAGATGGCCGCTGGCAGCAATGTTTAATGTTGAATCAAAACAATTTTTGACAAGGACCAACATCATGTCATGCTGATCATTTTAGAAAAAGTCCCATATCAATATCACTTATAGTTTTCAAGAAGAAGTCGCTACAAACTTGTATTTTGAAAATTTATTTTTAGTCGTGGCGGCCATCTTGAATTTCCGGCCGACCAAACTTTTTGCTAGGATCAATTAGACATCAAAAGCAACATTCCTGTGAAGTTTCATGAAAATCAGTCAGGTAGTTTCAGAGGTGTAGTCGCTACAAGTTTTCATTATATAATTCTATGTAAACAAAGATGGCCGCTGGCAGCCATGTTTAACGTCGAATCAAAACGATTTTTGACAAGGACTAACATCATGTCATGCTGATCATTTTAGAAAAAGTCCCATATCAATATCACTTATAGTTTTCAAGAAGTAGTCGCTACAAACTTGTTTTTTAAAAACCTATTTTTAGATTTGGCAGCCATCTTGGATTTCACATCCACATGAATTGTTGCTAGGATCAACTAGACTTCATGGGCAACATTTCTGTAAAGTTTCATGAAAATCCATTCAGTAGTTTCAGAGGAGTTGTCGCTACAAAAAAAAGTTTACGGACAGACAGACGGACAGACGGACGACGGACGCCGCACCACGGCATAAGCTCTGCTGATCTCTGATCAGTAGAGCTAACAATGAATAAGGCTTAAGGTGTACCAGAAGTAAATCAAATCCCATTGAGTCCAATGCAATATTGAGCAAGCTTTTTAGTTATCCATTTTTCAAAATGAAGTTCAAACTAAGATTCACTTACATGTTCTTAGTCATGAGACCTGCCTCTCTAGAAAACTGCTGAGAATAGTAGGGGTCATGTGGCATATAAGAAAATACATGTAGATATGGGAAAAGTGTGACTTTAGTGTTTACATGGGTCGTTTGTAATTGCTTATTGTGGTTTAGTTCTAGCATTGCCCATGAAAAAAATAAAATGAAATGATGTAAAAATGATTGAATTGGTATTTCCTTTTTATTTTATAGAAAAACATTCAACCCATCGATATATATAACCCAAAACGTGAGCGGTGTAGTTAGCAGTTTTGAGAAGTGTATGTGTGACCAGTGTTTATTAATAACCTGTTTCACATTGGGAAGGTCAGGATGGTATATAAGCACGAAAAGTAAAGTTTGTTCTGAACTATTTGTCTTCGACTGGTATTCAAAGAATTCTTTTCTGTTGAGGTTCCGTGCCTGTCTTGCAGTAACCTCGCCTTGTAAGGTGCTCCGACAGTTCGCTTGCTCTGATTTCGAATGTATTGGTGTTTGAACATATTCGTCTAATACGAAATGCAAGACTGAACGGCATGTTCTTGCAACAGTGTTTAGGGTGGCAACTGTTGGGCAGAAGGTACTGGTGTGTATCCGTGGGTTTGGAGTAGAGGTCAACGATAACTACATTGTTCTCTATATGTGAAACTGTCTAGGAACACGTGTTTCTCATTGGAAACCTCTGCTGTGAATTTGATTGATGGATGGAATGCATTGACCTTGTCTATAAAGGCTTGTAAAGTGTCTGGACCATGACACCATTGCATATCAACATCGTCAATATAACGTAACCACGACAAAGGTTTCAGTGGTACAGATAGGAGGAGTTATGTAAATATATAAAGATAAAACTATTAAAACTAAGGGATGATATGGTAGTAATATAAACTATATATGTAAATCAACAAATGCCCATCCAGTGTTAGATGAGGGTCTTCATGATGTTTATGTAGTTGACACAAGTGCATACAATAGTTTTAGATTTAGAAAATTTAAAATCATTTTCATCCGACCAGGTCTGAAGTTTATCCAGACATTGTTGAAGTTGTCTCTCAGTAGTGTTCATGTTTTTTTGCACGATAACATATAACGAAGTCGTCAACATATAGAGAGCAATCCACACCAGGATTGATGCATTTAACTGTACTTTTAATTTTTGTATTAAAAAGGGTGACAGAGAGTATGCTGCTCTGTGGCGCACCCATCTCCTGTTCATAAATGTTAGAGAGGGTTGAAACCATTCGGACACGAAACTGTCTATCATCTAAGAAAATCTCTATAAAAATTGGTAATCGACA
This sequence comes from Cyrtodaria siliqua, assembly GCA_037043455.1. Lineage (NCBI taxonomy): Eukaryota > Metazoa > Mollusca > Bivalvia > Adapedonta > Hiatellidae > Cyrtodaria > Cyrtodaria siliqua. The sequence continues at coordinate 112,941 of JAWPHD010001055.1, forward strand.
TCAAAGACCAAGGTCATAAAGATCATTCATGATACCGTACTTCCATGCAGTATCATAAGCTTTCTCCTAGTTCTTTCTTTACGAAAGCTTCCCTAATAAATGATTAAAATCGAATGTCTGTTGTGCCTCGTTGGCGCCGAAATCCATTTTGATACTTTGTTATCCGCTTGTTGGATTCCAGGAACCAAACGAGTCTCTCATTAATTATTCGTTCCACGGTTTTACATATACAACTCGTTAAAGCAATAGGGCGATAATTTATTGGGTCCGTATGATCCTTTCCAGGTTTGGGGACTGGAATAACGATTGCTTCCCGCCAAGAATCAGGGAAGTTTCCGGTCACCCAAACCTTATTAAATATATCAAGAAGTGTAGAGAGACAGGTTTCAGGTAAATGTTTTAATAATTGATAATGGATATCATCAGGACCAGCTGATGTATCATGAGTCCTTTTAAGGGATTCCCGAAGTTCTTTGAGAGTGAACAGTTCATTGTATTTCTCCAATTTTTCGACTTGAAATTTAGCTTCTTCTGTTCTATTAGTTTCTTATCTTTTAGAAAATTTGGTTGACAATTTTCAGAAGAAGAGTTTTTAGAAAAAGTTTCCGCCAAAGTGTTAAACCCCCAGTGGCCTACTTTGCCACTGACCGTTCCAAGACGGTAGCCCTATTGTCAACCCTTTTGTGTTTGTGATGTCGTTTGCATTTATTATTGCTTTTGCCTTCTTGTTTGTCTGTTTGCGTGTTTGTTTCTGTGTTTTGTGGTTGACTGTCCTCCTTGAATGCTCCTTTCCCTGTCCGATCTTTTTATATTTCTTTTTTGTAATATCTTTGACAGATGTAATATATTCATTATCAATTTTAAGATGATTTACACAACTGGAATTACCTTTACCGTTTATTTTCCGGACCATGTCCCGCGTCTCCTTAAGAGATGAGCGAGACTTCAGCCTAGAGACATAAGATCTCCAGGATTTCCTCTTGCTATCCTTAATAGTGCGACGGGCTTTCGCACGAAAAACTCTAAAAGTATCTAAATTATTTTGAGTTAGCCGCAAGTTAAAATTATTTAATGCAGCTTTACGATCGCTGACTGCCTTTTTGCAGTGATCATCGTACCATGGTTTATTTGGGCGTTTTGGATTTGCCGAGATTTTTGGAATAGTTTGATCAGCTATATCATGAAAGGTTTTGGTAAAAAGAGCAGATGCGTCTTCGACATCCTCGAAAACGGAAGGCTGTTATTGTTCCTCACAAAGTGATTGAAACGTATCCCAATCAGCTTTGCGAAGTTTCCATCGTTGCGTTTTTTCGAGAAGTGGAGGACCGATTTTTTCAAGAAATAAGGGGAAGTGGTCACTTCCACATAGGTCGTCACCAACACTCCTTGAAAAATACATCAAGAGCGTTGGATCGCATATAATTAAATCAATGGAAGAATGAGAGCCTGTAGCTGGATGTAAATAAGTATGTGATTTGTTATCATTAAAAAGACACAAATTATTTTTGTCTAAGAAATCCTCAACTTTCTTACCTTTATCGTTTATATCCTTACAACCCCAAATGTAGTTGTGTGCATTAAAATCACCCAAGAATATAAAAGGTGATGGTAATTGTGCAACTAGGTGATTTAGATCTTTAAGGTCTAGTGAAAAACTGGACGGTAAATATATGGAGCATATTGTTATAACTCTGTGCATCGTAACACTGACCGCAACAGCTTGTAACAGTTTTCAACGCAGGTGCCAGTTTTGTTCCCATGGCGGTGCCTTGAACCTGGAGGTAGTTTTTCCCATTAAATTCGAAATTGTTGCACTTGAGGATAAGCTTGAGGAGTCTAACAAGTATGCTGGTGGGTGGATCTTTATGGACTCTACGATCCCATGCCTCCTTACAAGTCAAAATACCTTCTTCATGAGGAATGTTAGTGTAGAGAGATGTAACACCCAATGATACCAGTTGAGTGTTTTTCGGGACTATGTTGGACCCTAGACTCCGAAGATAGTATGTGATGTCTTTGATATATGACGATAGAGATACACCATGGGGTCTCGGGTGAAAGTCTATAAATTCTGATATTGTTTCTGTGGGATGATCATTTGCCGATACTATTGGTCGACCGGGATTACCCGGTTTGTGAATCTTTGGTAAAAAATACAATCTGCCTGCCTTGGGATTAACTAAAAGGTAATCCATATTGGCCTGACTCTTATGACCTTGTTCAAACAGTTCTGTTACAGCATTGGTCACTTCGGCAGCAACTCTAAAGTTGGGTGATGGTCAAGAGGCGTGTAGTAGGTTGAATCATTCATTTGTCTTTCCGCTTCAGAGATATCTATCCATAACGACCACTGCTGAACCTTTGTCCGCAGGTTTGATTATGATATCTGTTCTCTTTTTCAGTGAGTTGAGCGCAATTTGTTCTGCTCTAGATATGTTCTGATGGTATGAGTTAGATGGCTGGAATGCTGTGATATCTGCCTCTACATTTTGAATGAATTTACACCATTCTTCAGCGGTTTTCAATGTGTTCTGAATGAAAGTTGTGACTTAATTCATTTGCTGCGTGTTCTTTTTAAGAAATAAGTTCGTGAGGTTCCCTGATGCATTTTGTAGGATTGTGTACCATCTGTTTTGGAAACGATTTTATCGATTTCCAGAGACTTGAGCTTTGATATTTATAGCGAGACATTTCAATGTTATTCTTTGTGTTAAACACTATGCTAAAAAATCTGTATGGTGATTCAGTTTGGCTAATTTAATGGTTTTATTATAAAGAGTGTAGTCGTAGTTTGGAGTTCCCATTCTACGGTTAAGAGTTAACGAAAACACCGTCGATACGTTGTAAATAGAGAACAAAGTAAAAACATAGAACGAACATGACATAAAACAGAACAAAGAAAGGATTTTGGATCTTTGGGATACGTGATGTATGGAAATATAATATAAGGGTGAGAAAATACGTACATCTACAAAATACCTTTCCCCATTTTTTACATTTTTTTTTTATAGCCTTATTCATTGTTTTTATTAGTTTTGGAGTTGCTTTATAATGTATCCTGCAGTATCGATTTTAGGTTTTGAGGTAGTGTTTGTGTTATCTTTTTCACATCTTCACTCTCTCTTCATAACTGAATGTCAGCGTACAGTTTTACCCTCATCCAACCAGATATGTTCTTTTATTAGTATCACATTTGGCTCCAGAGTGTCTTTTTAAAGTAACCAGTCCCTGCAACACTGTCAAACGATAAGTTTTTTTTTTAATGAGTTTTATTTAAACTGCCGTGTATTTTAGTGTTTTTTTGTTTCCTATTTGTTCTCTTCGTGTTTGTGTACCCCTGATGAAGGCGTAAGCCGAAAGCGCTTGGGTTTTTATAAACTAGCACTGTATAAATGTTTTTCCCCATCTATATATATAAAAAAGAAGAAGAAGAAGAAGGATACCCCCAATACAAGGTGAGGAATTGAACAAAAAAGAAGAAAGACAAAGAAAGACAGAAAGTGTAACATGAAGTGTAATGAACCCCAAGCAATAGACATTATAATCTATTAATAGTAACACACGCTCGACTTCTGTATGTTACAAACAAACAAACAAAACATTTATTGAAACCTTTGTCATATTAACCTTTTGCTTTCCGAGGTGAATCGTGCCGCCGCTAGGAGTTTCACTGTAGGAAGAGTGGAAAGGGTAGATGGTACGACATCTGATTCATTATACATCACTGACTTGTTCCTCATATTTTCGTAAATACCGGAGAGCCATTGCATTTTGTCCATCTGCCCTTCTTTCTTACCGTTTTCCGTAACAATTTCGTTTCCGATCCAAGACCTCTGAGTTGTTTGTGATACCATCATGAAACTTCACAAATGCATAGGGCATGGCTTTAGCATAGGGTAGAATATCGCTTAAGCCGATGCATCTTTTAATTATCTCTCATGAACAGACTCAATAAAACCGAGTCTGCCACTTTTTTCTCTTGTTTGTGTTTGCTGCTTCCAAGGGATCACATTTTTAATATTTGTAATGTTGCCGTCAGATAAGTGATTGTTTAGTTATTTACCTTGATGTAAATGTGTGTCGATGCTATTAAGAATGTTTATATAATGTTCAAGGTAGCCGCAGTTACGGAAAATATATAGACACTTAAACAGTTGTCTTTTCAGAACTTTAGACGTTTTTTTAGATACAAAGCTATAATATCGATTTTTTTTAAATAAAGACTGTGGGAATACAATCTTGCGTCGATGTTGCTCATTATCTAAATAGTACATAATACTATTCAGTTAGACATTATTTTCAATTTTAAAACTCGAACATTTCTTTCGTAAAGGAACTGACATTATTTCGACATAATCAGTGATACTATGTAACTGATGGTCGATTTGGCGCATTATAGCAATTGTCTAATCCCAACAAAGGCGAAACTCTGGAGCTGCACTGTCATCTTATTTAAAGTGTATCCCCACCACACCCGTCCACACACACCCTTTTAGAAGGTAGCAGTCATGTTATGTGCATGATTATCGAAAAAGTGCGCGTCTTTTTGTCCTAAAATATATATTTTAAAAAAACAAGAAGCCACATTCATACGTATATATGAATAATATTGTGTATAATATTTAAAAAAAGTCATGTTTTATGTATATTTAGTTTTCCTCCTGATGAAAAACAAGCATATAATGGTATTTGTTTTAACGTTGAACTATACTTCGATCGAAAGTTTTAAATTAAACTGCTATTCAATAGGCGATGCAAAGCAATATAAAGAGATAGAAAGCTTATTTAATACTGATCGATAGTGTTCGATCAACTCCGGAATGCCTGAACGGACGTTGAAAGAGAACATGCGAACATTAGCATCATCAGTCCTGACAATTTTTTAGACGGTAAGGAAACACAAATCCATTCATAAATCAACGCCATTCACTGTCATCTGTAAAAGTGTGTTTGTTTGAATGTTGTTTACGTCAGTTTTAGCACATGTTATGCCATATATGACGGTGGATTTATTTGTAGTAGGGGCAGACCATCCCATGTTTCTGGTTATACTCTGTTTACCCGTATTATCATATTTGATAACTTCAATTATATAACATGCATTCGAAAAAGAGCTTGCAATTTGTTTAACATACACAAACACTAAGCAGGAATAACAGCTATTTACTTGTTTTCACTATTCAAACTACTCTACAAACACATTACTAGCGTTATTTATTCAGCTGTTTATATTATACTGAAATATGCACATGTTCTCAATGAATTTTTTTTTAATTTTACTTTCATCTCTTGTTTGTGTTTGTTGCTTCCAAGGGATCCCCTTTTCAGTATTTATTCTAAGTTGTAATTATAATAAGTCCTTTAACTAAATCGTTAAAACAATCAATCCCATAATTAAAACTTCTCAATAATCAATTACTCGTAGTAGAGTTAATTGAAAAGTAAATATAATGATTTAATTCGATATTACAATCTTTCAACGGTAAACACTCATTTTGGGTAGTATAAAACTGGATTCACGAACCTTAATTGATTGAATTGATTGAATTGGATTTTATAGTCGCACCAACAGCTAAGATCATATGGCGACTTTCCAGCTTCCATTGGTGGAGGAAGACCCCAGGTGCACCTCCGGGCAATTTTCATGCACGGGCGGGCACCTGGGTAGAACCACCGACGTTCCGCAAGCCAGCTGGATAGCTTCCTCACATAAAGATTCCTAGGCCCCTGAGGGATCGAACCTACAGCGGTGAGGGGCAAGTGATTTCAAGTCAGAGACGTTAACCACTCGGCCACGGACGCCCCCCTCACGAACCTTAAACTGCCGCAAATGTCTTGTATACCCAATGAAAGATCAAAATATCGCATCAAATCCTTAAATGAAACTAAGAGGTAGATCGTCAGCTTACGTGTAGGTAAAGAGCGACCCGTCTGCCAGTTTGACCGTTCTATACACCATGTCGTCATCCGGGCAAGTAAACCAGGGATACGGAGCTGAAAATGAATGAAACCAATTGCTAAAATACACGTCGGCCATTATGACAGGTATTGTTTATATATAAAAAGGTATGAAAGTAGAAACGTGGAAATCGTCAAACACGATAAATACAAAAACTATTGCAGTTTCGCTTTGATCGAGACTGTTCATGAACGGTAGTGAATAGTGCTTGCTACCCTTCACGCCCTCTAGCACCGGGTTGAGCAGATCTCAATATTTAAAATGACAACAGTACATAAATTTCAGCAATCCCGAAAATGGTATGCATTTGACGGTAAAAATGGATCGGCGTATGGTCCCAGTTTCGAACAAAACGCTTTGCCCTAAACAAAAAAAAAAACAATGTGCGAAATAAACAAATCAGTTTTTAGCTGGCGTATCACATTAACAGTCAGACTACTAAATCAAAAAGCAGGCAGCTTATACTAAGGTTGATGAAACAATAGTCAGAACATGTAACGGCTGGAACCACCTATTCGAAATTCAAGTAAGAAACCAAAAGTATTTGAAAATGTACCACTGATATCTGTAAATATCGGGCTCTCCAATGATCGGAGTAAGTAAACTAGTTTATCGATTTATAAACAAGTAAGTATAAAAGTCAACCAGAAAACCTATCTTTCGCAGAACACAGGAAACCGAAAGCACAACACAAAAATTACACGGAAAAACAGAAACAAAGTATGCAACACCACAAACATAAAATGGTAGACAGTATGGGTACCGCATTGGAACAGTCAGTGGCAAAGGAGCCTCTCCTGTTTACACCAGGCTCTATGGTGCACAAAGCCTCACTCTTACCCTATTGACATCTCAAACAATTACTTACGCCAGTTACGCCAATTAGTTTTTTTTATCCTGTATTTTGTTTTGCGTATGGTCTTACCGTATGATTTTATTTAAAATAAAACCTCTCTTTGGATGTATCCAAGAACCATAAAATTCCTTGCAGCCTGTGACTTCCTTTAATATAAACTCCGTTTTGATAAGTACGAAGGAAGAGACACATCATATTACCGGAAAGTATTCATAACATTTTTTTAGATACATAGAATTTCATAAAATTACCACAGAATAAATATGTATGTATTTAAACTAGTTTTGGTTATGTATGGACTTATTTGTTGCCTGTCAGTCATAACTTTGTTGTTTTTAAATTGAATTGAATTGGGTTGTATGGCGCACCAACACATGAAAGGTTATATTGCGCCTAACAGGAATGAACATGCCAAGCTCATCCTCCATTTACATCAACATAAATTATGGAGAATGTGCCTCGAACCTTCTAACATGCAGAACTGCAGAGTTGCTGCAAATTCTATAGTAAACACTCCATTTACGATGGAGCCACGTTTCCACGTTTGCATACGTGGTGTCATGATGAATACCTTGAATGATAATGATAAAAAATGACAAAAATTAACATAAAGGATGTGGGTGGTTGTGTGTGTGTGGGGTGGGGTGGGGGGGGGGGGAGGGGGGGTCCTACCCCTCTGCCTCTAACGGGATTTGAAGTGGTTGTATTCTACCCCGGCAACCACACGGGGGAACTTTGTTGTTTTAAACGATGAAGTGCTGTACCGATATATATTAACCCTTTCGCCGCCACATTTCAAATATCGTCTGTTAAAATTTGAATTTAAACCTTCCGGTAATAGTTTATAAAAACAGCGTTTTGGAAAACATTCTTACTGAGTGACGAACATTGTAACCCCGATCAGCCTGCGCATAGTGTGCATGTTGATCTGGGACTACCGTGATAGTAACATCAATGTTTTTGACTGTGTTAGCGAAAGGATTAAATGTCATAAGAAAAGTCATCCACTCACATTTCCCCCTGATGTAATATTGTGAGGACGGCATACTATTGAGTCCAGTGGTCATGCTTAGAACCAAATTATGCAGCTGGCAGACTGACGTGTTTCTGGCGTAGAAGAATGACAGGCACACACAGTTCAGTCCACAAAGGAGTCCACACTCGTGTATACTTCGGGTGTTTCTGACATCCGGTTGGTACCCGGATGGAGGCATTAAGTCGTTAAATGCGCCATCTTTATACCAGCTAGTGAAGCTTGCTTGTTTACTGCTGACTGAAAAATATATTTGTTTGTAAATCAATACAATCAAAGATTATTGTTGTTTGTGTTTTTATTATTTTTCTAAAGCATCCATAACATATTCATGCAGAACATATAAATATATTTTAACATATTGATAGTAATTACAGATACTAGTATCATGCAAAATGTGGACAGTCATATTCGATAATCATGGAACTCAATACATTTTATTCTTATTGTGTTTAAATGTACCAAGAATCTTCTTTTAAATAAAAGTATATCAATAAAAATGAGACTTTACTCTGCAAACAGATTACCGGAGAAAGGAAATGTTGAAGTGCCATCAACACAATCAAATATTTGTTATCGTGAACTGTTTATATACCAGATCTTCATTATTATATACACGGATTTGTATACGTAATTCAGACACAGTTTTCTACTCTAACCCATATGCACACCAAACATACAATTACAACAACACATCTAACTAATGTAACATGTCAATAGAAATAACAGTCTGGGACCTCACCTATGGGATAATATACTACTCAAATATGTTAAAAATGGATGTGGGACCATTTCGAAACCAATTACATGGTAAATGTTCAGATTTTAAAGTAATTTTAAAAGAACCGTCTGCTGAAACTTTAACAAAACCCAGGCATCATTTCTAAGTACAATATTATTGCATATGGTGAAAATGCAATGATTTGTCTAAACGATCCCACTATAGCTGTAATCAATTTAGTCAATATGTTGTTGGATAAATGTTCCAGTAACTCAGTCTACATCGACCACGTCCTTGCCATCCACACACAGATATTTGCTAGTACCATATATTACGTTTATACTATCAGATTGTATAATGGAAATATAGATATAAAAATCGAACAGGAAAAGCAGCATTAAAGGACGACAGTCAACCACAAACACACACAGAAACAAAGAACTAATTTAAAGATGAATAAAAGGCCAAATAAGACATCACCGACACAAAAGGGTTGATAATAGGGCTACTGTTTTGAAACGATCAGTGGCAAAAAAGGCCGCTGGGGGTGTAAACCAGGTTCTAGGGTGTACCAAACCTCACACTTACCCTACTGTCATCCCAATAAAACGGGACAGTGTAAATAAAGAAATCCCGCCATTAACTATTCTCTAACAAACAAGGCAGCATTAATAGGCAATATAAGTAAAACACAAAGATGCTCGTGTATATATAAATACAAAAAACAATAGCATAGAAAGCCACAAAATAGGTACTCAATGACTTGGCATAAGCCAGAGCAACAAGAGAATACACCATTGAGGGCACGACAAGACAAGACTGCAGACTGCAGAAATTGTACATAATAATTCATCTAAGAGCTGACATGCAGCCACGTATGGTACCACTAAGAACTTACCTGCATCGAAATTGTAATGGGTTATGCTCCAATTTAGGCTATACCTGATAAACTGGATGATTAAAAGTCGGCGAAGTCGAAAAAGTTAACATGCATATACATGATATATATGTGTTACATGCATATTTTGAAATTATTTATATTCAGAACACGGGTATGTCTAGTGCAAAACGATGGTAGATTGGCTCATCGCAGACACGCCATGAAAGGACTGACTGCAAATATGGAAACAATCTCTAGCAAAATCAACAAATAGTCCATACCCTGTTGGACATGGATGGTACATTAATTCCATCGGTGATCTAGAAATTGATTTGATGGAGGGTCAAGTAGATTGCGTTACTGTATTGAATTTGCTGACGAGTTTGGAAAATGGTTTAAAATGCTCAGATATATGCAAGGTGATCATCTGTGATAATATATCACAACTTGATGATCAAGATGAGGTAGCTGTAGAGATCGATCTGAATGATTCATACGGGAAAAAACACGATTTAGAGACTGCAAACTGTTGACATTTCACAAACCTTTTGCAAAGAAGCAACACATCTCTTCTTTAAATCATCAAAATAATACAAAATAGCTAATTTAATAATTTAACTTAAAATGAAGAAACGGGTCCTATAGGAACCACAGCACCACAAGCAATGGCTCCATATCGCAAACTATACTGAAAGAAAAGAGAAACGCATAATCAAAAACATTGCCTATACTACGCTATTATATACATCTAATTTCACGTAATATTCCAGGTATATTTCAACGTGTTTTGTACAAAAAAGTGGCTGATTACAGAAAGGACAACTCTGTCATGTAGTAGAACTTTTATTCAACGTGTACTTTGTTACATGAAATTCATAAATGTTGAAGTTTCGCTTGAAAACTTCAAGCCATTTCAGTATTGTGCTTAATGTTAAGAGATTACAACATTTAAAGCCTAAATTTGCTCACCTGCTTGAGCCAAATGCGTATTCTGCCGATAATGAAACTTTAATCAGTTTATAATAATAATGAAACGAATCAGTAGTGTTATTTTTTACTGGTCCTTTGGGACCAACGAGCCCAAAATAGGTGGCTTTAAAGTAGAATACCGCTTAAGCCGGTGCTAGGGGGCGTGAGAAGTGTTGCTTCTTTCATTACTTCTCATGAACAGACTCAATAAAACCGAGTCTGCTGCTTTATTCTCTGAATTGTGTTTGTTGCTCTCAAAGGATCACCTTTATCAGTATTTATTTAAAGGGGCAACCATTGGTGTGTTCCGTGCTGTTTAAACCTTCTTTCCGAACGGAACAGGCCTAATGTCGCCCTTTACCATTCGATTAGCAGTAGCATATTAAACATACACTATATAGCGGACATACTCATTATGCGTTTCTTTTTCCTTTCAGTATACACCACATGAACAACTTTACTAGTCAATAACAATGACAATACACAACATAAAGAGTGTCGAAACTTGGAAAGACAGCTTTACTTTAAACATATGGTATTGCTTTTCTTCTATATACAAGCAAAAGGGTTGGGCCACAAGTTCTTCCAACAGTAATAAACGCCCTTCTCAACAGTATTGTAATTAATAGTTAACAATATGGCAATATAATTCACATACAATATTCAAATACATTTTTCGGTGAACAAAAAAGAAAAAAAGGAGAGGAGTTAATAGAGTTAATAAAGTTCCAGGACAAGAAATGAATGAATGATGCTGTGATTGTAGTCATGCCCCGAGAATAGTGTATATACTCGCTAGTCGTTATCAACCCGTTTAGTATCTTTAATATTTGTTTGTTTGTTTGTTTGTTTGTTTGTTTGTATGTATGGTGTTTTACGTCATTTTCAACACATGTACGGTTATAATATATGACAGTTGATTGTTTGTGGTGGAGGCAGACCACCCAAGTTTCCTGGGTAGAACCAGTACTGTACACCTCCCGCCATCCGTAAGAATCGACACTTCCTCACTTACAAGTCGAGCTCCCAGCACGATTAAAAATAGTGCTATTATCTTTATCTGTATAACTATCTTTTCCAAATAAAAATACACGTACAGACAGCTATAGGCAATAAGGCCCACATGATAATTTAAAGTGGGTACATCAGGCTTTTATTAGTGGTCTACGGATCCGACTGAAAATTGACAAATAATATTTAATACGAAAATATGAAATTTTAATATGAAAGCACAATATCTGGTTAAAAAATAAATTCATGAAATTTAGTAAAAAATTTAAATAAAAAAAGCAAACCAACCCAAAACTGCAGACCAGGTAAATGTTTACACGCTCAAAGCATCATGAAAAGTTATTTTAAACAAATTCCACCAAATAAAATGTACCATGACTGCTCACCGTTCGTTGTTTACTTGCTAAACTTATTTTATCAATATATAATGCACCTGCTCTAATACGAGCATTTCTTCATCGTCAAATAGGCTTTTTGAAAAAAAAACGAATATGCTTTCAAAAGGCATTATATAGATTAAGTTGTCCTACCTAATTGAATAAATCCAAAAAAAGCAACCAAAGCTTTTAAACACATGGCGCGTTCTTTTAATGCGCTACCAGCCATCCACCACAATATCCGCTCTGGAAATGAAATAAGGCCGACTCCTTTACTATAATTCTATATCATATTGACTAACACTTGATATTTGCTTAAATCCACAGCAGGCACTTTTGGATGATGAAGGTATGGGTAAAATGTTAATACACTTTTATATAAAGCGTTATCGATGTTCACAATTAACGCTTTCGCCGTCGACTACAATTTAAATTCAAACCTTTCGGTGATATTTTGTTATATAAAGTGGTATGGAACACATTCTTACTGAGTGGCCAACAGTGTAAACACTACGCAGCCTGCACACGGTGTTTAGGTTGATCATGGTTTACATAGGTAGTAAAAAGCAATGTCTTCGACTGTGGTAGCGAAAGAGTTAAGGAGAAAATGAATACATTTATATTTTTACTTTTTTAATTTTAACAACTACGCCCTGTTAAAGCAGTTTATATGTCAAGAACTAGTTTTTACCAAACCCGAATAAATATTTGCTTACAATACTTATCCAGAAATCGTATTAATACCAACATACACTACAGATAAAGCAATCGTTTTCCGTAAACACATTTAATGTTTACATGCAGTACATACTAGTCAAATGTCCTAAGTACAGACCTAAAAATATGTTAATAATGTTCTCATTGTGTTGTGCATTTCTTGATGGACTTGATAAACTGTTGTATTTCTATAGAATAAAGTATTACAAAACGAAGCAAATCGCCTGCTCTGATCGCAGGAACAAATTTAAAATCTTACGAATCGACGTGTTTTCTTAGATATAAATTATAAGCATTATACAATTGAGTACTTAGAACGTGAGTTAAGTATATGATATAATAACGGGCTTCCAATTATCCACTGTTACATTGAAACGGTTGTCACATTACAAACCATGCGTGTTGACGATGTACAAATCTGTAAAGCATCATTTTTGTATATGATAATTATTTAGATTTATTGCATACAAGGCGCGATCGCAGTTTTAACCAGATTACATAGTTTCAGGAACGTAGTTGAAGGATCGAACAGGAAGGTATTCTCGCGAAAGACAAGAAAGGAATGAAAGGATTTATCAAATATGTAACACTAACGGTATTGAGGACAAGTTCCATTTTACCTTAATATGCCCTGCTTATAATACAATCAGAAGTAAATATATCAAACGATATTACATACAAAGGACCATGCATGTTTAGGTTTATTGCTCTCCTTCAGTCATCTAACAAAAAAGAAGTTATTAATTTTAGCAAATACATCTCAGAAGCATTCTCTTTAAGACTTACCATGATAAATACATAACTTATAAGCTCGCTATCCTCACGATATAAAAGTCGTTTAGCATTTTCCTATATATGTGTGTGTGTGTGTGTGTGTGTGTGTGCGTGTTTGTGTGTGTGTGTGTGTGTGTGTTTTTCATTCGTATTTTTTTATGTTTTCACACAATATTTTATAAATAGGTGAAATTGTACTTATCTTGTAAATGTGTAATTATATGATGAAATACCATGTAATAGTTTAATTCAATAAAATTGCTTCTTCTTCATGTTTCATCTCTTGTTACAGGATGATCTTAAACGGCTTGTCTGGGCATATCGGTATTTATGAATGAATGTCTTTATGTATAAAGGGTGATCCAATTAGACACACTAAACTCCCTTGGGGCCCTCTGCAAAGTCATACATATACATGTACAATGTAAAATATATATAACAAAACAGTGATATTTCCATCTCATTATTGCGCACACGTCCATGCAAATACACACACATTCACACACATTTACAACCATGTACACATTCATTCTTAATATATATACATAACTATATACATGGTTTGAGGTGGTGGTTTAAATAAAGTACTACACAATACACAAGATGTCAATAATTATCTAAAACTGCCAAACATAACAATACTTTTACAATAATTACATTATGATTGTGTTTTTAAAGAAGTACATTCTCTAATATATGAAGGAATGCTATTCCACACAATTGTTCCAGAGTATGACATACTCCCTTTAAATAGTTCTTTGGTCTTGGAGTTATATAATTTAATTCGTATGCAAATCGTAGATTTCTCTGCGAGATAACAGTATGATGATACATATCACAAATATATGACGGGACTGCATGTTTTGATACTCTATACATACATTTTGCCTTTTGGAGAAATATCCTTTGCTCGATTTTAAGGGAGTTAATGATAACCAGTGATTCATTTAGTGTGGTATATTGGTCGCCTAAAATAGTACCACATGCTCTCCTCTGAAAACGTAATAACAGTTGTATGTTAGCTTTCTTTGTATTTCCCCATATTACATTACAGTAATCTAGATGAGGTTGAACACATGCCTTATAAAATATTATCCGGTAATTTAAAGGAATATATGATTTTATTTTTAACAGAAGCCAGATGTTGGTTGATATTTTCTTACGAATATACATAATGTGATTATCCAACTTCAAGTGTTCATCTATATGCATTTCCAGAATTGTATCACCTGTTGTAAGTTGCAGTTCAATGTTATTATATTTTAATGATAATTTGTTATTAACAAGTCTGCACGCTTTTGAGATGTAGTAACTAACAGCGATTTAGTTTTTCCAGTGTTTAAAACCATACCATTAATTAGGCACCAAGCATTGAGGGCATTTAAAGCGGTTTGGAGATTTTGCTCAATTACTGCTTTTGATGTGTTAACAGCATAGTGCTATCATCCGCATACATGTCTGTATTAGATACAGTACCATCAAGACATATAGGAAGGTCATTTATGAATAATTAGAATAGGAGAGGTCCTAAGATATGGCCTTGTGGTACACCACATGTGAGTAACTCTTTATCAGACAGAACCCCATTTAGGGAAACATTTTGTTTCCTATCTTTTACATAAGATTTAAACCACTTGAAAATCAACTGTATTGTCACTGCATGTATAGATCTGCACTTTGTTTAAAAATAATACTATGATCCACTAATTCAAACGCTTTCCTAAAATCAACCATTATTACACCACCAACATTTAATCTGTTTAACCACTTGTCAATCATATGAACTAAAGCCGTTTCGCAGCTGTGGCTTTTTCTAATCCCACTTTGAGATTTACATAGTAATTTATAATAATTTAAAAACTCAACAAATGAGTTGTGCAAATGTTTTTGAATCAGCTTGGAAAGAGTTGGTAAAATAGAAATGGGTCTGGTAGTTGTTTACATTATCAGATGCACTTGATATGAATAAGGGATTAACCTTAGCAGCTTTCCACGTATCTGGGAAAATTCCGTGTTGTATACTACAATTAATAATATACGATACGTAAATATGCGAATGATATTACATTGGCTGATAATATAAGTAATTTAGGACCAATTTGGTCAAGTCCCGTGGATTTTGATGTATCTAAGCTGAGAAGCATTTTACGAGTTTGTTCTTCTGTTATGAGAGGAATGTTAAAATACATTTTGTCTGGAACAGTGCGATTTACAAATTTCTTTACTTTTGTAAAGTCCGAGTTTGAAAAAGGTTCTTTTAAATTCGCAGCTATATTAACAAAAACATTATTAAACTCATTTGCCATCTCAAAATTATCTATTATTTCTTCACCGTTTTTATTGATCTGATTTACAGAATTTACTTTTTGAGAAGTTTTTGTGGAGGCACCGTGCTCTTTAAATATTTTACATATTGACTTTGGATCTGATTTGCCTTCTTCAATTTTCCTTTCATAAGAGGACTTCTTAAATTCTTTAATCAAATTACATACTTTATTTCTTAAACACTCTGTAATGTTGAACATAATTTTTGCTTTACATTGATCTCTTTCCTTTATTGCATCTAAAATATCAGAATTAAGCCAATCAGGTTATTGGAGCTTTGTAACCCAATGTATTCTAAGCGGCACATGCTTATCAATAACACTTGAGAATTTAGTCACCCAGGTGTTAAGTAAGTCATTTGCATCTGTATAACTTTCATGTGTGCTCCATGATATGATTTTAAGATCGTTAATAAAAAAGGTTTCCTCAACAAAAGTTTTAAAAGACCGATACTTAATAGATTGGTGAGTATTTGTTTTATCTTTAAAATGTATGGGTACAGAAAATTGGATAATGGTCAGTAACGTCAATCTTTTGTACTTTTACACATGTATATAACATTTTCTTCAAAATTAGTATAAACATGATCTATGAGAATTTTTGAATTTGGACATTCTCTTGTTGGTTCTTTTACCATTTGAACAAGCCCTAATGATGAAATATAATTAGACCATTCTATATTTATCTGTGGATTAAGTAAATCACGATTTATATCTCCTGGAATAATTAATTATTTTTCCTCTAACTGAACCTTTTCTAAGTGCTCATCAAAATATTCTTTCCATATTACTCTAGACTCGGGGTGTCTGCATATCGAGCCAGTTAGAAATGGTTTACTTTTATTTGGCTTAATCTCAATCCATATAATTTCTATATTATCATCTTCTAAATCGGTCCTTCTAGTACAATTTACGCCATTTTTAACATAAACAATCAAACCACCACCTCCGTTTATTACTCTATCCCTTCGAAATGGAACTTGAAAACCATCTACATAGAATGATTCAGTTTTATGGTCACTAGAAATGTTGTCTCACTGTTTCCAAGCACATCAATTTCATTTTAAGGTGAAGTTAACATTAATTTAATTTGGTCAATTTTTGTAGATGTTAATGTGACCAATATTAAAACCCTTTTTATTTAAACATAGATCAGTTAAGTGTGCAACTTTTGGTAATTGTTTGTTTGTTTGATTTCTTTTTATTGCATGTGGCAGTAAAAGCACACTGTTATTGTGCTCATGTTCACAAATACATACGCTAAGATCACAATTTTCACATATCGTGTCCAAAATACTGAAACGATTTTCTGCGTGTCTGTGATAGTTGGCATCATTACCGTAGTCTGATACACAGTTCCAACACATGTCCTGTTTAGTTTAAACTTATTTATTTTACATCGATTGTAACGAAAGATCGTATTTGAATCACTCTCGATGTCTTCCTGGGTAGAACCAGTACTGAGCAATGCAGATAAGGTATCTTGCTCAGGGACACAACGCATATGGCAATGGCGGGAATCGAACCAACGACTTTTGGATCATGGGTCCAACGCTCTACCACTAGACCACAGCGCTCCACTTATGTCCTGTTTGTGACCTATGAGACCACATGCCCAACATTTGACTGGTTGCCGATGTCTGCATTCGTCGGTGTTGTGGCTAGTTTCCTTACAGTTTAAGCACTTTCTAGGTTGCAAATAACTCATGTTTCTCGCATCTCTTGCATTTACGAAGTTACCTGTTGGGCCAAATTGTTCAACTGGTTTTCCGGCGAAAGTGCACATGGCGAAGTCATGCACAATTTCAACTGTTTCATTTATAGTGGCTAGTACTCGCTTGGTTCCTATCCCTTTCATTCAGGAAACGGGTTAATAATTTTCCATTTTTATCGTGAAAGGAACGGTATTTGTCAACAAAGTTAGTTTTGTGATGAACTGACAAGCGCTCAATTATCATGTTTACTGCGTGAACGTCAACATCGCCTCTAGGTGCTAGTTTTAACAAAACTATTTTGCAGTTTTTGTTTCCAGCCTTGACAGTACAACTATATCAAATTGTTGCAGATCATATAGGAGTATGTCTGTTATAAGCGTTTTAATTGTTCCTCCTCATACAGAGTGCTTACGGACATTATGTTTTAATCCCTTGGAAATGACACCATGCAAAATAGAGTCGTCCATTATCAAAACCGTTTTGTGGTTACTTGATTTCTGTGTATTGCGAGCAGGTGACTTTTGCGCCGCAGGTGGTCTCTGTGGTGCATGCAAGGATGTGTCTGATAAAAGAGAGTCTTCACTGATGGAGTGTCTCTGACTGATCACCACTTCAATCTCCTGCTGGGATGTAGCCTTTGATGGCTGGAACGTTGTTTGGTGTCTAGTATGGCACTTTTCTGCATACTGTGAGTGAGGCAGCTGATCTGTTGGTACAACCTGTTGAGAGCAGTAGCATAAGTTTGCTGCTGTTTTATGGTGTCTTGACGTAGCATCTCAGTTTCTGCCTTCCAATTACTAATTGATTCTCACATGGCATGAATTAATTCCTCATTTACTGCTGTTGATGATGTCAACTGTGGGTACTGGATCCAGTTGGTGTTACCATGGAGAGTTTGTTTCAGATATTTCATCTGGGCAATTTCTTTCAAATTTGTATTTGTAATAATAACACATTTCTCCATTAAATACCCCGTTTTAGTTTGAAATAGTTTTCCGTCCATGTTTGGTGAGCGGGTCCTGATACTTCCAGCTCGCGACTGTATAAAAAGAGTTTGATAATGGACCTTTGGAAACGGCCGAGCACGACACATACGAAATATTGCAGTCTCGGTTTGATTGAGACTGTTCATGAGCGGTAGTGAAATATGCTAGCTACCGCTCACGCCCTCTAGCCCCGGGTTGAGCAGAACTCAATATTCATAAAATCAATAGTACAAAATTTTAACCATCCCGAAGATGACATGCATATGGCGGTGGACATGGAGTGTATTGCTTCCCCATGTCGTACGGCCTATGGTCCCAGTATCTAATAAAATTAAATGCCCCGAAGAGCGAAATAAACAAAATGGAATTTAGTTGGGAGCAGCGGTTATGAAGCCTGCGTATCAAAAAGCAGACAACATATCCTATGAGTGGTTAAACAATACCCAGAGCCTTTTATCGGCCGGAGTAGTGGAACAACCGAATCAAAAATTAAGTAAGAAAACAAAAGAAATTGAAAATGTACCACCGATATAAACTAAATATAAGTATCGGGCTCAGCGATCTCCAAAGATCGAATGAATATCAGTACTGATTGCAAGCGCGGGGAGACGTTTTACTGCCGCCACACTGCACACGCAACGCCACTGTGCTATAAAAAAGAGTTTGATAATTGACCTTTGGAAACGGCCGAGCACGACACATACGAAATATTGCAGTCTCGGTTTGCTTGAGACTGTTCATGAGCGGTAGTGAAATATGCTAGCTAACGCTCACAATCTAGACTAACTATCCATCGGACGTTCTTCACTCTGGTGTTATTTTATACACATCTACGTCAGCATGCAAGTTAAAATCTGACAACTTTTGCTGTGAAAAGATTGAGAAGCACATCTGACAGAAAAGTAATGTGTTTCCTGTTTTACTCTGTAGAAGATCCCTTCATATTAAAAGCCTGTATTTATATGATGTTCTACTGAACTCTCAGTCAGAGAAGAACATTTGCTATTTTCCATTTCATTTGTTGAGATTTCATCTAGTGTTGAACGAATTGTAGAAGTTTCCATTTTCTAACAGAAAACGTGTTAATAGTTTTTCGCTTTAATTGTGAAATATTAAAAGTCCTTTAGAATTAGAAGCACACAGTATCCATCTAACACTACTAGTAATACAAACAGTAGGGTGTCCACACTGTGTGTGTAGATCTAACTTTTCTCAATAGAACTATGATTAATTCACTTTGTCACTTAAAACAAATATTTATTTAAATCCAAATGTGCGCAATAGTGGTATAATTTTTATATCCAAACATATGCTATTGTAAACACTAATTTGCTACACTGGTACAGAGCTCTCCTAAACACGCCTTATCACTATGGCAGATAAGTAATTAATAAAACACCGTGGAATTCTATTTAAGTTCATATTTGATATTGAGTTTATGAGAAGCAGTAGATGAAATGATTTAAAACTCGTCTGTTTGGATTTTTGAATCATTTTACAAATGCCTTTCATGCAGTCAATATTGCATATTAATGATTTTCGAATTTCTATTTGGTTAACGTCTTTTCGCATATTGTTAAGAAAGAAACCTCTCCCTCATCTGATGGCAAAACAGTGTGGTCAAACACCTGACATTCAGCTTGATTGTATGACAATATGATTTAAAGGCGGGAAAGGTGGTTCTCGGAAAGCTCTAATAGCCGAGTTGTTGCATGCCATCTTCGGGATGGTTAATATTATGTAGTATTGATTTTATGAATATTGAGTTCTGCACAACCCGGGGCTAGAGAGCGTGAGTGGTAGCTAGCATATTTCTCTACCGTTCATGAACAGTCTCAATCAAACCGAGACTGCAATATTTCGTGTGTCGTTTCCAAAGGTCCACTCTCATACTATTTTGTTACTGCGCCTGTCTGTAAACCAAAAGGTCATGGTTTCAATAACGTTTACAACATATATAAAAGTAGGTATAAATATCGAACAGGCGAGGTAGCATTCACGGAACGGTTTGTGTGTTTGTATGGTGTTTTACGTCATGTAAGGTTATATATGACGGTCGATTTTTGTTTGTGGTGGAGGCAGATCATCCACTTTTCCTGGGTAGAACCAGTATTGTAAACCCCCCACCATACGTAAGAATCGAAACTTCCTCACTTACAAGTCGAGCTCCCAGCGGGATTCGAACCCGCAGCGGTGAGAGGCGAAGGTTTACAACGCAACGTCGTTCACAGAACAGAGCAAAAAGAAAAATACGCAATAAAAAAAGCAATAACATGGACAAATAAAAGCAAAGTATGGAACACTACACACATAAGAGGTTGACAATAGGGTTACCGCCTTGAAACGGTCAATGACAAGACGTCTTCTGGGGTTAAAACTAGGTTCTACTTGTGTCCACCTGAGAAACTGCTTGCATTCAAAGTTATGCAGGCAAACTTGCGTTGGTTTTCACTTGCACCTAATATTATGTTTGGTGAACATCTTAAGTTTAGCAGGAACGTGAATTTATATTGTAGTTGCCTGAAGCATTACTAAGTAAAAATTATAAGCTATATTATAGCTTAATAACGTTTTCACATTAATGAACATTCTGGACATGTTTGATCACCCATTAGTGTTACTGATATATTGTTTGATGTTTTAATGAAATTGTTCAAAGGGTGCAAGCTAAACATATGTAAATTTAAACTTTCAAATACAGAATGAACATGTAAAACCAAAAAAGTTGTTCAAACGAAACCGTTTACATGTTACATCTCATGAACAGATTCAATAAAACCGAGACTGCTACTTTTCCCTCTTGTTAACGCGCTTTTTGATGGCCGTATTTTTCAGATCAGCAGTGTTATTACTTACTGGTCCCTTGGGATCATCATGCACCGTCTCTTTGTGATGGTTTTTAAGTAGTTCACTGCTTTGAGTCGGTGGTAGGAGCGTGCGAGGTATAGTCCCTTATATATCCTCTCATAAGCAGACTGAGTAAAACCGAGTCAGCTGCTCGTCTCTTTTGTTTGTGGTTGTGGCTTCCATGTGATTCCATTGTGATAAAATGCTTTCAGCTCGGTGGTAGGAGCGTGCGAGGTGTAGTCCCTTATATATCCTCTCATAAGCAGACTCAGTAAAACCGAGTCAGCTGCTTGTCTCTTTTGTTTGTGGTTGTGGCTTCCATGGGATTCCATTGTGATAAAATGCTTTCAGCTCGGTGGTAGGAGCGTGCGAGGTGTAGTCCCTTATATATCCTCTCATAAGCAGACTCAGTAAAACCGAGTCAGCTGCTTGTCTCTTTTGTTTGTGGTTGTGGCTTCCATGTGATTCCATTGTGATAAAATGCTTTCAGCTCGGTGGTAGGAGCGTGCGAGGTGTAGTCCCTTATATATCCTCTCATAAGCAGACTCAGTAAAACCGAGTCAGCTGCTTGTCTCTTTTGTTTGTGGTTGTGGCTTCCATGTGATTCCATTGTGATAAAATGCTTTCAGCTCGGTGGTAGGAGCGTGCGAGGTGTAGTCCCTTATATATCCTCTCATAAGCAGACTCAGTAAAACCGAGTCAGCTGCTTGTCTCTTTTGTTTGTGGTTGTGGCTTCCATGTGATTCCATTGTGATAAAATGCTTTCAGCTCGGTGGTAGGAGCGTGCGAGGTATAGTCCCTTATATATCCTCTCATAAGCAGACTCAGTAAAACCGAGTCAGCTGCTTGTCTCTTTTGTTTGTGGTTGTGGCTTCCATGTGATTCCATTGTGATAGAATGCTTTCAGCTCGGTGGTAGGAGCGTGCGAGGTGTAGTCCCTTATATATCCTCTCATAAGCAGACTCAGTAAAACCGAGTCAGCTGCTTGTCTCTTTTGTTTGTGGTTGTGGCTTCCATGTGATTCCATTGTGATAAAATGCTTTCAGCTCGGTGGTAGGAGCGTGCGAGGTGTAGTCCCTTATATATCCTCCCATAAGCAGACTCAGTAAAACCGAGTCAGCTGCTTGTCTCTTTTGTTTGTGGTTGTGGCTTCCATGTGATTCCATTGTGATAAAATGCTTTCAGCTCGGTGGTAGGAGCGTGCGAGGTATAGTCCCTTATATATCCTCTCATAAGCAGACTCAGTAAAACCGAGTCAGCTGCTTGTCTTTTTTGTTTGTGGTTGTGGCTTCCATGTGATTCCATTGTGATAGAATGCTTTCAGCTCGGTGGTAGGAGCGTGCGAGGTGTAGTCCCTTATATATCCTCTCATAAGCAGACTCAGTAAAACCGAGTCAGCTGCTTGTCTCTTTTGTTTGTGGTTGTGGCTTCCATGTGATTCCATTGTGATAAAATGCTTTCAGCTCGGTGGTAGGAGCGTGCGAGGTGTAGTCCCTTATATATCCTCTCATAAGCAGACTCAGTAAAACCGAGTCAGCTGCTTGTCTCTTTTGTTTGTGGTTGTGGCTTCCATGTGATTCCATTGTGATAAAATGCTTTCAGCTCGGTGGTAGGAGCGTGCGAGGTATAGTCCCTTATATATCCTCTCATAAGCAGACTCAGTAAAACCGAGTCAGCTGCTTGTCTCTTTTGTTTGTGGTTGTGGCTTCCATGTGATTCCATTGTGATAGAATGCTTTCAGCTCGGTGGTAGGAGCGTGCGAGGTGTAGTCCCTTATATATCCTCTCATAAGCAGACTCAGTAAAACCGAGTCAGCTGCTTGTCTCTTTTGTTTGTGGTTGTGGCTTCCATGTGATTGCATTGTGATAAAATGCTTTCAGCTCGGTGGTAGGAGCGTGCGAGGTGTAGTCCCTTATATATCCTCTCATAAGCAGACTCAGTAAAACCGAGTCAGCTGCTTGTCTCTTTTGTTTGTGGTTGTGGCTTCCATGTGATTCCATTGTGATAAAATGCTTTCAGCTCGGTGGTAGGAGCGTGCAAGTTGTAGTCCCTTATATATCCTCTCATAAGCAGACTCAGTAAAACCGAGTCAGCTGCTTGTCTCTTTTGTTTGTGGTTGTGGCTTCCATGTGATTCCATTGTGATAGAATGCTTTCAGCTCGGTGGTAGGAGCGTGCGAGGTGTAGTCCCTTATATATCCTCTCATAAGCAGACTCAGTAAAACCGAGTCAGCTGCTTGTCTCTTTTGTTTGTGGTTGTGGCTTCCATGTGATTCCATTGTGATAGAATGCTCTCAGCGTGGAATGCATTACTGCACACGCATGCTAATCTAATAGGAACTGCTTTAATTTTGTCCTGCAGTGAATGCACTAGCACAAATAGAGTCGTCTTATAATTAATTCAAACAATGAATGTATGTTAAATATGAATAACCTTAATGACATTACCATACGAGGTTTATTAAAACGTTAATTTTTATCATTTGTCAGCGACAGTAATCTCTAAGAATCGTGATTGGAAAACCCGATATGTTTATTGAGTTAATATTGATAGGGATAAGGGGTTAACAATTCACGGTGGTAGTCTTAAAGAAATTACTCATCACTATGTTCTGTTTTTAAATAGAATCAATAAGTATTAATGGTTCGGTGTGTGTCACCCGAACCATTAATATTTATTGATTCCTTTTAAAAACGTGAATAGTTAAACAGCGTATCGGAATTTTGATGTTGAAAATCATAGAATTGAAAAAATGAACAGTTTATTTATTGAAAAAACATGTTGTTTAGCAGACGTAATTCTTGCTAGGACAAAATGACTAGCCACTGTTTTGTATTATTTTTTTGATAAAGAGATATTCGATTGATTCGACGAGTTTTCGATGTGTTTTTCATTTCGTCAGCAAACGTTGGTTGAATCGAGGCTTGATTGAATGGACCAGTTACAACATAAAACAGATAGCAAAGTGGACACTACAAATGTGAGTCCCCTCCCCCGGGGAGCAGGATTCCAATAAAACAAATCGCAAAACCTGTTCTACATTGTATGTGTATATCATTACTTATTGCATGTACGACATTTCAGTAAAGGGTGTTGATGCACTATTTTCAAACAAGGTTTATTTTAAAGGGCTCTGAACAACTTGAAAAAAGCTGAAATAATTATAAAAATGCCATGAAAAATAAAGGAGATAGGTCCCATTGAAAAGTTTCAAAAAAAACATAAATGGAGGCTGCCATCTTGGAACGATGACGTCATCGCGCCTTTTGACCATATATGGCATTTTGACAAAATGTATTTTAAAGCAAACACAATTAATGCAAATAAAAAATAACGATACAATTGATACATTTTACATCTGTATATTTATTTTTAATATTTGCAGTGATTTTCTTTACTTTAAAATGTATTTTGTCAATATGCCAATATGCCATATATGGTAAAATGGCGCGATGACGTCATCGTTCAAAGATGTGTTCTTTGCAAATTTTCAATAGGTCATATCTTCTTTGTTTTTCATGGCATTTTGATTATTCTTTCATTTATTTTCAGTCAAGTTTGAAAATAGTGCATCAACACATTGAACTTCATGAGTTAAAGATTCATTTTCGTTATTTTGACCTTTTGATATTGACCTCTAACACCTGAGGACACACTCTGAATTCGAAACCTTTGTAGTTATCTACAATCCTAAGCAACCAGCGTGGTACATATGAATCCGCGCCCCCTCCCTTTAAACCAGTGAAGGAGTAATTTAGGTTACGAGCAAAAGTTGATTGACTGACGGACAGACGGACGCACACAGGAGGGAAGACACACGGACGAATTATACCATGGATTATCCTTTTATCCGTTTATCTTTTCTTCGAAAATTATGGATATAATGAATGGTATACGACTATAGAATTTAGAAATCCAACCTTTTAATTGATCATTTTCAATATTGTCATATACCTGTGATTAAAATACACACTATCACTTTAACAACGCTTTATTGGACCATTTGACTTTGCAATATTTCAAACAGTATATAGCAGAATAGACAGCGAGTCTACCTTCCCAATTGTTCGTATATTTGTTCATTGATACCTTATCCAGATTTCAGACAATCTGCTTTTAAATGTTTTTGTCAATATATCACTAAAATGCTATTTGCAAATCTTTCTTTTATTCGTGGTTGTCAAAAGTTGGAAACGAGCGCGAGCGTTTAATTGGTATATGCTTATCGGGTTAGAAAGCAATGACAGTTGACTTTCAATTGGAAATGCACTCTGTTAAAAGCTCTACCGACTTTCTAGTAGAGATGGGTTAGACGCGTAAGAAAATGAAGAAAAAACGCAGGCATTAGTTAAATGTCACGATATAGTTAACGAATTAAATATGTTTATTTATGGACACGTTAGACAATTGTTAAAATAGTGTGTCGACAATTTTCCACAAAACACAGTTGCGTAGAATAATTAATTACAGTAGGTTAGAGGGTATATAATCACTTGAAAAAATGACTGAATTTAAAATGAAAGGAAAACGTATATTTAGTTTCTGACGTACACAGTTTACTATCTTAGTTGTATGATAGCAACATTTCTGAAATTACTAACTGTGAATTTAAATTATAGGTTATTTTGTACCAATAATTACATAACTTTATTGTATCCCTAGAAGTGCCAAACTTTAACAAGTTAACTTATTTGATGATTACATTTTTTACTTTTGTCCCTAAAATGTGTAAAGCAGCAAATATGCATATATATGTTTATTGTGACAGTTTGAAATTTTCGGTACAAAAACACATTTCATTCGGCCAGTAAAGGAGCTTTGTTTTTTTCGGAGAGATGTTACACTTTGTGATATATTTTGCATGGAAAAATGCACCAAATCATTCCACTCTGCATACATGTACGATTATATGATGATCTTCAAGCCTGGAAAATTGTAAAATAATCTAAAATACCTGATCTGAGAAAATTGAATTTAAACAGAAAATGATTCATTACTACCGATGATTCTATACAACCCCATGCACTGTAAATGTAAAGGTCAAAGATAATGAAGCTATGCAATTAGTTATCGCCTATTTAAAAAAATATTCTAAGCAAACTATTAAAAATAAGTGACATATTGGCAAATATGAACAGAATCAATGTGAAGAACGTTAAACGCATAGTTAGGTTCTAATGCCTTTACTTTTTTTTCTTTAGTGTTCCAAGTCGGTAACCCTGTCTTCACCACCCTTTCTGTTGTTTTTTGTCTCTTTCATTGTAGTTTCAAGTCCTTGTTTGCAGTACAGTGCGGACCTACGATGCCATTGCGTTCGGACGCTGTGGTTTCTATAGGACCCTATATATCATTTTGTAGTGACATTGACAAATTACATGTTCTAGTTTAAAATTAGATAAACGATAAGGCACTATCAGTTTTCTCCATTCCGAATATTTGGTTGGTTAATGAAAACACTTAAATAAATACTGATAAGGAAGATCCTTTGTACATGTTGGAAGCAACACACACGCACATCCAAGAGAATAATGTAGCCGACTCGGTTTTATTGAGTCTGTTCATGAGAGGTAATTTAAGACGCAACACCTCGCACGCCCACTAGCATCGACTTACCCCCAGTGGCCTACTTTGCCACTGACAGTTCCAAGGCGGTAGCCCTATTGTCAACCCTTTTGTGTTTGTGATGTCGTTTGTATTTATTATTGCTTTTGCATTCTTGTTTGCGTGTTTGTTTCTGTGTTTTGTGGTTGACTGTCCTCCTTGAATGCTACTTTCCCTTTCCGATCTTTTTCTGTTTCTTTAAGCGATATTCTACTTCAAATCTCGTTGACCCCAAAGGACCAGTAAACACATTGATTTGATCGCCATATCGCCGTTGATTACCTTGTGTGATCGAAACAGATTTACAGTTTGCCATACTTTTCACCAGAAAAGTCACGTACTCCATGCACACTTTGTCTTTGATGTCCAGACAACCACGCCTTTGGCCCATGATTAATCCACATTGCTTAGTACAGGTCTACCCAGGAAGCCATCAAGAGTGATTAATCTAAGTTGCAATAATTTGTTTCGCAATCGATGTAAAATAAATATGTTTCAACTAAACTCAAATTAAAATTTGATTGATTTACATGTAACCAGTGTAAAAGTATAAATGATACTGGATCGAGACACCCATTTCAAATACTTCAAGATTGCCGTGTGTCCCTTTAATTACGCATTGTGTTAACATCTGAGAAGATCGAAAACGGTGACGACATGAATTTTTAATGAAGTGCCGCCCCTTTGAGCTATTTATATCCTGGTCACGTAGGCAGTATAACCGAGATGACATGCAATATAATTTTCTTCGTTTGAAGAATGAATTAGAAGTAAATTAATTTCCCTTGAATCGTGTTGAGTCTCCGCTAGGTGTAGCGATGAGATTTGCACGCGGCAATTCATTCAGCTTTGGGACAACGACCGTCTAACACGTTTAGTTTTCACGACGATATTTTTTTTCATGGATGAGAACGTACACGTGGTGGGGAACAACGGCACAGAGGTTCAAAATCAGTTATTTGAAGTTCTGGCGGAATTAAGAAACCAACGAGAGGAGGTAAAAGCTTTAAAGGACGAGTTACAGGGCAGTACTTTTAACGTCGCCGCAGAAGTGAAAAAGTTGAAATCCGACAAGGACCTTGTATGGAAATACCAAGGTAATAAAATTCAGTTTGACTTTAACAACGATATAGAAGAGTCGGCAAAGCAGGCGGCCTGGTCAATTGAGCACGGAAAGACAGGGTACTGCAAAGAAGTATTAAAAGATCTGTCCGAGAAGTTGAGAAAACGTAAGCTTATACGAATCGCCGACTCGTCTGCTAATGGCTGGGACACTGTACAGCTATACGAAGCTAATCCAAAAGCCAGCGACAGCGAGGATGAATCCAAGATTTACAAGGCGGAAACCCGGGCGCTTAAACGTAAACGCTCCAGTTCTAGGGGTAAGACTACTACAGCCACAGCAGTTCGCCCAGGTGTGTCTGCTTCTTCTTATCTACCTTCTAAGCCATGGGGCTCACCTTCAATACCACCTAGATCTACTATGCAGCAGTCATATTACAGGCCACGTTCATTTCGAGGCTCTTATGGATCGCCAGGCACCCAAAGTCACACATACGGTGGGATCGGATCAGGGACATGTTTCGCCTGTGGCGGGTTTGATCACTACCGAAGAGACTGTCCGTCCGTCCAACATACGACAACCAGGAACCAGTCGTCGACAAGCAAATGAGTTGACAGAGAGAGACTGTTTAAAAAATGAGTATTGTTTTAACTTTGACAGATTTACTCACAATTATTACGAGTACGAGCAGGCTCACAATTATTACGAGTACGAGCAGGGTCAAAAGCAAATAATTGTCAGAGGTAGATTGAAGCAGCATATTGAATGCTGGCGCCGTATAGGGACGAATGATTTCATTTTAGATGTAATTGATTCGGGTTACAAAATTCCATTTTTCACTATACCAAAAGGTAGTTTTAATCCTAATAATCGTTCTGCTATCAAAGAATATGATTGTGTCACTACAGCCATTCAGGATGTGTTAGACCGAGCGTTAATTGAACAATGTTTAAAGCCACCTTTTGTTGTAAACCCTTTGTCTGTGCGAGAGCAAAGTAATAGTAAGAAAAGACTCATACTTGATCTAAGGGCTGTGAATCAGCATATTTGGAAACAGTCTGTCAAATATGAAGACTTGAGGATGGTTCTATCATTTTTGCAGAAAGGTTATTTTATGATAAAGTTTGACCTTACCAGTGCATATCATTGTATTGAAATGTTCTGCAAATATATATGACACATACTGAGTTTTTAGGGTTTTTGGTTGCTAAATGGAGAGGAGAAGGAAAAATAATTTTAATGTTTCTAGACGATAATAGATGTAGGAAAACATATTAAAAATGATTTGCTTTTGTCAGGATTTATTCCCAATGCAGGAAAGTCTATATAGGTACCGGTACAAATTTTGCAGTTTTTAGGCGTTATTTTGAATTCATTAGAAGGTGTTACTGTTATTTCTGATCATAGAATGAGTAAGGTCAAACATACTATGTCTAATCTATTGCACGGGATAAAAGTGCACAGGCGAGTACCTGTACGTCAGGTGGCCAGTTTAGTGGGTCAGATTATTTCAATGTCTATTGTTATAGCTCACGTGACACATATAATGACTCGCTACCTGAGTTTAGATATATTGAACGCTTACAACTGGGATTAATTCATAACGCTTTCAAGTGAGAGCATAAGCCAAATTGAATTTTGGAAACATAGTGTAAAGCTTATGAATGTAAAAGACATATTTCAGTCGCATAAGTGTTCAAGGATTGTGTATTCCGATGCTAGTTCTACTGGTTATGGTGGTTATGCGGTAAATTCCATTAACTGCCTATCTCACGGCATGTGGCCTATGGAAGAAAGCTGTAAGTCCTCAACTTGGAGGGAATTAATGGCCGTTTTCAGAGTTTTAAGCTTTCTGTCTCTCTGGTTCTCAGATAATCAAGGGGTAACATATATAGTGCAGAAAGGCTCTATGAACAAAGAGTTACAGGATATAGCTGTAAATATATTCAGACTATGTATGTCAAAATCTATTTACCTTGAAATGGAATGGATACCAATATCTGAAAATGAATGATAGGGCTGATTATGCGTCCAGAAATATAGACCAAGATGATTGGGGGATATCCTGTTATATACTGCAGTTAATACAGAGCAGATTTGGCTATTTAGAAGTTGACTGGCTTGCGTCAGAAGATAATGCTAAGTTAGCCAGATTTTATTCTAGATTCTGGAACCCGTCTTCTTTCGGCGTTGATGCATTTACAGTCAGCTGGGGAACAGAATATGGATTATTTGTACCACTCATTACTGTAGTAAATAGAGTTCTCGGTAAAATGAGGGTCGATAAATCTGTGGGAGTTTTGGTGATTCCATGTTGGAAGTCTGCAACATATTGGCCAATCATTTGTCCAAATGGGAATTTTATCCCTAATGTAGTTGATTGGTTCGATTTACCAACTAACAAACAGAAGTATACAAGGTGTAAAAATGGGAAAGGTATCTTTGAAAATATAGATCTTCAGTTTAGGATGATTGAACTTAAATTGAATTTCAGATAGGGGACATAAGTGAGGTAAATCTTATAGGTAACGTTGTACGAGTTGTTCCCCTTCCCAAAAGTGGGATTGAATTGACAGCAGTGTCTGATTGCGACAGATTTATTAATATATTTTAGGGACAGAATTGTCATGAAAGGCTACATAGCCACAGGCAGCTTAGTTGGAAAGATTTTTGTTGGTTAATGCATAAGGCGGCATCGCCATGATTATGCAGAAGGGCATTTAAAATAATGCAAGAAGTAGTCTTTGGATATGACTCGGTTTCAGCATTGTGCGTTGTCACTTTATCAGTTTACTACGCAATACTTTAGGCATGCGCAAGCCGATATAAGTAATTAGATTTATAACAATGTATAAGCATATTATGTTTATGAAGTATATTAATACAAGATTTTGTGTACACATCTTTTTTTACAGAGTCACAAAGACGAAATAGACGAATTGCCGGAAGTTTTGGCGGGTAAAGTGGATCTACTCCCGGACGTTTTACAGAAATCGAGAGCGGAAAATACCAGCCGTAAATATGAGTATGCATTTTTGAGATGGAAAAAATGGGCATTACATAATGGGCTGGGGAGTAGAGACATTTTGCCTGCCAAGGCTTTCCCGGTTGCGATTTATCTTTCGTCGTTAATTCAGACCGCAGTTTCTCCTAGTCCTGTTATTGCTGCTTTCTATGGAATTAAATGGTTTCATGATATTTATGGTTTAAATTCCCCTACCGATTCCAAAATTGTTTCAAATGTCATTAAATCGGCCAAGAGAATTCTGGCTAAACCTACTGATAAAAAGAACCCATTACTGTTGATTTACTTTTAGCAATGTATAAACGGCTTTATGAGGACAGGATTCTCAAAACTCAAAGAATTATATGTGCTAGTTTATTGTCTTTTTCTGCGTTTATGCGTAGTTCCGAGTTATTGAATATTAGGATTTCTGACATTAAATTTGACCAGTCTTTCATATCAGTTTTCATAGAAAGCAGTAAAACGGACAAATATAGAGACGGTGGATAATGATAGCGAAAACTGGGACGTTTCTTTGTCCCGGTATGAATGTAATAAAATTCATTAGCTGGACTGGGTTAGTGAATGATGACTTTCTATTCTGTAATTTAAGTAAAACGGGAAAGGGATATATAGTTAGAAAAACGAATAAAGTGATGTCATATTCAAACCTACGTGAACAATTTATGTCTGCGTTTTCGCCACATTTTCGCCACATGTGAGTTTTGTTTGCATTCGCTTAGAGCTGGGGGTGCCTCAGCCGCGGCAAATAACGGAGTTAAAGACAGAATGTTTAAGAGACACGGACGATGGATTAGTGAAAGTGCTAAGGACGGATACATTAAGGATAACCTTATGGAAAGGTTATCAGTCTCCCTTTCATTGGGATTGTAATTGATACGAAGACTCTGGATTGTTTTCAGACGATATTTGTTTTCCTAATGTGAACAGTTGAAACATGTGATTTGAATTGTATACAATAAAAACCAATGTAGTTACCTGTATATCATAAAACGTCAATTTTGAAGCGTTATACGTGCAAAGTGGGTTATTTATGCCCGTTCTTTGATAGTTCAGTTGGTCACCCAGGTGCTCTATGCCAAATTACAATTTGAAAATCTGAATTTAGCACTGTGTTTGTTGTTTCTTGAGTCTAGTATGAGACGTTGCCCGGTTTAAGAGAAATATAATTTTCTTCGTTTGAAGAATGAATTAGAAGTAAATTACTTTCCCTTGAATCCTGTTGAGCCTTCGCTAGGTGTAACGATGAGATTTGCACGAGGATTTGCACGAGTTTTCTCGTGCAATAATTGAGCGGCAATTCATCCAGCTTTGGGACAACGACCGACTAACACGTTTAGTTTTTTAGTTTATGTTTCAAGTTATGTATATTTCAAAATTGACATTGTATGCATCTGTTAAATTTATTAACTGAATAATAGTGTTTTTCACTGTCATGATCTATGATAATCATAAGTATATGAACGTTATTATGATTGTTTATGAACAATGTTGTTCATTGAGTGATAACATATACAAAACTTCTTCATTAATTAAAGAGTAATTGATACAATGAGATTGAGTCTCATTAATAATTTGAGTTTGATTATGTGTTATTTAAGAAATGCCGTGGTATCAGTTGGTCACCCAAGTGCTCTATGCCAAATTACAATTTGAAATTCTGAATTTAGCACTGTGTTTGTTGTTTCTTGAGTCTAGTAAGAGACGTTGCAAGGTTTAAGGGAAACTTAGTTTTCATATAAACCATGTCTGAGAATTCTTTGCAACTTATTTTTCAAATTTCAAATCGAACAGAACGTTTTCATAGGAAAAGCTTGGAGAATCTGATGAAGGGACAATTGAAGTCGAAAGTGATATAGAGTACTTCGTGCGTAATCGGTATGGCAAACCTGTTCTAACTAGTGTAGACGATGCTAGATACGCTATATTCAGGACAAAATGCACCCCCTACAGACCAAAGTCACCCTTTGGCAAAACTAAAAAGTACTGATCCAAGTCTCCTGCCACCTTCAAGATCAGTCCAACATCAAAAGGTGCTGCGGACAAACTAAGTGGATTCGCTGTCGAAGCATGCAAATAGAGCCGATTCTATTTCGCTTGACCTAAAGGAATCTGGATGGATAGAAGAAGATGAACGGTTCACAATAAAGTGGTTTTCTGGACCCCATATACCCCCAAGACATCATTGACAACATAAACAGCGATAGTAACAGTGTTGCCGAAGACGATACGGAAGATATGGCAACATCCGTTGAATAAGACGTAGAGGAAGATGACAATGTTGAGTAGACAGTACTGGGTATGACGTGTAGTTTACCGAAATTTACATTGACGTTTTTCGTCTAGCTATTGGGAAGCTTGTGTTATCAAAAGTTGTAAAAACACATTTGTATTTAGTAGTCAACTTTTATTTTCAGTATTTGTAGATGTACAATCAAAGGTATTCATCTTTACTTTTATGACATCTTTGACTTGTATACCAATAGCATGCGTATATTTTGTCATATATGTGTACTTAATTGAACTTGTTGACATCATGAACCTTTTAATATACCAAATATTAAGTTTGACAACTAACAGTCCATACTTTTTTTTATATACAATATCATTTATTGTTATCTGTTATAAATAACAAGTTTGTCAGTGGTACAAGTAATTGTATTCCCATTTAATGAGTTCACTCATTTTGACCCCGTGTCCTATTAAAGTGATGTTTGGAAGTATTGGTCATATAACCACATTTAAGATATATTTACACGATATCAGCATATTATGTATTATCAATAAATATCATGAATTAATATAGAATATATACGCTGGAATACTTTTTTTTATATAAATATAGGAAATATAAATATGGGAAGGAAAATGTGATTTTATTATAGTTTTTGCAATTAACATTTCGACCTTGTAAACCATTTTGATCTTGACTTTGAATATTCCTATATTTTTCATCCGATCTTTTTCAAACTTTACATGAATGATATGCATGAAAGCTCGAACGAGTTAGAAAATCAGTCAGATCGGACCAATCACGCAAGAGTTATGGCCTTTGATTTAGTTAAAACTGCTGTATTTTGCCTCGTTAAGATAATAGTGCCTTCATTTTTCATCCGATCTTTACCATACTTTATCAGATGGTTACTATCAATGAACTCTTTGACAAGTTTGAAAACCAAAAAAATCGGATTAGTAACACCGGCGTTATGGTCCTTGATTTAGTTCAGAGATTCTGTATTTTGCCTCGTGAAGACGATAGGACCTTCATTTGGCCGGATTTCAGCGAAACTTTGAAAGGATTATCAGGACCAAGTCTACTTGTTCATATCGTCACTGTGTTCTGGTTGAATGATTTGTGATTTGGCGAAGTTATGGCCCTTTACAGGTTTTAATATACAAACATTGTCTGGACTAGTTCTCATGAACACCTGTCTGGATTTCTACGAAACTTTTTAGGTATGATCAGTACCAGGTCTAGTTTTGCATATCGTCGCCGTGTTTCGGTATACTCAGTCTAAATCATATGCGCCGCTTGCTTGTTTTCAAGACGAACGTCTAGAACAGTCCTCCTGAACAAAGTTTGGTTTTTGCCGATACACTGATATCGTTTCTGACTGGGTGAGACAGGAATACTTGCTACCCAAGATATACAGAAAGACAATA
Organism: Cyrtodaria siliqua; assembly: GCA_037043455.1. Taxonomy (NCBI): domain Eukaryota; kingdom Metazoa; phylum Mollusca; class Bivalvia; order Adapedonta; family Hiatellidae; genus Cyrtodaria; species Cyrtodaria siliqua. The sequence continues at coordinate 147,462 of JAWPHD010001055.1, forward strand.
CATTTATTAATAAACAAAGATAAACAAAGATAAACAAAGATAAACAAAAAGGGAAACTTCATTATTATATCGACGAACTAAATGCGGATGGTCAGAATTACGGTCACGAGCTTCCAGTCTTCACAAACGGTCAAGACGTTTGTATTTACAATCAAGCGTCGAAGATTATCAAGACTACGGTATGCTCAAAATCTTAACATTTTGTTAGCCGGAAGGCAACGGCACAGAAAATAGTGCACTGTTGCTATGCAAACAATATGGCCGCAGCCACATGTGTTGAAATATAATTTGCGTGGACTGTTTGTTTTTAACAATGCAGATAGGTGTTATCACTGCTTTCATGTAAATAACCTATTGATTGAACAATCGGCTGAACATACTGACGTCATGTCGATATTTTCAAATTCATTACGGATTTCGGCAGGTGCCCTCCTGATTTTTCAGGACTTCATCCGCGGTGCGGTAATTCGGTGTACATATAATCCTAATACATTTAGGGATTCACGAACCTTTGGGTACCCTTTTAAAAATGTATAGAAATATAAAACACACATTTGAGGAAAGTTTGGTGCTTTCGTCCGGGTGTCTAGATTGGATCCTTAAACCTGGGTTTTGGTCCCTAGCTATATATGCAAATCACCTGACCGGACTACTTTTTCTCCCATAATTCCCAGCGCCAAACACGAGTGATGATACTAGTATCGATCGAGTGCGAGAATGTCGGCTGAATGACATTGCAAAATTTGGATGATAACTTTGATTTTGAATGCAAATTTGTTTTGGCGGGAATCTCAGGCGCGATGACGAAACCAATATGGAAACCAGTATAACGAAAATAGCAGATGCGTAGTACGGAGAATACCGAAAGTAGCAATGAATAGTTTAGTAACTAATCTAAAAGAGATTATCGCTCTATTATCAGTGTATGAAGGGTGTATATAACGACAAAAGATAATGTATATAACGACAAACGATAATGTTTATTAATTGATTTATATCACATATTACAGCAATTAGCATGCATGCATGAAACATATATATATTAGATGTAATTGGATAATAAATAGAATCCGTGTCTTACCGTACATCAGTTGTGTAACAGTTATCACAGATAAAGATGTAATGTAATGAACATTATTAAATAAATATTCGACATGGGGTCAATAACATGACCAAGAAATTAATGATATTAAATAATGTAACAATACAAATTGGTAATTTAAAGGTGTGACAAACACTTAGGCAGATTTCAAGTGGCATTCATTCACAAATCTTAGTACAGCAGAATACATGACAAATCAGCAATATTGATACCAATAAATAGAGATTATTTAACTGCTGGGATCGATTATAGGGAAATCCTTCACGAGATGGTAGGCGTGTGGTACTTTTCACGAACGAGCGTCAGCGCGTGAGTGAAAAAACAACACACGTCTACTATCGAGTGAAGGATTTCCATATAATCGATCACAATAGTTAAATAATCTATTTATTACATTTTTAATCAGATTATGTATGCTTTTAACCAGAATTATTCGCTTTATTTAGTGTTATCGGCGGATGGCTTCGACGTCACCAACGCGTTATTGACATCAACGTCGCAGTTAGTTATTTTTGTGTTCGGAGTTAGTTATTAATATTTACCGATTATATATTCTTTCACTGAGATATCCCAGTCTTTCACTCATAGAAATGTAATAATAAAGATTATCCTTGGCAAAAACTTCATGGCGGGGACTTCTTTATTTACACTGTCCTGTTTTAATGGGATGACTGTAGGGTAAGTGTGAGGTTTGGTGCACCCTAGAACCGGTTTAAACCCCCAGTGGCCTACTTTGCCACTGACCGTTCCAAGGCGGTAGCCCTATTGTCAACCCTTTTGTGTTTGTGATGTTGTTCACTTTTATTATTACTTTTGCCTTCTTGTTTGTCTGTTTGCATGTTTGTTTCTGTGTTTTGTGGTTGACTGTCCTCCTTGAATGCTACTTTCCCTGTCCGATCTTTTTATATTTCTTTATAATCTATGGACACATTGACTGCAAAATATTGATTTTGGTGTAATTAAACTTTTTTTTAATGATTACATTTATTACAATCACATTTGAAAAGTAAATCATTTGATTACCATGATATTTAATTGAAACCTTTTATCACATTACATCATGCTAACTATCAAAGGCCGTTCATAAATTCGCGGCGAGTAGAAGAGATTATATAACTATGTACACAGATATCTTTTTATCAAACCATACAATTATTTTCATCAAAGACTACATGTATTTTTTTTATTTATTTTTTTATTTTTTTTATACTTATCCTAAATCAATGAACTTTGTTTTGTTTTATCCATATCGCCACCGAAAATGTCTTTGCAAATCAATCCAAATCAAACCAAATCAAATCAAATCTTTTATTCACTCAGTTCATTACAGTAATGACAAATATAGTATACATATCATAAGGCTCAAACATGCATGGTACAATGTGTATTATTAAATAGCATATAATAATTATTAAGTGTAGATTGTTGGCATATTTGTAATAGCGTATACAATCTACATTTTCAGTCTCTAAATATTTGTTAAGTATAATATAAATAAACAATAGAATATTAAAGAACAAAACACTCAGTGCTTAGACAATTATTTTCCGTTTTCTTATTTGATTATATTCAAATGAGTTACATATGTATATATGTTGTATATAATACAGGTTAAAATAGCCATCGTTATGGTGAAGGTTGTAATAAAGCAAAGGTAATAGTTGTCTGAATGGTAATTAGTTGTCTGAATGGTATTTTCATACAATGGTTTGCCGTTTATCTGATAAACAAATAAGAAAGTATCATTTGAGAAAGATTGAATAACTATTGTTCAATATTATAGTGTCGTACGGGAACAAATTAAAGGTGCATGTATACAGCATATATTTTAGATTTTAGAATGTGCTTACATCCCTTTAACTATTTCATTGCAGAGGACCCAACTTGCCCCTTATGTGACAAGAGAGGGACCCCTAGGGCACATTCTGTCAGCATACAAGGTAGCACTGGCCCAGGGACGGTACAGGTGGCGGCATGACAGAGTCCTACGACAGCTGGCAGATTCACTGGAGAAGGAGAGGGAAAAGATGCGTGCAGTTACTCCAAAGCAAACATACATCCTATTTGTTAAAGAAGGGCAGTCGGCAAAGGTCAACAACCGGGCACGAGGTATCCTACACCAGGCTCAGACATGGGAGATGAAGGTGGACTTAGAACGGAAGCTAGTCTTCCCTGAAGTAGTCCATACCACACTACGGCCAGATGTAGTCATATGGTCAACCCAGACCAAAAAGCTGATTGCCATCGAGCTCGCAGTCCCGTGGGAAGAGAGGTGTGACGAGGCTCACGAACTCAAAGCTGGGAAGTACGCACAGTAAATGGAGGACTGTCGCAGCAAGGGATGGAGCGCCTGGCTGTTTCCTGTGGAGGTGGGATGTAGAGGATTCCCAGCACAGTCAGTGTGTAATATGTTCACTGCTCTCGGAAGCACACGCCGAGCTAGGAAGCAGGCAATTCAGGCAGTGAGCAGCGCTGCTGCTGAGAAAGCATCAAGCTGGCTGTGGCTCCGCAGAGAGGCCAAGAGCTGGTGCTAGCTACAAAAGAAGCTGTATCTACCGTAGAAGATGCCCACTGCTATTGGAATCACATGCCGGACTAGGGAGCAGGCCATCCAGGCAGTGAGCTGTGTCGCTAAGAAGGCATCAAGTTGGCTTTGGCTCCACGGAGAAGCCAAGAGCTAGTGCTAGCTACCAACATGCAGTGCCTGATCAGCACTGTAGCCCCGCCATACTAGAGTGTCTTGGGTTTTGAAAGGGGCGAAACATTTTACGATGTATGGACACCCAACTGATGATGTTGGTTAACATTGGTAGTTTTAGATCAGTAAAGAGACTGTATTCTACAACAGCACACGTTCGACTTAAATACTACGCAAACCCGTTTTTTTTTCGGAATTTGATTTTGATCAATACTTTCTGAGCGGCACCGTCCATCAGCACTTTCAGTGCTTTGATCATATGGAGTAAACATTAGGTATATTTGTACTCTTGCTAAAGAGTTATTCATGGTTGAAGGTTTCTGCTGTTTAGCGTTGACTCATTTGCTATATATTCATTAATTCTTAGGACAGTCAAACTCACTGATGGGATATAATATAATGTTTAACACAATTCAACCACAAGAAAATAAGAAGGTTGTTAAGGAATGAAACGTCGGAGTCCTGATTAAAAGTAAATGTAAAACTCGAACAGGACATGTTGCATTCGAAGACCACAGTCAACCACAAACACACGGAGAAACAAACAACAACTACAAAGATGGATAAAAGGCAAAATAGGACAACTCAAACATAACATGGTTGGCAATACGGCTACCGCATTTGAACGGTCAGTGACAAAAAAAAGTCGCTGGGATTTTAAGCCAGATTCTAGGGTGCACCAAACCTCACTTTACAAGCTTCATTACGTTGTTCCCATGCTATTTAGAAGGAATGTTGTAAACATAATGATTACTCTACATAAGCAGTACAGACGCCAATCCCAAAAGTACGCAGCTATATTGAGCATTTAAAATAAGTACAACCAACGTGTTAGATCTAAATCTACTAAAATAAGTTCGGAACAATACAATAAATAATGTAAAGAATGACACTCCTATTTAAAAAGGAGAAAAATGATTCTATAGAAACCACAGCACCCAAACGCAATGGTACCGTACTTCCACACTGTACCACAAACAAAGAGTAACTTAAATATACAATGAAAAGGACGATACACAATACAAAGTGTGATGAAGACATGGTTACCGACTTGAAACGGTCAGTAGGTAATATGGATAAGACAGTGTAAATACAATTACGTCACGAGAAAAGAAAAATGATCCTACAGAAACCACGGCACCCAAACGCACTGGCACCGTTGATCCACACTGTACCACACACAAAGAGCAATTCAAATATACAATGAAAATGATGATACACAATACAAATGTTACCGGTGGGTTTTTCCCGCTATGTTATCGTTATTATGTATTCATGATAACTTTTGGGTGGTGGGTTCTCGTCGGGTTAACAACAGATCAATGGGAGGCTGTAAATAAATATATATAATATTTATTTCATGTACGATCTAACTCCGATGTATCAAACATCGAATCATGACTTAGACTCCTCAATAACAATATACATAAAAACAATATGAAAACAAACATGGCGGACAACAATAGAAATATGGCCGACGGATCCTCAGACAAAGGTTTTACTTTTAAACATCAATAAAAGCACAAAATACAAATATGTATCTTTATAAAAACATACATAGACCTTAAACAAGATATGAATAATAAGATGTAACAATAAGTTACCTGTAAATAAATATATATAATATTTATTTCATGTAAGATCTAACTCCGATGTATCAAACATCGAATCATGGCTTAGACTGATTCGAAGTTCGATACATCTATTGGTCAACGCTTACAAGTAATTAGCATATCAAAGGGATAGTGAATGTATTACATGCACGTGCACAGGTATAATATGTGAACAGGTTAGATTTGTCAATAGTGTTTTACCTTATACGTTAAAACTACACGATCTGATCTAACTACTAGGCTTATTATTACAATTGTTATATCCTTACGGGTTATTACATTAATATAGGGTATATGGGGGAATATATAATAGACAATACATATTAATTTATATAGCCATATACATTAATATGTTATCCTATGACATGTTTCCCTTCTCCGAGAAATGTCGTCCTCGACATTAGCTAAAAGTAAAAACTGTATACGAATATCTCAAATATTCTAGCAACAAAATAATTATAATATATCTTAACAAACTGTTAAGCTTCCTTGCACATCCTATCTACCTGTAGTAATACAAACGGTATTAGTCTAGTGAAGGCAATATGATCTTTAACTTGATCCTGTATAAACAGAAAATATAAAGACTTCATTAATTCATCATTAATATGGCAAAGTGAAATGCAATTAAACTGTTTAAAATTGATAAGACACCATTCATAAGTCTCGGCAAATAAGTTGCAGAAACGTGACCGTCTCAACCTGTAACTGAAAATAATAATATTAAAAAATGTCACATAATACACTGTGTGAATCGAGCAATACTTACTCCCAATTACTTGTCTTTTCAAATTGACCCGAAATTTAAAAAAAGACAACAAGAAGAAAGTACGACATCCGCATAAATCACTTACCACAATGTATTTAACCAAAATAACACTGAGACTGCTTTCAAAGCATAATGCACCGCATCGAATAATTTGTATATATTTCACAAATTGAAATATACAATACTGCGGTCAAGACTTGAAATTAACAAAAAATATACTTTCCTGTTTAAATTACTGACTCTACTGGTTACATGTCTAAGGTATTAACCCATAGCATAGTTTCCAGTTGTCATCCATGCCGGTGGTTTGCGTTGCCTTATTGCACCGCGTGGCAGTAGACCAGTTTCGTTTGGAAGGCGTCGGTGTGGGGGTTTATAGCTGGCTGCTACAGAGCTGCATGAGCTTGATGAGTGAGACTCATCAGCTGAAGTCTCAGCTATCGACGGGTTCTGTTCATTCATTTCGTCTGAAGAAGAGAACTCGTCGTCATTGGCATTGTCCCTAGATGGCGGTGTTGGCAAGCTCATGAATGGCAGAAGTAAATTTCTATTCAAAGTTCGAGACTTGCCTTCGCCATCTTCCCGTCGCACAACGAAAACCGGAAGGTCAGTGTTTGGTTGCTGCTGAACAATGTATGGGTGTTCATTCCAGACATCAGCCAATTTCTGCTTCCCTTTGAGGCCTACATTTCTGACCAACACGCGGTCTCCTGGTAAAAGCTTTGACTCCTTCACCTTCCGATCGTAGTACCTTTTGGCATTGATGCCACTACGAAGAGCTGTCTCATTAGCACGTTTGTATGCGTAGAACAAGTCTGCTTCGAGCTTGCGCATGTAATCGGAGGGCGAGGAGCCACTAACACGCTGTCGCTTTAGGCCAAGGAACGCGTCGATAGCTAACCTGGGGTGACGTCCAAACATCAGGAGGTATGGGGCATATCCTGTGCTTTCATGGCGTGTGGCGTTATACGCGTGCACAAGGGTTGGAACCGATGCTTTCCAATCCTTCTTTTTGTCATTCTCTAGCGTTCCGAGCATTTGAAGAAGTGTTTGGTTGAAACGCTCGACTTGCCCGTTGCCTTGTGGATGGTAAGGCGTTGTCCTCGATCGTTTCATCCCAACAATTTTGCATATATGTGTATCATCTAACATTAATGTTGATATTGTATCGCGGAGAAGTTGAAAGTGTAGCACATTGATGTTGACATTGTATCGCATTAATGTTGATAGTGTATTGCGGAGAAGTTGAAGTGTACCGCATTGAAGTTGAAGGTGTATCACGTGAACGTTGAAAGTGTATCGCGTAGAAGTTGACAGTGTATCATCTCACATTAATGTTGATAGTGTATCGCGGAGAAGTTGAAAGTGTAGCGCGTTCAAGTTGATTGGGGTGTATCACATTGAAGTTGAAAGGGTATCAAATTAAGATTGACGGTTTGAGGTTGATCGTGTGCATATATGTGTATCATCTCACATTAATGTTGATAGTGTATCGCGGAGAAGTTGAAAGTGTAGCACATTGATGTTGACATTGTATCGCATTAATGTTGATAGTGTATTGCGGAGAAGTATCAAACATGTTGAGAATGAAACAGGTGACCTCAGAGGACAGGAGTGGAGCAGTGCTAAAGAAAATGGATGATCCGGCTATTGCTAGACGTGTTGTATGGAAAGAGGAGATATCAGACGAAGACATTAGACCCAAGCTAGGAATCGAGTCTATGAAAGACAGACAATTTTTTTACGAAGTTGAAGGAAGAACAGGAGGATAGTAGACAACACGTGTTGCAGAGAGAGTTGTTGGATATTAGTGCACAGAATTATGAGTTAGAAAGAAACAGAACCCAAAGTATCATAATTAAATTAAAATTATAGATAAGGATTAAACATGGCTGAATATATCTCAGAAAGAGATTTAAGAGTCCTAGCAAGAGAAGCACAACGAGAAGAAGAAGAGATACAGAAACAGTTAGAAGAATTACAAGAAGAAGAATTAAGGAGAGAAAGGGACAAGCATACACTGATTGATCCACAAAGAGAAGAAGAAGAGAAACAGAGACAGTTAAACGAATTAAGGAGAGAAAGGGACAGACAGACACTACGTGAACCACAAAGAGAAGGTGAAACAGACATAAAGAGACAGTTAGAGGAATTAAAGAGAGAAAGAGACAGGCAGACACTAAGTGAAATGACTGAACACAGTTTGGAAAATAGAAATTGGTTAAACCCTGATAGCAGTTATCAGAGAGAGAAGGGGTATACTAGTTTAACAAGAAAGGAAGAGGTAAATAAGACTGTGGATGGAACTTTTAAAGATTTCTTTCGCACCTTGCAGGAATTGAAGTCACATTGTAGTACGCCATATAGTACTCGTGATAAGAGAAATGAGACCGTATGTATGACGGAAGAGATCGCTAAATTAGAAGAACAGATTAGTCGTTACAAAGAGGAGAGTGAATCTTTAAGAAGAGGACATGAAAGTATACAGCAAAAGAAAAGTCAGCTGACGGGACAAGATTACGAACCAACAAATCAAAACGTATCAAACATGTTGAGAATGAAACAGGTGACCTCAGAGGACAGGAGTGGAGCAGTGCTAAAGAAAATGGATGATCCGGCTATTGCTAGACGTGTTGTATGGAAAGAGGAGATATCAGACGAAGACATTAGACCCAAGCTAGGAATCGAGTCTATGAAAGACAGACAATTTTTTTACGAAGTTGAAGGAAGAACAGGAGGATAGTAGACAAAACGTGTTGCAGAGAGAGTTGTTGGATATTAGTGCACAGAATTATGAGTTAGAAAGAAACAGAATGGAAAAAGAAAGAATCATTAAGGAGTCGGAAATGAAATTGCAATTGATGGACATATTAGAAAGAGAAAGAAAGGAAAAAGAAGAGTTGGATAAAATGACAGCTATTTTAGAGGATAGAGAGCATAAACTGACAGAAAAAGAGCGCATCCTAACAGAAAGAGACTATACCTTGTATAGTAGAGAACAATGTATAACTGATATGGAACGCAAGTTGATGGACAGAATGGAACTCATAGAAAGCGATTACAAACGAAAAGACAATGAAATGAAAGAGAGAGAACATACCCTACTGAGAATAGAAAAAGACATTAGAGCTTACACTGAACACAGCAGTATATTTGGAACAGTTATGAGGACATCTGGTATAAAAGACAGTAAGAGAGATTGCAATATACCAACACAACTTGATGATAATTACAGATCACAGAAGAAAGAAGATGATAGCAAGATACTACCACCATTAGATATGAGTCACCAATCTAAGGAAGATAGTAAGATGCTGACACAAATGGATGAAAGTCACAAACCAGAAGAAAAAAAAAGTTGGAGTGATAACCCTAATATGAAGCTAAGCCTGACATACTTTTCGGGAATGGAGACCAGACCCAGAAATGAAGCCACATTTGAAGAATGGAAATTGGAAGTGGAAAGTAAGACAGCTATATATTCTGACCTCGTTGTTATCCACTCAATCCGGAAAGCTTTAAAGGGACAAGCAAAAAGGATCATGCTGCACTTAGGACCATCTGCTACTGTTCACCAAATCCTCAGGAAGTTAGAAGATTCATTTGGAAACATTGCTAGTAAAGACAGTATATTATCGCACTTCTTCATGGCGGAACAAGATAGCATCGAATCAATTGTTGAATGGGGCCTTCGTTTAGAGGAGATGTTATTACAAGCATCAAGAAAAGCAACTATAACACCGGAGGAGAAAGACGTAATGTTAAAGAAAAGGTTTTGGAGAGGCTTAAGGAACGAGGAGCTAAGAGTTTCGACAAGAGTGCACTTTGAAAGCAATATACAATTCGAAGAGTTGAGAAACAAAGTCCGCGCCGAGGAGTATGAAATTCAAGTCCAAAAGCAGAGGTCGGTGAAGGGTTCGAGAAATATCACTACGAACAAAGTACAGCAAGCAGCGGTACACATTCAAGATGACAGTTCAAATGACATGATGAGGAAACTGTTTGAGAAGATGGAACTTCTAACCAAAAAGGTGGACGAAATACAGAAAGAGAACGAAGCCAGAAAAGATGATAGAAGATTACAAGACAACAATGAACGACGGGACCAAGCTAGAGGAAGAGGATCTTTTCAAGGTGGAAATTATAGAGGTGGAAGAGGAAGAGGAATATGGGAGAAACAGCCTGCAAATGAGGAGCCTAAACAGAAACAAGAAAACAACAAAGCGGTTTCTTTAAACAAGTAATGTTCTCCAATGCAGGGCAATTGGGGAACAGTGAGAAAAGCCCTTTGAAGAAAAATATCAATATTTTTGAAAGACTGATTGGCCACGCAAATGAGAGCCAAGTATTCATCAATAATATTGAAACGGCTTGCATCGTGGATACCGGATCGATGATAACCACACTTGGTGAAAATCTTTATGAACGACTGGATCCACAACCTGAACTGCATCCGTTGGAAACACTTATTGTTCAAGGTCAAGACGGCAATGCGTTACCTTACAAAGGATACATTGAAGTAAATATCCAAGTACCAGGCATTACCAATCAGGAGATCTTTGTACCCGTGTTAGTAGTTCCAATTACGGACTACAACTTGACCGTACCTATGATCATTGGAACGAACGTTATCAAGTTTATCTCCTTAGAGGATGAAGACAAACTATCTGAAGAATGGAGATCAGCAGTTTTGTCAATACATTCAGTTGAATCGATAGGAACTGTTAGATCAACAAATACAAGAGACATAGAGTTAGGACCTTTCGAGATAATAACCTTATCTGGATTCGTAAGGAAAACATCTGAAAATGAATCTGCAGTCACAGAGTCATCCGATTTAGGATCAAGTAGAATTGGAGTTTGTCCTCGAATCGTTAAGTTGGATAACATATCATCGACTTCAAGAGTCCCTGTAAAGATTTTTAATATGTCAGCTAAGTCAATAAAGGTCCAACCCAGGTCCGTATTATGTGAACTTCACGAAGTGAAAGTATTAAGATCATGGGCACCGGAAGTCAGTAAAGATCAGAAAGCGACATACCAGAGGAAAACATCTACACATGAAGATGAGATAAAGTATTTCATGGAAACAGTGAAACTAGATGTACAACACATAGATAACGAGGAACAGAAGGAGAAACTTACAGACCTACTCTACAAGTGGGAAGGAGTATTTTCACAAGGTCCACTAGATCTAGGAAATACAGACATCGTCAAACACGAGATCAAGCTGGAAGACGAGCGACCCTTTAAAGAACCATATAGAAGGGTTCCACCAGGGCTAATAAATGAAGTTCGAGAACATTTACAAGAAATGATGTCGATGGGAGCCATACGACCATCACATAGTCCATTCTCATCTAACGTAGTGATCGTACGTAAGAAGGATGGCTCAATAAGATTCTGTGTTGACTTCAGGAAGCTAAACAATAGAACAAGGAAAGATGCTTATGCGATCCCAAGAATCGACGATACGCTTCATCTTCTTGCTGGGTCTCAATACTTTACCAAGTTAGATCTAAAGGCAGGCTACTGGCAGGTGGAGATGGCTGAAGTTGACAAAGAGAAGACTGCCTTTCAAGTGGGTAATCTTGGGTTCTTTGAGTGCAACAGAATGCCATTTGGCCTCTGTAACGCACCTGCCACCTTTCAAAGGTTGATGGAGCGTTGCATGGGTGACATGAACCTCAAGGAATGCCTAATTTATCTAGACGACATTGTCATTTTCTCAGAGACATTTGAGCAACATCTAGAACGCCTAGAAGCAGTATTCAGTCGCCTACAGCAGCATAACCTTAAGCTTAAGGCTTCGAAATGTGAATTTCTGAGACTGGAAGTCACTTATCTGGGTCATGTAGTCTCCAAAGACGGTATCAAAACCGACCCGTGTAAGATTGATGCTGTACGAAAATGGCCAATACCTAGAAATGTCAAGGACGTAAGAAGTTTCCTCGGATTTGCTGGATATTTCAGGAAGTTTGTTCCACGGTTTGCCGGCATAGCGAGACCACTTAACGATATTTTAGTAGGTAACTGCACCAAAATAGACAAGAAAGCGAAGAAAACGCCATTTGAATGGACTTGCAGTCAACAACAGGCATTTGAAACAATCATCGAAAAACTCATCACAGCACCAGTCCTTGCCTATGGAGACTACTCGAAGCCTTTCAAGTTACACACAGACGCATCTGGAAGCGGACTTGGGGCAGTCTTATACCAAAATCAGGACGGAAAGGAGCGTATGCAAGCAGGAGTCTGAAGGCCCCAGAACGGAACTACCATGCAGGTAGACTTGAGTTTCTCGCTCTCAAATGGGCAATCACTGAGAAATTTCATGACTATTTGTATGGTACGAGGTTTGAGGTGCTGACTGACAATAATCCGTTAACCTACGTGAAAACCACAGCTAAACTGGACGCAACTGGACAACGATGGGTGGCAGCATTGTCCAACTACGACTATTCCATTTCTTATCGTAGTGGCAAGAAAAACATTGATGCGGATGCCCTATCTCGTCAGAATCACCACGATGTCGACACAGATGTGGAACAAGTCGAACATGACGTTGTGGAAGCAGTGCTCAATATGAACATTGGCATATCGCCATATTCTAATGACCATGCGTCGGCTGAAACAAAGAATGACAGTGTCTTGGACCAAGACTATCCAGAAGACCTTATCCAAGCTCATGCACTAACCACACATGATTGGATAAAGGGCCAGGATGCGGACACGGCAATATCTAGAGTAAAGACACTTGTGGCTTTTGGAGTGCGACCTAGTACGAACCAGCTGCTAAGGCAATCAGTCGAGACCAGGAAGTACCTTCGGAATTGGAAACAACTGAGTCTGAAAGACGGAGTTCTGTACCATAGAACTGCTGTACGGGGTGAGCCAGTAGAACAGATCGTACTTCCGGAGTCAGCTCGGATGACCGTGTTCGAAGCACTACATGAGGACATGGGTCACCAGGGCAGAGACAGGACCACTAATCTGTTTAAAGAGCGATTCTATTGGCCGGGAATGGACGCTGATGTGGCTCAGTGGGTAAGTCGGTGTGGCAGGTACATTCGGCGAAAGACATCACCAAGACTTGCGACAGTGTTGGTCAACATTGATTCTTCATCACCTATGGAGCTTGTGTGCATCGATTATTTGTCGCTGGAGGCATCTAAAGGAGGTTTCGAGAATGTACTTGTTATCACCGACCACTTCACTCGCTACGCTCAGGCTATACCCACTAAGAATCAGACAGCTAGGACAACGGCAAGAGTTCTATTTGACAACTTCTTCGTTCACTATGGGTTTCCGGAGAGACTACATAGTGACCGGGGCCAGACATGTTTGTTTTCATGTTTATTTCATGTACGATCTAACTCCGATGTATCAAACATCGAATCATGGCTTAGACTCCTCAATAACAATATACATAAAAACAATATGAAAACAAACATGGCGGACAACAATAGAAATATGGCCGACGGATCCTCAGACAAAGGTTTTACTTTTAAACATCAATAAAAGCACAAAATGCAAATATGTATCTTTATAAAAACATACATAGACCTTAAACAAGATATGAATAATAAGATGTAACAATAAGTTACCTGTAAATAAATATATATAATATTTATTTCATGTAAGATCTAACTCCGATGTATCAAACATCGAATCATGGCTTAGACTGATTCGAAGTTCGATACATCTATTGGTCAACGCTTACAAGTAATTAGCATATCAAAGGGATAGTGAATGTATTACATGCACGTGCACAGGTATAATATGTGAACAGGTTAGATTTGTCAATAGTGTTTTACCTTATACGTTAAAGCTACACGATCTGATCTAACTACTAGGCTTATTATTACAATTGTTATATCCTTACGGGTTATTACATTAATATAGGGTATATGGGGGAATATATAATAGACAATACATATTAATTTATATAGCCATATACATTAATATGTTATCCTATGACATGTTTTCCTTCTCCGAGAAATGTCGTCCTCGACATTAGCTAAAAGTAAAAACTGTATACGAATATCTCAAATATTCTAGCAACAAAATAATTATAATATATCTTAACAAACTGTTAAGCTTCCTTGCACATCCTATCTACCTGTAGTAATACAAACGGTATTAGTCTAGTGAAGCAATATGATCTTTAACTTGATCCTGTATAAACAGAAAATATAAAGACTTCATTAATTCATCATTAATATGGCAAAGTGAAATGCAATTAAACTGTTTAAAATTGACAAGACCCCATTCATAAGTCTCGGCAAATAAGTTGCAGAAACGTGACCGTCTCAACCTGTAACTGAAAATAATAATATTAAAAAATGTCACATAATACACTGTGTGAATCGAGCAATACTTACTCCCAATTACTTGTCTTTTCAAATTGACCCGAAATTTAAAAAAAGACAACAAGAAGAAAGTACGACATCCGCATAAATCACTTACCACAATGTATTTAACCAAAATAACACTGAGACTGCTTTCAAAGCATAATGCACCGCATCGAATAATTTGTATATATTTCACAAATTGAAATATACAATACTGCGGTCAAGACTTGAAATTAACAAAAAATATACTTTCCTGTTTAAATTACTGACTCTACTGGTTACATGTCTAAGGTATTAACCCATAGCATAGTTTCCAGTTGTCATCCATGCCGGTGGTTTGCGTTGCCTTATTGCACCGCGTGGCAGTAGACCAGTTTCGTTTGGAAGGCGTCGGTGTGGGGGTTTATAGCTGGCTGCTACAGAGCTGCATGAGCTTGATGAGTGAGACTCATCAGCTGAAGTCTCAGCTATCGACGGGTTCTGTTCATTCATTTCGTCTGAAGAAGAGAACTCGTCGTCATTGGCATTGTCCCTAGATGGCGGTGTTGGCAAGCTCATGAATGGCAGAAGTAAATTTCTATTCAAAGTTCGAGACTTGCCTTCGCCATCTTCCCGTCGCACAACGAAAACCGGAAGGTCAGTGTTTGGTTGCTGCTGAACAATGTATGGGTGTTCATTCCAGACATCAGCCAATTTCTGCTTCCCTTTGAGGCCTACATTTCTGACCAACACGCGGTCTCCTGGTAAAAGCTTTGACTCCTTCACCTTCCGATCGTAGTACCTTTTGGCATTGATGCCACTACGAAGAGCTGTCTCATTAGCACGTTTGTATGCGTAGGACAAATCTGCTTCGAGCTTGCGCATGTAATCGGAGGGCGAGGAGCCACTAACACGCTGTCGCTTTAGGCCAAGAACGCGTCGATAGCTAACCTGGGGTGACGTCCAAACATCAGGAGGTATGGGGCATATCCTGTGCTTTCATGGCGTGTGGCGTTATACGCGTGCACAAGGGTTGGAACCGATGCTTTCCAATCCTTCTTTTTGTCATTCTCTAGCGTTCCGAGCATTTGAAGAAGTGTTTGGTTGAAACGCTCGACTTGCCCGTTGCCTTGTGGATGGTAAGGCGTTGTCCTCGATCGTTTCATCCCAACAATTTTGCATATATGTGTATCATCTCACATTAATGTTGATAGTGTATCGCGGAGAAGTTGAAAGTGTAGCACATTGATGTTGACATTGTATCGCATTAATGTTGATAGTGTATTGCGGAGAAGTTGAAGTGTACCGCATTGAAGTTGAAGGTGTATCACGTGAACGTTGAAAGTGTATCGCGTAGAAGTTGACAGTGTATCATCTCACATTAATGTTGATAGTGTATCGCGGAGAAGTTGAAAGTGTAGCGCGTTCAAGTTGATTGGGGTGTATCACATTGAAGTTGAAAGGGTATCAAATTAAGATTGACGGTTTGAGGTTGATCGTGTGCATAAATGTGTATCATCTCACATTAATGTTGATAGTGTATCGCGGAGAAGTTGAAAGTGTAGCACATTGATGTTGACATTGTATCGCATTAATGTTGATAGTGTATTGCGGAGAAGTTGAAAGTGTAGCACATTGATGTTGACATTGTATCGCATTAATGTTGATAGTGTATTGCGAAGATATTGACAGTGTATCGCATTGATGTTGAAGGTGTATCACGTGAAAGTTGAAAGTGTATCGCGTAGAAGTTGACAGTGTATCATCTCACATTAATGTTGATAGTGTATCACGGAGAAGTTGAAAGTGTAGCGCGTTCAAGTTGATTGGGGTGTATCACATTGAAGTTGAAAGGGTATCAAATTAAGATTGACGGTTTGAGGTTGATCGTGTGCATTTATGTTGATGGTGTAGCAAGTTGTGGTTGATTTAGGTGTATCATATTGAGGTTGAAGGTGTGTTGTATAGTGATTGAAGATGTATTATATAGAGATTGATCGTTTACCACATACATGTTGACGGTGACGTGCATATTGCATATAGATTGATTGTGATTCACATATAAATTGATAGTTTATCACTCTGAGATTGAAGTGGTATCAAAGCGAGGTTGAAAGTTGAAAAAGTTATCGATGATACATAGGGTGATCAATTAGTTGTGTATTTGATGGGTTATTGAATGATGTAATGTCTATGTATCATTGTGAATGATACGGATATTCTAAGATTTGAAATTATACAGAATCCAAAGTATCATAATTAAATTAAAATTATAGATAAGGATTAAACATGGCTGAATATATCTCAGAAAGAGATTTAAGAGTCCTAGCAAGAGAAGCACAACGAGAAGAAGAAGAGATACAGAAACAGTTAGAAGAATTACAAGAAGAAGAATTAAGGAGAGAAAGGGACAAGCATACACTGATTGATCCACAAAGAGAAGAAGAAGAGAAACAGAGACAGTTAAACGAATTAAGGAGAGAAAGGGACAGACAGACACTACGTGAACCACAAAGAGAAGGTGAAACAGACATAAAGAGACAGTTAGAGGAATTAAAGAGAGAAAGAGACAGGCAGACACTAAGTGAAATGACTGAACACAGTTTGGAAAATAGAAATAGGTTAAACCCTGATAGCAGTTATCAGAGAGAGAAGGGCTATACTAGTTTAACAAGAAAGGAAGAGGTAAATAAGACTGTGGATGGAACTTTTAAAGATTTCTTTCGCACCTTGCAGGAATTGAAGTCACATTGTAGTACGCCATATAGTACTCGTGATAAGAGAAATGAGACCGTATGTATGACGGAAGAGATCGCTAAATTAGAAGAACAGATTAGTCGTTACAAAGAGGAGAGTGAATATTTAAGAAGAGGACATGAAAGTATACAGCAAAAGAAAAGTCAGCTGACGGGACAAGATTACGAACCAACAAATCAAAACGTATCAAACATGTTGAGAATGAAACAGGTGACCTCAGAGGACAGGAGTGGAGCAGTGCTAAAGAAAATGGATGATCCGGCTATTGCTAGACGTGTTGTATGGAAAGAGGAGATATCAGACGAAGACATTAGACCCAAGCTAGGAATCGAGTCTATGAAAGACAGACAATTTTTTTACGAAGTTGAAGGAAGAACAGGAGGATAGTAGACAACACGTGTTGCAGAGAGAGTTGTTGGATATTAGTGCACAGAAATATGAGTTAGAAAGAAACAGAATGGAAAAAGAAAGAATCATTAAGGAGTCGGAAATGAAATTGCAATTGATGGACATATTAGAAAGAGAAAGAAAGGAAAAAGAAGAGTTGGATAAAATGACAGCTATTTTAGAGGATAGAGAGCATAAACTGACAGAAAAAGAGCGCATCCTAACAGAAAGAGACTATACCTTGTATAGTAGAGAACAATGTATAACTGATATGGAACGCAAGTTGATGGACAGAATGGAACTCATAGAAAGCGATTACAAACGAAAAGACAATGAAATGAAAGAGAGAGAACATACCCTACTGAGAATAGAAAAAGACATTAGAGCTTACACTGAACACAGCAGTATATTTGGAACAGTTATGAGGACATCTGGTATAAAAGACAGTAAGAGAGATTGCAATATACCAACACAACTTGATGATAATTACAGATCACAGAAGAAAGAAGATGATAGCAAGATACTACCACCATTAGATATGAGTCACCAATCTAAGGAAGATAGTAAGATGCTGACACAAATGGATGATAGTCACAAACCAGAAGAAAAAAAAAGTTGGAGTGATAACCCTAATGTGAAGCTAATCCTGACATACTTTTCGGGAATGGAGCCCAGACCCAGAAATGAAGCCACATTTGAAGAATGGAAATTGGAAGTGGAAAGTGTGACAGCTATATATTCTGACCTCGTTGTTATCCACTCAATCCGGAAAGCTTTAAAGGGACAAGCAAAAAGGATCATGCTGCACTTAGGACCATCTGCTACTGTTCACCAAATCCTCAGGAAGTTAGAAGATGCATTTGGAAACATTGTAGTAAAGACAGTATATTATCGCACTTCTTCATGGCGGAACAAGATAGCATCGAATCAATTGTTGAATGGGGCCTTCGTTTAGAGGAGATGTTATTACAAGCATCAAGAAAAGCAACTATAACACCGGAGGAGAAAGACGTAATGTTAAAGAAAAGGTTTAGGAGAGGCTTAAGGAACGAGGAGCTAAGAGTTTCGACAAGAGTGCACTTTGAAAGCAATATACAATTCGAAGAGTTGAGAAACAAAGTCCGCGCCGAGGAGTATGAAATTCAAGTCCAAAAGCAGAGGTCGGTGAAGGGTTCGAGAAATATCACTACGAACAAAGTACAGCAAGCAGCGGTACACATTCAAGATGACAGTTCAAAGGACATGATGAGGAAACTGTTTGAGAAGATGGAACTTCTAACCAAAAAGGTGGACGAAATACAGAAAGAGAACGAAGCCAGAAAAGATGATAGAAGATTACAAGACAACAATGAACGAAAGGACCAAGCTAGAGGAAGAGGATCTTTTCGAGGTGGAAATTATAGAGGTGGAAGAGGAAGAGGAATATGGGAGAAACAGCCTGCAAATGAGGAGCCTAAACAGAAACAAGAAAACAACAAAGCGGTTTCTTTAAACAAGTAATGTTCTCCAATGCAGGGCAATTGGGGAACAGTGAGAAAAGCCCTTTGAAGAAAAATATCAATATTTTTGAAAGACTGATTGGCCACGCGAATGAGAGCCAAGTATTCATCAATAATATTGAAACGGCTTGCATCGTGGATACCGGATCGATGATAACCACACTTGGTGAAAATCTTTATGAACGACTGGATCCACAACCTGAACTGCATCCGTTGGAAACACTTATTGTTCAAGGTCCAGACGGCAATGCGTTACCTTACAAAGGATACATTGAAGTAAATATCCAAGTACCAGGCATTACCAATCAGGAGATCTTTGTACCCGTGTTAGTAGTTCCAATTACGGACTACAACTTGACCGTACCTATGATCATTGGAACGAACGTTATCAAGTTTATCTCCTTAGAGGATGAAGACAAACTATCTGAAGAATGGAGATCAGCAGTTTTGTCAATACATTCAGTTGAATCGATAGGAACTGTTAGATCAACAAATACAAGAGACATAGAGTTAGGACCTTTCGAGATAATAACCTTATCTGGATTCGTAAGGAAAACATCTGACAATGAATCTGCAGTCACAGAGTCATCCGATTTAGGATCAAGTAGAATTGGAGTTTGTCCTCGAATCGTTAAGTTGGATAACATATCATCGACTTCAAGAGTCCCTGTAAAGATTTTTAATATGTCAGCTAAGTCAATAAAGGTCCAACCCAGGTCCGTATTATGTGAACTTCACGAAGTGAAAGTATTAAGATCATGGGCACCGGAAGTCAGTAAAGATCAGAAAGCGACATACCAGAGGAATACATCAACACATGAAGATGAGATAAAGTATTTCATGGAAACAGTGAAACTAGATGTACAACACATAGATAACGAGGAACAGAAGGAGAAACTTACAGACCTACTCTACAAGTGGGAAGGAGTATTTTCACAAGGTCCACTAGATCTAGGAAATACAGACATCGTCAAACACGAGATCAAGCTGGAAGACGAGCGACCCTTTAAAGAACCATATAGAAGGGTTCCACCAGGGCTAATAAATGAAGTTCGAGAACATTTACAAGAAATGATGTCGATGGGAGCCATACGACCATCACATAGTCCATTCTCATCTAACGTAGTGATCGTACGTAAGAAGGATGGCTCAATAAGATTCTGTGTTGACTTCAGGAAGCTAAACAATAGAACAAGGAAAGATGCTTATGCGATCCCAAGAATCGACGATACGCTTCATCTTCTTGCTAGGTCTCAATACTTTACCAAGTTAGATCTAAAGGCAGGCTACTGGCAGGTGGAGATGGCTGAAGTTGACAAAGAGAAGACTGCCTTTCAAGTGGGTAATCTTGGGTTCTTTGAGTGCAACAGAATGCCATTTGGCCTCTGTAACGCACCTGCCACCTTTCAAAGGTTGATGGAGCGTTGCATGGGTGACATGAACCTCAAGGAATGCCTAATTTATCTAGACGACATTGTCATTTTCTCAGAGACATTTGAGCAACATCTAGAACGCCTAGAAGCAGTATTCAGTCGCCTACAGCAGCATAACCTTAAGCTTAAGGCTTCGAAATGTGAATTTCTGAGACGGGAAGTCACTTATCTGGGTCATGTAGTCTCCAAAGACGGTATCAAAACCGACCCGTGTAAGATTGATGCTGTACGAAAATGGCCAATACCTAGAAATGTCAAGGACGTAAGAAGTTTCCTCGGATTTGCTGGATATTTCAGGAAGTTTGTTCCACGGTTTGCCGGCATAGCGAGACCACTTAACGATCTTTTAGTAGGTAACTGCACCAAAATAGACAAGAAAGCGAAGAAAACGCCATTTGAATGGACTTGCAGTCAACAACAGGCATTTGAAACAATCATCGAAAAACTCATCACAGCACCAGTCCTTGCCTATGGAGACTACTCGAAGCCTTTCAAGTTACACACAGACGCATCTGGAAGCGGACTTGGGGCAGTCTTATACCAAAATCAGGACGGAAAGGAGCGTGTTGTAGCGTATGCAAGCAGGAGTCTGAAGGCCCCAGAACGGAACTACCATGCAGGTAGACTTGAGTTTCTCGCTCTCAAATGGGCAATCACTGAGAAATTTCATGACTATTTGTATGGTACGAGGTTTGAGGTGCTGACTGACAATAATCCGTTAACCTACGTGAAAACCACAGCTAAACTGGACGCAACTGGACAACGATGGGTGGCAGCATTGTCCAACTACGACTATTCCATTTCTTATCGTAGTGGCAAGAAAAACATTGATGCGGATGCCCTATCTCGTCAGAATCACCACGATGTCGACACAGATGTGGAACAAGTCGAACATGACGTTGTGGAAGCAGTGCTCAATATGAACATTGGCATATCGCCATATTCTAATGACCATGCGTCGGCTGAAACACAGAATGACAGTGTTTTGGACCAAGACTATCCAGAAGACCTTATCCAAGCTCATGCACTAACCACACATGATTGGATAAAGGGCCAGGATGCGGACACGGCAATATCTAGAGTAAAGACACTTGTGGCTTTTGGAGTGCGACCTAGTACGAACCAGCTGCTAAGGCAATCAGTCGAGACCAGGAAGTACCTTCGGAATTGGAAACAACTGAGTCTGAAAGACGGAGTTCTGTACCATAGAACTGCTGTACGGGGTGAGCCAGTAGAACAGATCGTACTTCCGGAGTCAGCTCGGATGACCGTGTTCGAAGCACTACATGAGGACATGGGTCACCAGGGAAGAGACAGGACCACTAATCTGTTTAAAGAGCGATTCTATTGGCCGGGAATAGACGCTGATGTGGCTCAGTGGGTAAGTCGGTGTGGCAGGTACATTCGGCGAAAGACATCACCAAGACTTGCGACAGGGTTGGTCAACATTGATTCTTCATCACCTATGGAGCTTGTGTGCATCGATTATTTGTCGCTGGAGGCATCTAAAGGAGGTTTCGAGAATGTACTTGTTATCACCGACCACTTCACTCGCTACGCTCAGGCTATACCCACTAAGAATCAGACAGCTAGGACAACGGCAAGAGTTCTATTTGACAACTTCTTCGTTCACTATGGGTTTCCGGAGAGACTACATAGTGACCGGGGCCAGACATGTTTGTTTTCATGTTTATTTCATGTACGATCTAACTCCGATGTATTAAACATCGAATCATGGCTTAGACTCCTCAATAACAATATACATAAAAACAATATGAAAACAAACATGGCGGACAACAATAGAAATATGGCCGACGGATCCTCAGACAAAGGTTTTACTTTTAAAAATCAATAAAAGCACAAAATGCAAATATGTATCTTTATAAAAACATACATAGACCTTAAACAAGATATGAATAATAAGATGTAACAATAAGTTACCTGTAAATAAATATATATAATATTTATTTCATGTAAGATCTAACTCCGATGTATCAAACATCGAATCATGGCTTAGACTGATTCGAAGTTCGATACATCTATTGGTCAACGCTTACAAGTAATTAGCATATCAAAGGGATAGTGAATGTATTACATGCACGTGCACAGGTATAATATGTGAACAGGTTAGATTTGTCAATAGTGTTTTACCTTATACGTTAAAGCTACACGATCTGATCTAACTACTAGGCTTATTATTACAATTGTTATATCCTTACGGGTTATTACATTAATATAGGGTATATGGGGGAATATATAATAGACAATACATATTAATTTATATAGCCATATACATTAATATGTTATCCTATGACACAAAGAATGATGAAGACATTGTTACCGACTTGAAACGGCCAGTAGGTACCATGGACAAGACAGTGTAAATAAATGTACATCTCGACAAAAGGAAATCTCTAACAATCAAGTCTACGATACACGTACATAGTGTTGTAAAGATATATAATATACACATAATTAGAAACACCTCAGGATGTATCCAGAATTGTACTGAACAATCACAGCAGTTGTTGGAGAAAGAAAAAAAATCCAGAGTACGACCAGAAAATCTGAGGGACGAAATGTAAAGAGCGGACATTTCAGAAGTTTTTAAAATATAAACCGATAGAGAAAGATAAGATTTTTTACTCGAAATTTGAACGTTAGACCCGGAGTCACTCACATAAACTATAAAATACACAAATCCGTTTGGACGTATTCTCTCACAGATTTCAACGTTCATAAATTGGAACTGTCTTCCAAGGAATGGCAGCACAGAAAGCTTCAGGAATAGAACACATACATATAACGGGATGGGTCAAAATGAATAAGAAACGCCTATCTCTCAGACACGACACGGAAGAGGTGCTCGTTTATAATTTATTTAGTTTCTCTAGTAAGTATTTAATTATTTCTGGATATTAAAACATTGAATTATTAATACAAGAATTTCACCGATTTTCAAAACTAAGACATTTTATAACCACTAAATATTCCAGTTCAAATGATATACGTTATGTTAGTATTGTCAAAAGTGTTCATGAAACTACTGAAAACCCTTTGTTTCAAACATACGCCACTAACGATAAGTGTAGTGTAAATTGTATGCATTGTTCACGCAAATCATATTGTTAGAGTAAACGGTTAAGACTGCCCAGAATGGTTTATTCTCTTGTTGCTCTGCCTTCTGCCAAGTCATCGAATACCTTATTTGTGGCTTTCTAGGCTATTTTTTTGTTTTTTGTATTTATATATACACGAGCATCTTTGTGTTTTACTTATATTGCCCATTCAAGCTGCCTTGTTGGTTAGAGAATAGGTCATGGCGGGGATTTCTTTATATACATTGTCCCGTTTAATTTGGATGACAGTAGGGTAAGTGTGAGGTTTGCTGCACCCTAGAATCTGGTCTAAACCCCCAGAGGTTCTTTTTTGCCACTGACCGTTCCAAGGCAGTAGCCCTATTTTCAACACATTTGTGTTTGTGATGTCTTATTTGGCCTTTTATTCATCTTTAAATTTGTTCTTTGTTTCTGTGACAGTGTGTGTTTGTGGTTGACTGTCGTCCTTGAATGCTGATTTTCCTGTTCGATTTTTATATCCATATTTCATAACTGTTTTATTGTTTGAAGGGACGATTGAAGCCTGGATACAACACTCACATTTTGACCCTTAACCCGCTAGGCACGACTATAATAGCCTTTGCGTCCATTGTAAACCCAGATCAGCCTGGTGATTTCCCCCAAAACACCTTTTGTCACATAAATGGAGCGGTCATAATTCAAAGAAAGAATCGTCCATTATATATATGTAGCGGGTTAAGGGTTAATATACATGTACAATAGTTAGCCACAAAACAGTGCTGTTGTCTAGAAATTAGACTGTTCCAGGGTATACAAAACATCAATGTTCTATAAAAGATCGTTTAGGGAATGCATGTCTAAGCAAACACACTAAAACTAAAATACAAAATCTTGATCATATGAAAGGAATAATGAGAAATGTGGTAAAATTACGAAAACAAAACTCAACCTAAACCGTTTTCATCGCCTGTTATAAGGTAGAATGTCAGTGAATCACGACAGGAGACTATGCCGGTGACCAATATTTGTAAAACTGTTGTCTTTCTATTAGTCCTTCTCACAAATGTAAGCCTTCTCGTTGTCACAATATGCGTCACGAAGCTGACCATTAAATAGATGCGCCAAACCTACGCAATGTTTCTCAGTGGGAGCTTCCGGCTGAGTAACATGCCAAAAGTCGTTGCCAATAGGCAGAGGGATACCGACGGACGACGTCCACTGGTTAACATCGTAGACGTCGGACGCATTGATGTGGTTCAGGTCAACCCAGTAGCCCATGGAGAAGTCTGTGATAAGAATATATTTATATATATATATAAAGATTAGCGAAGTAGAATACAAAATTATTGTATGAATTAAGAATTAAAGGAATTATATTTATGACTAGTTATACTTAGTCTAACAGATTTATGTTTAGTTTGTTTTGAGTGTGTTTATTGTGGCATGAAGTTATCTCCTCATCTCATGTGTGTATTATGCAACTTCGGTGCTTAGATAACTTGCATTTCATTCCCACTAAACACATGTAATTTCAAAGAAAACAATCTGATTAAGATAAGTTTATTTTCTCTTCTGAATCTCTAACTCTGTGCCAAAGCACTAGACGGATAGTGTGCAAGGCCAACTAGTTTCTGTACTATTGATTTTTATGAATATTGAGTTCTGCTCAACCCGGGGCTAGTGGGCGTGAACGGTAGCAAGCATATTTCACTACCGTCTCAATCAAACCGAGACTGCAATCTTTCGTATTTATCGTGTTTGGTCGTTTCCAAAGGTCCGCTCTCATACTCTTTTATATATAGCACAAGTATTGATGACTACAATGGTCGCATAACCTTTAACAGGAAGGTAACTTTGACATTTGACGGTAATATTATACAGTAATACTAGACACAAAGTATGCATTATCTTCGTTTAGGTTGAACATATACTGGCTTTCAGTTACCTGGGCAGGTGCTGACAATTTGCTTCAAGACGTCCATCTTGGCACTGGAAGTCAGCCTTACCAGATGGGCATGATCCGCCTCACAATTACTAAGGGCAACGGCTTGAGATACCTTCGGTACTCTGTACACACTTCGTAGAAAAAAATAATTTAACTTTATATAAAATAATAAATACAGTGAAAAGATCCTAGAGGCCGCACGGTTGACCTTTCGTATCAAAAGTTAGGGTTATCTTGACAAAGATTTGCGTGAATGCTTTGTTTGTTGCAACTAATACGTGTTACTATAAATGCATCGTTTGTTATTGACATGAATGTCATTTCTTTATAGTTACTTCTTTTTCTTCGCTTCCATGGGTTTTGCGCACACTATGACATATACTTTTGTGTTGACGTGATGTAAAACACCATTATACATTCATTCATTCATTTAATGGGGCCTTAAAACACCATTAATTATTTACTCACTCACTCACTCACTCACTCGAACTCACACTCACATTCGCAATCACACTCACTCACTCACTCACTCTCAATCACTCACTCATTTATTTGCTTGATCCAATTTTCTCCAATTTATATTTTTTTAAGCCTTATTCATAGTTTTAATTAGCTTTGGAGTTGTTTTTACTATATCCTGCAGTATCGATTCTATGTCTTAGGTATTGAGGTAGGGTTATTCACTCACACACTCTCTCTTTATAACTAATCCTAAATGTCTGCGTACAATTTTACCTTCATCCAACCAGCAATGTTCTATTATAAGTACTTTTGTTAACTTCCCTTGATCAAAATATCTCCATTTATTTTATTTGACTGTTTTAGCCCTATTCATTGTTTTAATTAGCTTTGGAGTTGCTTTATACTGTATCCTGCAGTAACAATTTTAGGTTTTAGGTTTTGAGGTAGGGTTTGTGTTATCTTTTTCAAATCTTCACTCTCTCTTCATAACTAAATGTCAGTGTACCGTTTTACCCCATCCGACCAGATATATTCTTTTATTAGTATCACATTTGGCTCCAGAGTGTCTATTCAAAGTAACCAGTCCCCGCAACACTGCCAAACGATAATTTGTTTTTTTTAAAGAGTTTTATTTCAACTGCCGGGTATTTAAGTGTTTTTTTATTTCGTATTTGTTATTTTCGTGTTTGTGTACCCCTGATGAAGACGTAAGCCGAAAGCGCTTGGGTTTTTATAAACTGTAGCACTGTATAAATATTTCCCCCACCTATTAATTTATTCCAGCATTTTCGTATCCCCTAAGGGATTCAGTGCTTTTTGAAAGGTATTTTGTAGATGTATGTATTTTCTCACCACCCTTATATATATATATGTATATATATTTATTAATAAAATATAAAAAAGAAGGAGAACGATACCCTCAATACAGGGTGTGGAATTGAACAAAAAGAAAGAAGAAAGACAGAAAGTGTAACATGAGTTGTAATGAACCCCAAGCAATAGACATTAAAATCTATTTATAGTAACCACGCTCGACTTCTGTCTGTTACAAACAAACAAAACATTTATTGAAACCTTTGTCATATTAACGCGACCTTTTGCTTTCCGAGGTGTATCGTGCCGCCGCTAGGAGTTTCACTGTAGGAAGAGTGGCGAGGGTAGATGGTAGGACATCTGATTAGTTTTTCATCACTGACTTGTTCCTCATCTTTTCGCAAACACCGGAGAGCCATTGCATATTGTCCATCTGCCCTTCTTTCTTACCGTTCTCCCGTAACAATTTCGTTTCCGATCCAAGACCTCTAAGTTGTTTGTGATACCATCATGAAACTTCAAAAATGCATAGGGCATGGCTTTAGGGTTGGGTAGAATATCGCTTAAGCCGTTGCATCTTATAATTACCTCTCATGAACAGACTCAATAAAACCGAATCTGCTACTTTTCCCTCTTGTTTGTGTTTGTTGCTTCCAAGGAATCACATTTTCAATATTTGTAATGTTGGCGTCAGATAAGTGATTGTTTAGTTATTTACCTTGATGTAAATGTGTGTCGATGCTATTAAGAATGTTTATATAATGTTCAAGGTAGCCGCAGTTACGGAAAATAGATATACCCTTAAACAGTTGTCTTCACAGAACTTTAGACGTGTTTTTTTAGATACAAAGCTATGATATCGATTTTTTTTAAATAAAGACTTTGGGAATACAATCTTGCGTCGATGTTGCTCATTATCTAAATAGTTCATAATGCTATTTAATTAAACATTATTTCCAATTTTAAAACAGTTTAATGCATTTCTTACGGGAAGGACCTGAAATTATTTCTTCGACATAATCAGTGATACTATGTAACTGATGGTCGATTTGGCGCATTGTAGCAATTGTCTAATCCCGACAAAGCCGAGACTCTGGAGCTGCAATGTCATCTTATTTAAAGTGTAGCCCCATCACACTCCGCCTACACAGCCCTTTTTAGAAGGTAACAGTTATGTTATGTGCATGATAATCGAAAAAGTGCGCATCTTTTTGTCTTAAACTATATATTAAAAAACAACAAGAAGCCACATTCATACGTATATATGAATAATGTTATGTAGACTATTTAAATCACATCATGTTTTATGTATACCTTAGTTTTCCTCCTGATGAAAAGCAAGCATATAATGGTATTTATTTTAACATTGAACTATACTTCGATCGAAGGGTTTAAATTAAACTGCTATTCAATAGGCGATGCAAAGGAATATAAAGAGATAGAGTGCTTATATAATGTTAATCGATAATGTTCGATCAACTCCGGAACGCCTGAAAGGACGTTGAAAGAGAAAATGCGAACAATACCATCATCAGTCCTGACTCTTTTTCAGACGGTAAGGAAACACAAATCCATTTGAAAGACGTAATCCTTTCATAAATCAACACCATTTAATTATTTTACTGTCATCTGTAAACGTGTGTTTGTTTGAATGTTGTTTACGCCAGGTTTAGCACATGTTATGCCATATATGACGGTGGATTTATTTGTAGTAGAGGCAGACCATCTCATTTTTTCTGGTTATACTCTGTTTAACCGTATTATCATATTTGATAACTTCCATTAAATAACATTCATTCGAAAAAGAGCTGGCAAAACATACACCAACACTAAGCAGGAATAACAGTTGTTTACTTGTTTTCATTATTCAAACATCTCTACAAACACATTACTGGGGTTATTTATTCAGCTGTTTATACTGAAATATGCACATGCTCTCAATTTTTTTTTTTTTTTAATTTTACTTTTATCTCTTGTTTGTGTTTGTTGCTTCCAAGGGATCCCATTTTCAGTAGTTATTATACAATTATGGACTTTTCAGCTGTTATACATGATGTGATATGCACCAAAAAAATCCTTATTGAACAGCTGAAAAGTCCATAACTGTTTTATTATATAACCCTCAATTTACAATTATATAAAACAGGTCAATATCAATTTTTTTTTTATATAAAACAGGTCAATATCAAAAAAACAGGTCAATATCAAAAAAACAGGTCAATATCGCTAGATATTTTTTCTAAAAAGTTACTTTTTAGCCAATGAAAACGCGTCTATTTATAGGTTATATAATAATCTAAGTTGTAATTATAATGAGTCTTTTAACTAAATCGTCAAAAAAAAGCAATCGCATAATTAAAACTTCTCAATAAACATGATAAACAATTACTCGTAGTAGAGTTACACGAAAAGTAAATATAATATTTAATTCGATATTACAATCTTTCAACGGTAACCACTCATTTTGGGTAGTATAAAACTGGATTCACGAACTTTAAACTACCGCAAATGTCTTGTATTCCCAATGAAAGATCAAACTATCGCATCCAATCCTTAAATGAAACTAAGAGGTAGATCGTCAGCTTACGTGTAGGTAAAGAGCGACCCGTCTGCCAGTTTGACCGTCCTATAAACCATGTCGTCATCCGGGCAAGTAAAAGAGGGATAGGGAGCTGAAAATGAATGAAACTAATTGCTAAAATACACGTCGGTCCATATGACACGTATTGTTTATATATAAAATGGTATGAAAGTAGAAACATGGAAATAGTCGAACACGATAAATACAAAAACGATTGCAGTTTCGCTTTGATTGAGACTGTTCATGAACGGTAGTGAATAGTGCTTGCTACCCTTTACGCCATCTAGACCCGGGTTGAGCAGAACTCAATATTTAAAATGCAAATAGTACATAAATTTGAGCCATTCCGAAAATGATATGCATATGACGGTAAACACGGAACGGCGTATGGTCCCGATTTCGAACAAAAGGCTTTGCCCTAAACGAAAAAAATAATGGGCGAAATAAACAAATCAGTATTTAGCTGGCGTATCACAGTTAACAGTCAAAAGACTAAATTAAAAATCAGGCAGCATATACTAAGGGTGATTAAACAATAGTCAGAACATTTAATGGCTGGAACCACCTATTCTAAATTCAAGTAAGAAGAAAACATTCTTACTGAGTGGGGAACATTGTAACCCCGATCAGCCTGCGCATAGTGTGCATGTTGATCTGGGTCTACCGTGATAGTAACATCAGTGTTTTTGACTGTGTTAGCGAAAGGGTTAAATGTCATAAGAAAGTCATCCACTCACATTTCCCCCTGATGTAATATTGTGAGGACGGCATACTATTGAGTCCAGTGGTCATGCTTAGAACCAAATTGTGCAGCTGGCAGACTGACGTGTTTCTGGCGTAGAAGAATGACAGGCACACACAATTCAGTCCACAAAGGAGTCCACACTCATGTATACTTCGGGCGTTTCTGACATCCGGTTGGTACCCGGATGGAGGCATTAAGTCGTTAAATGCGCCTTCTTTATACCAGCTAGTAAAGCTTGCTTGTTTACTGCTGACTGAAAAATATATTTGTTTGTAAATCAATACAATCAAAGAATATTGTTGTTTGTGTTTTTATTATTTTTCTAAAGCATCCATAACATATTCATGCAGAACATATAAACATATTTTAACATATTGATAGTAATTACAGATACTAGTATCATGCAAAATGTGACAAATAATTCAGACACTGTTTTCTACTCTAACCCATATGCACACTAAACATACAATTACAACAATGCATCTAACTAATGTAACATGTCAATAGAAATAACAGTCTGGGACCTCACTTACGGGATAATATACTACTCAAATATGTAAAAATTGGATGTGGGACCATTTCGAAACCAATTAGATGGCAAATGTTCAGATTTTAAAGAAGGTCTTTCAAAAGAACAGTCTGCAGCAAACTTTAACAAAATCCAGGCATCATTTCTTAGTAAGATATTATAACATTTGGTGAAAATGCAATGATTTGCCTAAACGATTCCTAAACGATTCCACTATAGCTGTAATCAATTTAGTAAATAGGTTGTTGGATAAATGTTAAAAAATTTCAGTCTACATCGACCAAGTCCTTGCCACCCACACACAGATATTTGTAAGTACCATAACTATCAGATTGTATAATGGAAAGTATACACAATAATTCATCTGAGAGCTGACATACAGCCACTTTTAGTACCACTAAGAACTGACCTGCATCGAAATTTTAATGGGTCATGCTCCAATTTAGGCTATACCTGATAGACTAGATGATTAAGTCAGCGAAGTCGGAAATGTTAATATGCATATGTGTTACATGCATATTTTAAAATTATTTTCATTCAGAATACGGGTATGTCTCGTGCAAAACGATGGTATATTGGCTCATCACAGACACGCCATAAAAGGACTGTCTTGTAAGTGTGTCAGTGACAGAGATAATTACCAAACTGCAAATATGGAAACAATAACAAATAGTCCATACCCTGTTGGACATGGATGGTACATTAATTCCATCGGTGATCTAGAAATTGATTTGATGGAGGGTCAAGGAAATCGCGATGCTGTATTGAATTTGCTGACGAGTTTGGAAAATGGTTTAAAATGCTCAGATATGTGCAAGATGATTATCAGTGATAATATATCACAACATGATGAGCAAGATGAGGTAGCTGTAGAAATCGATATAAATGATTCCTACGGGGGGAAAAAACAAGATTAAGAAAATGTATACTGTTGACATTTATTGAACTGTTTTCACATACTTTTTGCAAAGAAACAACAAATCTCTTCTTTAAATCATAAAAACATTACAATTTTTTTTATTTAATAACTTGACATATAATGCTGATACGGTTACTTTAGAAACCACAACAACCACAAGCAATGGCACCTTATCGCAAACTATACTGAAAGGAAAAAAAAGAAACGCATAATCAAAACAATTGCCTATACTACGCTATTAAATACACATAATTTCACATAATATTCCAGATATATCTCAACGTGTTTTGTACAAAAAGGGGCTACAGCTAATTACAGAAAAGACAACTCTGTCATGTAGCAGGCTTTTTAATCAAAGTGTATTTTGTTACACGAAATTCATAAATGTTGAAGTTTCGCTTGAAAACGTCAAGCGATTTCAGTATTGTGCTTAATGTTAAGAGATTATAACGATTAAAGCCTAGGTTTGCTCACCTGCTCGAGCCAAATGCGCATTCTGCCGATAATGAAACTTAAGTTTGATTATATGGTTTCAAAAAAAGAAGTTAATCAATTAAAGTTACATTGAATTAAATATAATACCGATGAATTAATTCATCTTTGACTGGATGATTTATCAAAAACATAATTTTGGCGGTAATGGCCGCCCATACAGTAGCATAGTAAACATACAATATATAGCGAAAATACCCATTATGCGTTTCTTTTTCCTTTCAGTATAAAACACATTACTAGTCAATAACAATGACAATACACAACATAAAGAGTGGCAAAACTTGGAATAGACAGCTTTATTTTATGATAATCAATGAAATACTGTGTTTTATAAGTGAAATAAAAGTGCTATTCCACACTGTGGAATATAGAGTTTTATTTCCACAGTAGCTGCCGGGACAACTTTTTTAATGTACAACCAACACAAATGCATGCACAGTAACGGTAACACGGATCACAATATATTCCTACTGTTATACTGTTAAATCCACTGTTTATTTAATTACTTTCTTTCTGTGACGTTAATGGTTTCAAAAAAGTGACGTCATGTAACGTTTCGTTACGTCATCGTGACTAAGAAAGAAGCGTGTGTAAAACGGTTTGGTTACTGAAATTGTTTAAATAATTGTTTGTAAAATCATAAAATAAAAAGAAAATTTGTTGTTTTGTCGTGAATAACATATGTTATTTCATCTCGAAGTGAGAAAACTTTTATATTGTCACTCATGCTTCGCATTCGTGAAAATATAAAGTTTTCTCACTTCTCAATGAAATAACATATGTTATTCACTCCAAAACAACAAATATCCTCTATTTACTTTAAACATATTGTATTGCTTTTCTTCTATATACAAAGGCCCTTCCCAACAGTATTGTAATTAACAGTTAACAAGATGGCAATACAATTAACATAAATTATTCAAATTAACTTTTCGGCGAACAAAAAAAAAGAAAAAAAGGAGAGGAGTTAATAAAGTTCGAGGACATATTAAACACAATGTCATAATAGTGTATAAACTCTCAAATTTTAATAAGAAAGCACAGTATCTTATTATAAAATAAATTCATGGAATTTAGGTAAAATTTCTAAATAAAAAAAGCGAAACAAACCAAAACTGCAGACCAGGTAAATGTTTACATGCTCGAATATAATATTTACCATGACTATTCACCATTCATTAAAAAATACTACAGAAATTCTCCAGCAATGTTCCAAAAAGACATTTTAATCCCATATCTCCAGCAATTATCCAAAAAAAGACATTTTAATCCCATACACGGTGGATAACGTGTTTCTTTAAAGCATGTAATTTAAAACAATTTGCTTTTTTTCTCTCGCTGGAAAACACATGCTCAATATCTGTTCAGTGTGATTTACCATGTTATTTTCTTGCTAACCTTATTTTATCATTATATAATTAACATGCTCTATAACGAGCATTACTTAATCGTCATAGCATTTTCAACACTTTTGTTATGTCAATTACTTCCCCGACCTATCAGCCATCATGAATAAACATTTTACAAATAGGCTTCTGTAAAGAAAACACGAATATGCTTTCAAAAGGCATTATATAGTTTAAGTTGTCCTACCTAATTGAACAAATCCAATAAAACCAACCAAAGCTTTTAAACACATGCCGCGTTCTTTTAATGCGCTACCAACCATCCACCACAATGTCCGCTCTGGAAATGAAGTAAGGCAGGCTCCTTTACTATAATTCTATATCATATTGACTAACACTTGATATTTGCTTAAAGCCACTGCAGGCACTTTTGGATGATGAAGGCATGCGTAAAATGTTAATACAATTTTATATAAAGCGTAAGAGACGTTCACAATTAACACTTTCGCCGTCGAATTTCAAATGTCGTTTACAATTTAAATTCAAACCTTTCGGTGATATTTTGTTATATAAAGTGGTATGGAACACATTCTTACTGAGTGGCCAACAATGTAAACACTACGCAGCCTGCACACGGTGTTCAGGTTGATCATGGTTAACATAGGTAGTAAAACGAAATGTCTTCGACTGTGGTAGCGAAAGAGTTAAGGAGAAATGCATACATTTATATTCTTACGTTTTTTAATTTTAACAACTACGCCCTATTAAAGCAGTTTATATGTCAAGAACTAGTATTTACTAAAACCGAATAAATATTTGCATACAATCCAGAAATCGTATTAATACTTACATACACTACAGATAAAGCAATCGTATTCCGTAAACACAATTAATATT
Organism: Cyrtodaria siliqua; assembly: GCA_037043455.1. Classification (NCBI taxonomy): domain Eukaryota; kingdom Metazoa; phylum Mollusca; class Bivalvia; order Adapedonta; family Hiatellidae; genus Cyrtodaria; species Cyrtodaria siliqua. The sequence continues at coordinate 181,865 of JAWPHD010001055.1, forward strand.
TACATGCAGTACATACTAGTCAAATGTCCTAAGTACCCGGGACCGTGTCTGTTAGCATGAAACAGTATGAAAATAAGTCTGACAGCCGTCAAGTCTCACTCCTCCAGAAATTCAGGGACGAATTTCAATCTGGTGGAGGTGTTTGTAACCGGATACAGGTATATGGTGAAATATCGATTTCTAACCGTGTGTCCTCGATAGCTCAGTGGTTAGAGCCCTGGTACGGTAAACCAGAGACCCTGGGAACGAGTTCCGGTTGAGGAATGATTTTTCACCACCTGTTATATTTCTAAGAATGTTCTCATTGTGTTGTGCATTTCTTGATAAACTTGATAAACTGTTGTATTTCTATAGAATAAAATATTACAAAACGAAGCAAATCGCCTGCTCTGATCGCTGAAACAAATTAAAAATTTTACAAATCGACGTGTTTTCTTAGAAATAAATTATAAGCATTATACAATTGAATACTTAGACAGTGTGTTAAGTATATAATATAATAACGGGCTTCCAATTATCCCCTGTTACATGTAAAACGGTTGTCACATTACAAACCATGCGTGTTGACGATGTACAAATCTGTAAAGCATCGTTTTTGAATATGATAATTATTTAGATTTATTGCATACAAGGCGCGACCGCAGTGTTTTAACCAGTCCGCTTTTAGTTTAAGGATCGAAACAGGGAGGTATTCTCGCGAAAGACAAGAAAGGAATGAAAGGATTTGTCAAATATGTAACACTAAAGATATTGAGGACGAGTTCCATGTTATCTTAATATGCCCTGCTTATAATACAATCAGAAGTAAATATATCAAACGATATTACATACAAAGGCCCATGCATGTTTAGGTTTATGCTCTCCTTCAGTCAACAAACAAAAAAGAAGTTATTAATTTTAGCAAATACATTTCAGAAGCATTCTCTTTAAGACGTACCATGATAAATACATAACTTATAAGCTCGCTAACCTCACGATATAAAAGTCGTTCTATTTTACTGCATTAGAATTTTCCTATGTGTGTGTGTGTGTTTGTGTGTGTGTGTGTGTGTTTTGTTTTTTTCATTCGTGTTATCCGTATTTTTTCACACAATATTTTATAAATAGGTGTAATTGTACTAATCTGGTCAATGTGTTTAAATTATATTTGTAAATGTGTATTTATATGATGAAATACTATGTAATAGTTTAATTCAATACAATTTCTTCTTCTTCATGTTTCATCTCTTGTTACAGGATGATCTTAAACGGCTCGTCTGAGCATATCGGTATTTATGAATGAATGTCTTTATTTATAAAGGGTGACCCGATTAGCCACACTAATCTCCCTTGGGACCCTCTGCAAAGTCATACATATACATGTACAATGTAAAACATATATAACAAAACAGTGATATTTCCTTCTCATTATTGCGCACACATACAAATGTACATGCATATGCACACACATGCACACACATTTACAACCATGTACACATTCATTCTTAATATATATATATAACTATATACATGGTTTGAGGTGGTGGTTTGCAAAATAAAGTACCTCACAGTACACAAGATGTCAATAATTATTTAAAACTGCCAACCATAACAATACTTTTACAATAATTACATTATGATTGTGTTTTTAAACAAGTACATTCTCTAATATATGAAGGAATGCTATTCCACACACTTGTTCCAGAGTACGACATACTCCCTATAAATAGTTCTTTGATCTTGGAGTTATATAATTTAATTCGTATGCAAATCGTAGATTTCTCTGCGAGATAACAGTATGATGATACATATCACAAATATATGACGGGACTGCATGTTTTGATACTCAATACATACATTTTACCTTTTGGAGAAATATCCTTTGCTCGATATTAAGGGAATTAATGATAACCAGTGCTTCATTTAGTGTGGTATATTAGTCGCCTAAAATAATACGACATGCTCTTCTCTGCAAACGTAATAACAGTTGTATGTTAGCTTTCTTTGTATTTCCCCATATTATATTACAGTAATCTAGATGAGGTTGAATACATGCCTTATAAAATATTATCCGGTAATTTAAAGGAATATATGATTTTATCCTTGATAGTAGCCAGATGTTGGATATTTTTTTACGAATATACATAATGTGATTATCCCACTTCAAGTGTTCATCTATATGCATTTCGAGAATTTTATCACCTGATGTAAGTTGCAGTTCCATGTTATTATATTTTAATGATAATTTGTTATTAACAAGTCTGCACGCTTTTGAGGTGTAGTAACTAACAGCACTTTAGTTTTTTCAGTGTTTAAAACCATACCATTAATTAGGCACCAAGCATTGAGGGCATTTAAAGCGGTTTGGAGATTTTGCTCAATTACTGCTTTTGATGTGTTAACAACTTAGTGCTATCATCCGCATACATGTCTGTACTATATAGGTATATAGGGAGGTCATTTATGAATAATTAGAATAGGAGAGGTACTAAGATAGGGCCTTGTGGTACACCATATGTGAGTAACTGTTTATCAGACAGAACCCCATTTAGGGAAAAAAATTGTTTCCTATCTGTTAGATAAGATTTAAACCACTTTAAAAACAACTGTATTGTCACTACATGTATAGATCTGCACTTTGTTTTAAAAGAATACTATGATCCACTAATTCAAACGCTTTCCTAAAATCAACCATTATTACACCAACAAATATGAACTAAAGCCGTTTCTCAGCTTTGGCTTTTTCTAAACCCACTTTGAGATTTACATAGCAATTTATAATAATTTAAAAACTCAACAAATGAGGGTGTGCACATGTTTTTCAATCAACTTGGAAAGAGTTGGTAAAATAGATATGGGTCTGTAGTTGTTTACATTATCAGATGAGAAATTAACCTTAGCAGCTTTCCACGTATCTGGGGAAATTCCCTGTCGTATACTACAATTAATAATATGCGATATGTAAATATGCGAATGATATTACATTGGCTGATCATTTTAGTAATTTAGGACCAATTTGGTCAAGTCCAGTGGAAATAGGTTCTTTTAAATTTGCATTTGCCATCTCAAAATTATCTTTTATTTCTTCACCGTTTTTATTGATTTGATTTACAGAATTTACTTTTTGCGAAGTTTATGTGAAGGCACCGTGCTCTTTAAATATTTTCCATATTGACGTTGGATCTGATTTGCCTTCTTCAATTTTCCTTTAATCAGATTATATACTTTATTTCTTAAATATTCTGTAATTTTTTGCTTTACATTGATCTTTTTCCTTTATTGCATCTAAAATATCAGAATTAAGTCAATCAGGTTGTTGAAGCTTTGTAACCCTATGTATTCTAAGAGGCACATGCTTATCGATAACACTTGAGAAATTAGTCACCCAGGTGTTAAGTAAGTCATTTGCCTCTGTGTAACTTTCATGTGTGCTCCATGATATGATTTTAAGATCGTTAATAAAGTTTTCCTCAACAAAAGTTTTAAAAGACTGATACTTAATAGATTGGTGAGTATTTGTTTTATCTTTAAAATTTAATTTATGTGTACAGAAAATTGGTAATGGTCACTAACGCCGATTTTTTTGTACTTCACACATATAATCTTTTTCTATATTTATCTGTAGATTAAGTAAATTACGATTTATATCTCCTGGAATAATTAATTATTTTTCCTCTAACTAAACCTTTTCTAAGTGCGCATAAAAATATTCTTTCCATATTACTTTAGACTCGGGGTGTCTGCATATTGTTGTACCCTGCAACTATGTACTATTTTTTTAAGTTTGCGTTTACATTCAAGTCAGTGCATTTTGTTATTGTTAAATGTGAGAACAGTAACACTGCCGATTTTGTGATTATATTGCAGTCTACTTGAACAGACACCTGTATGATTCCTGTACTTAGTGTTTACTCTTTACATAACTGCTGAATTCTGCAAGGCGATCGAGGTCATTTGTACATGTAAATGTCAGACTACGATTCTTAACTTTGAATACTTGTATTTTATTAATTACTGATCAGATTTTGATTAGATAAGGTGGGTCATATCATAAAGGTTAATCTTTGTTCTTTAAATCCCAGCGAGTAAATGATTTAGCTTTCATTCTTAAAATGCATTTAATTGTCAGTTTTAATTGACTACATCTGTGTTTCTTTCATGTAAGTTTTGACTTCAGCCGTTAATTGCCTCTCCGCCAGTATTTCGAGGAGGGGAGTGGGGGTGGGGGGGGGGGGGGGGGAGGTCCTCAGAATGGGCGGCGGTACTCGTTTTGGCGGACGTGGGGAAGTGGGGGAAGGTCTGGTATATAAACTACCCCTTGGAGTTTAGAGAGGACTCCGTTTTTTAGTTTCATTGGGATAGGACACATATAAGTTTTCACTTAAAAAATACTTTACATTAGAGTTTACTTATAACAATTGTTTGAATAGGAACATTGAAAGGTATTTTATTATACATTTAGAACTAGTAGGGTTGTTCGATTCATTTTAAACAGAATTTAAAATTATTCTTTTATTGCTAATTTTATAGTCACTGACAGATTTTATTTGAGTCCTGGGAATATCATTAATGTTTATTTATTCATCTACTAGACCAGTTATATTTATATTTATGAATTGATGAACTGAATTGTGATTATTTAGAGAATTGTATGATTAAACATATTAACTGAGCTTGATTCTTAGTAACTTATAAAGACCAAGTGTTTTTTTTTTAATATTATTTGAGGAGTCCATATTTTTTATCAAGTGCATTATAAAAGAACGCTACCACAATGAGAGACAGTACCTGCACGTAACAATATCGAGCCAGTAAGAAATGGGTTACTTTTATTTGGCTTAATCTCAATCCATATTATTTCTATATTATCATCTTCTAAATCGATTCTTCTAGTACAATTTACGCCATTTTTAACATAAACAATCAAACCACCACCTCCGTTTACTACTCTATCCCTTCGAAATGGAACTTGAAAACCATCTACATAGAATGAGTCAGTTGTATGGTCACTAGTAAATTTTGTCTCACTGTTTCCAAGCACATCAATTTCATTTTAAGGTGAAGTTAACATTAATTTAATTGGTCAATTTTTGTAGATAATACCTGTATGTTAATTTGACCAATATTAAAACCCTTTTTATTTAAACATATTTCAGTTAAGTATGCAACTTGTTTGTTTGATTTCTTTTTATTGCATGTGGCAGTGAAAGCACGCTGTTATTGTTCTCATGTTCACACGTACATACGCTAAGATCACAATATTTATATGTCCAAAATACTGAAACGATTTTCTGCGTGTCTGTGATCGTTGGCATCATTACCATGCTCCTATACACAGTTCCAACATATGTCCTGTTTAGTTTAAACTTATTTATTTTACATCGATTGTAACGAAAGCTCTGTGAACGTATTTGAATCACCCTCGATGTCTTCCTGGGTAGAACCAGTACTAAGCAATGCAGATAACGTATCTTGCTCAGGGACACAACGCATATGGCAATGGCGGAAACCGAACCCACTACTTTTGGATCATGGGTCCAACGCTCTACCACTAGACCACAGCGCTCCACATATGTCCTGTTTGTGACCTATGAGACCACATGTGCCCAACATTTGGCTGGTTGCCAATGTCTGCATTCGTCGATGTGGCTAGTTTCATTATAGTTTAAGCACTTTCTAGGTTGCAAATAACGCATGTTTCTGGCATCTCTTGCATGTGCGAAGTTACCTGTTGGGCCAAATTGTTGAACTGGTTTTCCGGCGAAAGTGCCCTTGGCGAAGTCATGCACAATTTCAACTGTTTCATTTATAGTGGCTAGTAATCGCTTGGTTTGGATGGGTGAATGTGATCCCTTTCATTCAGGAAACGGGTTAATAATTTTCCATTTTTACCGTGAAAGGAACGGTAGTCAGTTTTGTGATGAACTGACAAACGCTCATTATCATGTTTACTGCGTGAACGTCAACATCGCCTCTAGGTGCTAGTTTTGACAAAACTATTTTGCAGTTTTCGTTTCCAGCCTTGATGAGGGTAATAAGCTGGTCATACTGCTCTTCATTTAGTTCAGTATCAGCATTTCTTTTACAGTACAACTTTTAACGAGCCCAATATAGGTGGCTTTGAAGTAGAATACCGCTTAAGCCGGTGCTAGGGGCGTGAGAAGTGTTGCTACCTCCTTTACTTCTCATGAACAGACTCAATAAAACCGAGACTGCTGCTTTATTCTCTTAATTGTGTTAGTTGCTCTCAAAGGATCACCTTTATCAGTACTTTTTATCAAATTGTTGCCGATCATATAGGTGTATGTCTGTTATAAGTGTTTTAATTGTTAATACTGATACAGAGTGCTTATGGACATTATGTTTTAATCCCTTGGAAATGACACCATGCAGTATAGAGTCGTCCATTATCATAACCTTTTTGTGGTTACTTGATTTCTGTGTATTTCGAGCATGTGACTTTTGCGCCGAAGGTGGTCTCTGTGGTGCATGCAAGGATGTGTCTGATAAAACATAGTTTTCACTGATGGAGGGTCTCTGACTGATCACCACTTCAATCTCCTACTGGGATGTAGCCTTTGATGGCTGGGAAGTTGTTTGGTGTCCAGTATGGCAGTTTTCTGTATCCTGTGAATGAGGCAGCTGATCTGTTGGCACAACCTGTTGAGAGCAGTAGCATAAGTTTGCTGCTGTTTTATTGTGTCCATTTCTTGACGTAGCATCTCAGTTTCTCCCTTCAAATTACTAATTGATTCACACATGGCATGAATTAATTCCTCACTTACTGCTGTTGATGATGGCAATGTCAACTGTGGGTACTGGATCCAGTTGGTGTTACCATGGAGAGTTTGTTTAGGATATTTCATCTGGGCAATTTCTTTCAAATTTGTATTTGTAACAATAACATATTTCTCCATTAAATACCCCGTTTTTAGTTTGAAATTGTTTTCCGTCCATGTTTGGTGAGCGGGTCCTGATACTTCCAACTCGCGACTGTATAAATCTAGACTAACTATCCATCGGACGTTCTTCACTCTGGTGTTATTTTATATACATCGATGTCATCAGGCAATAAAATCTGACTTGACTTTTGCTGTGAAAAGATTGAGAAGCACATCTGACCTGATTTTATGAATATTGAGTTCTGCTCAACCTGGGGCTAGAGAGCGTGAGCAGTAGCTAGCATATTTCACTACCGTTCATGAACAGTCTCAATCAAACCGAGACTGCTATATTTCGTGTGTGTCGTGTTCGGCCGTTTCCAAAGGTCCACTCTCGTACTCTTTTGTTACTGCGCCTGTCTGTAAACGAAAAGCTCATGGTTTTACAACATATATAAAAGTAGGTATAAATATCGAACAGGCGAGGTAGCATTCACGGAACAGTTTGTGTGTTTGTATGGTGTTTTACGTCATGTAATGTTATAAATGACGGTCGATTTTTGTTTGTGGTGGAGACAGATAACCCACTTTTCCTTGGTAGAACCAGTACTGTACACCTCCCGCCATCCGTAAAAATCGATACTTCCTCACTTACAAGTCGAGCTCCCAGTGGGATTCGAACCCACAGCATTGAGAGGCGAAGGTTTACAACGCAACGTCGTTCACAGAATAGAGCCAAACAAAAATACGCAATAAAAAAAGCAAGAACATGGACAAATAGAAGCAAAGTATGGAACACTACACACATAAGAGGTTGACAATAGGGTACCGCATTGAAACGGTCAATGACAAGACGTCTACTGGGGTTAAAACTAGGTTCTACTTGTGTCCACCTGAGAAACTGCTTGCATTCAAAGTTATGCAAGCGAACTTGCGTTGGTTTTCACTTGCACCCTTGCACCTAATATTATGTTTGGTGAACATCTTAATTTTAAGACGTCGCCAATGTTTACCCTAAAACTTAACTTTTTCAAACAATTACATATTTAATTATAAACCTCCAACTTATTTAAAAGAATATCCAAAATCAAAATAGTGTATCATTCAGAAAATAAAGTCCAACTAGAGCAAAGTCGATCGTCGTCTTTACATATACACCTGTAACTTATTTAAAGGAATATCCATATTCAAAAAAAGTGTATCATTCAGAAAATAAAGTCCAACTAGAGCAAAGTTGATGTGCGTCTTGAAATATACAAACGGTAACTCATTTTAAGGAATATCCAAAACTTAAATGTGAGTGGGTGGGTGTGGTGCATCGCAAATATCCGCACTTCGCTGTCATTTACTCATCAAATTGGAATGCTCTCCTTCAACTGAGGTAGAAATATATCAGGTTACAAGCAAACAATCAGAATGCAAGGAAATGTTATTAACAATTTTGAAAACTGTAGCTGTAATGCACATTTGGGTGAATTTAATCGTTTGACTTTCACATCTGGACACAGGCTATTAACCCTGGCTTTGAAACCTTCATTGTTATCTACACATCGTAAGCAACCACTGTGCCAAATATAAGAACCATCCTTCGACTGATGTAGGAGGAGTTTAGGCTACGAGGAAGCAATAAAAAGCATTCTGGCCCCATATGACCACTAGACCCTACCCCAAGAAGGAGAACCGTTCTTGTTCAAATCAAGAAGCCCATTCCACATTGTATATGTATATCATTATTTATAACATGTTAAAGAAAATCATTAAAACATTGAAACACGCGGGTTTAATGTCCATGTTGGTGAATTTTACGTTTTGACATTGACCTCTGCCCCAGTGGTCAGAACCTAAATCCGAAACCTTCGTTGTGAACTAAATATCCTAAGCAATTAATGTGCTAAATATGAACACCATCCTTCAACTGATTTTGGAGGAGTTCAGGTTAGTTACGAAGAAACACTACAAATGTAAGTCCCCTCCCCCCGGGGATGAGGATTCGTGCGTGTAAAACAAATCACAAAACCTGTTCTACATTATATGTGTATATCATTACTTATAGCATGTACGAAATCTCATTAAAACTCATTGAACTTATGAGCTAAAGATTCATTTTTGTTATTTTGACCTTTTGACATTTACCTCTAACACCTGAGGACACACCCTGGATTTGGAACATTTCCTGTCATCCACAATCCGAAGCAACCAGTGTGGTAAATATGAATCCGCGCCCCCTCCCCTTAAACCATTGAAGGAAGTAGTTTAGGTTACGAGCAAAAATTGAATGACTGACGGACAGACGGACGCACACACGGAGGGACAGACACATGGACGGATTAGATCATGGTTTATCCGTTTATCTTTTCTTCGAAAAAGTATGGATATAATGAATGGTATACGTCTATAGAATTTAGACATCCATCCTTTTAATTGATCTCTCTCAATATTGTCATTATACCTTTGATTAAAATACACACTATCACTTTAACAACGTGCTTTATTGGACTTTTGACTTTGCAATATTTCAAACAGTATATAGCAGAATAGACAGCGAGTCTACCATATCAATTGTTCGTATATGTGTTCATTGATAGCTTTTTCAGATTTCAGACAATCTGCTTTTAAATGGTATTGTCAATATATCACTAAAATGCTATTTGCAAATCATGCTTTTATTCGTGGTTGTCAAAAGTAGGAAACGAGCGCGAGCGTTTAATTGGTATATGCTTACGATAATTACTGTCAGGTTAGAAACCAGTGACTATGACAAATAACTTTCAATTGGAAATGCACTCTGCTAAAAGCTCTACCGACCTTTTAGTAGAGATGGGTTAGAAGCGTAAGAAAATGAAGAAAAAGCACAGGCATTAGTTAAATGTCACAACATAGTTAACGAAATAAATATGTTCATTTATGGACACGTTAGACAATTGTTAAAATGTTGTGTCAACAATTTGCCACAACAAAACAGTTGCGTAGAATAATTAATTACAGTAGGTTATCATTTTGCAACATACTGCATGCTTGGTGGTGGACCCTTTTACAGTTCGCCACTATGCTTTCCTCTTTAATTGTACGATGACCGGACAGACTGTGGACCCTATGATGACGCCTACCTAAAGCCCATTGGGACGGTGGCGTTTGATGTTTGTCTATGATCTTTCTTGTCGTGCCCCTAATGTTTTATTCTCTTATTGCTCTGGCTTCTGCCAAGTCATTGAGTACCTTCATTGTGGCTTTCTAGGCTATTGTATTATATTTACACGAGCATATTTGTGTTTTACTTATATTGCCTATTGATGCTGCCTTGTTGGTTAGAGACAAGATCATGGCGGGGATTTCTTTATTTACACTGTCCTGTTTTAATGGGATGACAGTAGGGTAAGTGTGAGGTTTGGTGCACCCTAGAACCGGTTTAAACCACCAGAGGCCTTTTTTGCAACCAACAGTTCCAAGCCGTTCGTTACTACCTAGCCCTATTGTCAACCTGTTTTTGTGTTTGTGATGTCGTATTTGACCTTTTCATTTGTTGTATTCTTTTATAATGTTGTTCTTTGTTTCTCTGTGTGTCTGTGGTTGACTGTCGTCTTTGCCCTTTTGTGTTTGTGATGTCGTTTGCATTTTTTTATTACTTTTGCCTTTTCGTTTGTCTGTTTGCGTGTTTGTTTTTTTGTTTGGTGGTTGACTGTCGTCCTTGAATGCTGCTTTCCCTGTCCGATATTTTTATCTTTCTTTAGAGGGTATAGAATCACTTGGGAAAATGACTGAATTAAAACGTATATACTGAAAGGAAAAAGAAACGCAGGATGCGTATTTCCGCTATATATTGTATGTTTAATATGCTACTGCTAATCGAATGGTACAGGGCGACATTAGGCCTGTCCTTTTAGAAAGAAGGTTTAAACAGCACTGAAAACACCAATGGTTACCCCTTTAAAGTTTCATTATCGTCAGAATGCGCATTTGGCTCAAGCAGGTGAGCAAACTTAGGCTTTAAATGCTGCAATCACTTAACATTAAATACAGTACTGAACTGGCTCAATTTTTTCAAAGAGGAACTTCAGCATTTATGAATTTCTTGTTACAACGTGTACTGTGATTAAAACGTCTACAACATCACAGTTGTTTCCTTTCTCTAACTAACTGCGCTTTTTTATAACAAAACATCTTGGTATTTCCTTGGAATATATATGGAATTAAGTGTGCAGTATATGCAATATATAGCGGAAATACGCACCTTGCGTTTCTTTTTCCTTTCAGTATATATATTTAGTTTATGAGGTACACAGTTTACTATCATAGTTGTATGATAGCAACATTTCTGAAATTACTAACTGTGAATTCATAGGTTATTTTGCACCAATAATTACATAATTACATAACTTAATTGTATCCCTAGAAGTGCCAAACTTTAACAAGTTAACTTATTTGATGATAACATTTTTGACTTTTGTCCCTAAAATGTGTATAGCAGCAAATATTCATATCTATGGTTATTGTGACAGTTTGAAATATTCGTTACAAAAACACATTTCATTCGTCCAGTAAAGGATCTTTGTTTTTTTCTGAGAGATATTAAACTTTGTGATATATTTTGCATGGAAAAATTCACCAATTCATTTCACTCTGCATAAATCTGCGTTTATATGATGATCTTCAAGTCTGGAAAATTGTAAAATAATCTAAAAGAAAATTGAATTTAAACAGAAAATGATTCATTACTATCGATGATTCTATACAACCCCATGCCCTGTAGTTTTTTCATATATTTTTTCCAGTTTTAACTGTAAATACTGGTAAATGTAGAGGTCAAAGTTAATGAAGCAATGCAATTAGTTATCGCATATTTAAAAAATATTCTAAGCAATCTATTAAAAAATAAGTGACATATTGGCAAATATGAACAAAATCAATGTGAAGAACGTTAAACGCATTGTTAACTTATAATTCCTTTACGTTTTTTTGTAGTTTTTGTAGTGACATTGACAAATTACATGTTCTAGTTTAAAATTGGATAAGGCACTATCAATTTTCTCCATTCCGAATATTTGGTAGGTTAATGAAAACACGTGAATAAATACTGATAAGGGAGATGGACATGTTGGAAGCAACACACACGCACATCCAAGAGAATAATGTAGCCAACTCGGTTTTATTGAATCTTTTCATGAGAGGTATGTAAGACGCAACAACTCGCACGCCCACTAGCACTTCTACTTCAAATCTCGTTGATCCCAAAGGACCAGTAAAAACATCGATTTGATCACCACATGCACATCGCACTTGATTACATTGTATGATCGAAACAGGTTAAAAAAACATTGTTTAACGATGTCAAAGTTCTATAATAGTATATAAAGGATTTGTTATGTATATATTAGTTTCGATTCTCGTTAGAATTGTGTTAATAATAGTAGATATTTAGGTTGGTTATATAACTTTATTTGGTCCACAGGGTCTGTAAACTGAAGGTCATTTTAGAGCACTTTTAGTTAAGCTGATGTGGGGTCCCAGGTGTCCCACACAATGGTCACATAATTGAAGAGGTAACTAAGAGTACTTTATGTTAAACTGATTTTAATTTCCTTGAGTCCCAAGGGAATATGTAAAAATGTAAAACATGGAACCTAATTAGGAAACCATGTCATCATGCGTATCAATCTGAAAGTCTTTTCGAGTAATTAAGTTAATGGTTGTCAGTCTTTCCACCATTAGAGAGAAAAACATTGTGATGAAAATAGAACAATAGAACATCTTATCGGAGTGACCATGTTGGTTTTATTACCGCCGGACGTAGCTTGCATCACTGGATGTAAGCTAAAGCAGAAGTGAGTGCGGAACAAAGCTCATACAAACGATAGGCGATATGCATAGTACACATATGACCTTACATCTATGTAGATACAAAACGAACTGGAAATGTAGCAGCCATTGAACGCAGTTAACCAAAAGCACGCATCCAAAACCAACGACAATCACAGTGATTAATAGAAGCAAAGTATGCGACACTACAAATACAAAAGGGTCGGCAACAAGTTGCTGCATAAAAGCCGACGAGGTTAACACCAGGTTCTGGAGTGCATCAAACCTTACTCTTACCATACTGTAATTCCACTAAAACTGGGCAGTGTAAATAAGAAAATCCTTACCAGACAATATCCTTTAACAAACTTGACGGAATTAATACGAGATAAAAGACAACGATGATCATGTATATATGAATATAACATTCCCAATAAAATATTTTCAATGTAAACAACGAGATCCCTGAATGGGTTGAAAACAGAGGTATTGGCTTACACATACATGTATATTGGTTTTTGACAAAACAGGCCGGTGGAGGTTTAAACCTGGTTCTAGCTAGAGTGCACCAAAATAACTGTCATCCCAAAATAAAGGAGACTGTAAATAAATTCCCATCATGCTACTCGATGTAAAAGTAAGTAATTATTCCACGCAACTGTGTTTTGTAGCACATTTTTGACACACCATTTCAAAAATTGTGTAACGCGTCTTTACATGTAAATATTTAATTCGTTAAATATATTGGTATATTTAACTAATGCCTGTGCTATTTCTTCATTGTATTACGCTTCTCAACCGTCTCTACTAAAACGTCTGTTGAGCTTTTAACTGAGTGTATTTCCAATTGAAAGTTATTTGTCATAGTCACTGTGGGTTGTTTTCTAACCTAACAGTAATTACCGTTAGCATACACCAATCAAACCCTCGCGTTCGTTTCCTATTTTTGACAACCACGAATAAAATAAATACTCGCAAATAGCAGGTTGGGGATATACTGACAAAAACGTTAAAAGCAGATTTGTCTGAAGTCTGAAAAGGTATCGATGAACAAATATACGAACAATTGAGATGGTAGACTCGCTGTCAATGCTGTCTATGCTGCTATATACTGTTTGAAATATTGCAAAGTCAATGGCCCAGTATAATGTTGTTCAAGTGATATTGTGTATTTTAATCAAAGGTATATGACAATATTGAGAGAGATCAATTAAAAGGTCCATGAGTCTGTCCCTCCGTGTGTGCGTCCGTGTGTCGTCACTCAATCAATTTTGCTCGTAACATAAACTACACCTTCATTGGTGTGTGTGTGAGGGGGGGAGGGGGTGCGGGGGGCGGGGGGCGGGGGCTGATTCATATTTACCACACTGGTTGCTTAGGATTGTAGATGACAACAAAGGTTTCGAATCCAGGTTGTGTCCTCAGGTGTTAGAGGTCAATGTCAAAATGTCAAAAATGCATTTTTAACTCATATGTTTTAATGAAATGTCGTGCAAGCTATAAGTAATGGTATACAGATACAATGTAGAACAGGTTCTGCGATTTGATATACGAATCCTGCTCCCCGGGGCAGGGGACTTACATTTTTAGTGTTTCCCCGGGGGAGAGGACTTACATTTTTACTGTTTCCTCGTGACCTAAACTCCTCCAACACAAGTTGAGGGATGGTGTTCATATTTAGCACAGTGATTGCTTAGGATGTTTAGTTCACAACGAAGGTTTCGGATTTAGGTTCTGACTCCTGAGGCAGAGATCAATGTCAAAACTTAAATTCACCAAAATGGACATTAAACCCGCGATTTTCAATGTTTTAATGATTTTCTTTAACATGTTATAAATAATGATATACATATACAATATGGAATGGGTTTCTTGATTAGATGTACGGTTCTCTTCCTGTGGTGGGGGACTTATGGTCATATGGGGTCAGCATACTTTTTTATTGCTTCCTCGTAGCCTAAACTCCTCCTAAATCAGTTTAGAAGGATGGTTATTATATTTGCCACAGTGGTTGCTTACGATGTGTAGGGTTTAAAGCCTGTGTCCAGAGGTCAAAATCAAAAGGTAAAATTCACCCAAATGAATATTACAGCTACATTTTTTCAAAATTGTTAATGACATTTCTTTGCATTCTGATTGGTTGCTTGTAAAATGAAATTATTCTACCTCAGTTTAAGGAGAGCATTCCAATTTGATGGGTACATGATAGCGAGGTGCGGGTGTTTGCGATGGCCAACCTATCTAGTTCGACTTTATTTTCTGCTTGATATACGTTTTGCCTTTGTATATGATTTTAAATAAATTACTGGTGTATTTAAAGACCCCGCATCGACTTTATTTTAGTTGGACTTCATTTTCTGAATAATATACTTCTTAGATTATGGATATTCCTTTAAATAAGTATCATGTGTATAATTAAAGATGTAATTGTTTGAAACCGTTCAGTTTTAGGGTAAACATTGGCGACGTCTTAAAAAGCGGATTTTTTTATCTGTGTTTATTGCCATAGAATAAATAACAACAATGTCTGTGGTAACACAACAATTTTACCAAGTGCTACAGTATACACAAAATATTTCTTCGTCAGCAAACGTTGGTTGAATCGAGGTTTGTTTGAATGGCAGAGTAACAACACAAAACAGAGCAAAGTAATAGTCTCAGTTTTATCGAGTCTGTTTATTAGAGGTGATGTAAGATACAACACCTCTGTATGCCATTAATGTGCTATTCAACGTGAATAGACGCAACGCTGCTTCAATTGTTTTTCGCTAAGTGTTAGATATTTTGATAATATATATCAAATGATTTGCCTATGCGATAAGCAACTATTAATTTACACATGTACATGTAATTTTGAATTTGTTATGTGTAGGTACTATTTTTACTCAAGTTTGGAGTTTCTATAAGATTATAAGAATCGTTCATCCGGTGAAGATAGGAAATTCCAACCCGAGGTATAAGTGTATTTATCGAAACCGACGCTCTGCCGTGATGGATTCTTTTTCTTGCATATCAGAGACATGTTGATGCCGCCAGCTACTAACGTTTTGCATGTTTTCCTGAATACCGGATGTTGGTGCGCGTGAATTTTATCTCGACCCTAGGGTGAGATGGAAACATCTAGCCCCGGTAAAATGACGGATGTCCTTGTCCGGCATGCAAGAAAAGTATCTTTTTTAAATTATGTTAATTATGTAAGGCTAACTTCATGTCCACCGCCATATGCATGCCATCTTCGGGATGGTCAAAATGTTGTGCTGTTGATTTTATTAATATTGAGTTCTGCTCAACCCGGGGCTAGAGGGCGTGAGCGGTAGCTAGCATATTTCACTACCACTCATGAACAGTCTCAATCAAACCGAGACTGCAATATTTCGTATGTGTTATTTCGTATGTGTCGTGCTCGGCCGTTTCCAAAGGTCCATTATCATACTCTTTTTTTATAGCACAGTGGCGTTGCTTGTGCAGTGTGGCGGCAGTAAAACGTCTCCCCGCGCTTGCAATCAGTACTGTTGTTCATTCGATCTTTGGAGATCGCTGAGCCCGATACTTATAGTTAGTTATCGGTGGTACATTTTCAATTTCTTTTGATTTCTTACTTAATGTTTGATTCGGTGGTTCCACTACTCCGGCCGATAAAAGGCTCTGGGTAATGTTTAACCACTCATAGGATATGTTGTCTGCTTTTTATACGCAGGCTTCATAACCTCTGCTCCCAACTAAATTCCATTATGTTTATTTCGCTCTTCGGGGCATTTCATTTTATTAGATACTGGGACCATACGCCGTACGACATGGGGAATACATTAAAGAAGGCTAACTCCATGACCACCGCCATATGCATGCCATCTTCGGGATGGTTAAAATTTTGTGCTGTTGATTTTATTAATATTGAGTTCTGCTCAACCCGGGGCTAGAGGGCGTGAGCGGTAGCTATCATATTTCACTACCACTCATGAACAGTCTCAATCAATCCGAGACTGCAATATTTCGTATGTGTCGTGATCGGCCGTTTCCAAAGGTCCATTATCATACTCTTTTTTTTACATATCCTAGATACTTCTATTCATCTTTAAAGTTATTCTTTATTTCTGTGTGTGTTTGTGGTTGACTGTCGTCCTTGAATGCTACTTTTCCTGTTCGATTTTTATATCTATATTTACAGTGAGTTAGAGGTTATAGAATCACTTGGGAAAACGCCTGAATTTAAAATGAAAGGAAAACGCCTATTTAGTTTCTGAGTTACATTTACTATTTTAGCTTTAAAATGAAAGGAAAACGCCTATTTAGTTTCTGAGTTACATTTGCTATTTTAGCTAACATTTCTGTCCAATAACTGTGAATTTTTAATAGGTTATTTAGCACCAATAATTACATAACTTCATTGCATCCCTAGAAGTGCCAAACTTTAACAAGTTAACTTATTTGATGATTACATGTTTGACTTTTGTCCCTAAAATGTGTTATAGCAGCAAATATTCATATCTATGTTTATATTGTGACAGTTAGAAATTTTCGTTACAAATACACACTTCATTCGGCAAGAATCTTTGTTTTTTATTCTGAGAGATGTTACACTTAGTGATGATACGTTTTGCATGAAAAATGCACCAAATCATTTTACTCTGCATAAATGTATGCTTATATGATATATCTTCAAGCCTGGAAAATTGTAAAATAATCTGAAATACATGAACTGAGAAAATTGAATTTAAACAGAAAATGATTCTTTACTACCGATGATTCTATACAATTCGCTGTAGATGGTTTTTGTTTGTTTTTGTTTTACAGTTTAACTGTAAATGTAAAGGTCAAAGATAATGAAGCAATGCGATTAGTTTTCGCCTATATAAAAAAAACACTAAGCAAACTATTAAAAACAAGTGATATATTGGCAAATATGAAAAAATCAATGTAAAGAACGTGTAAGGCATTGTTAACTTATATTGCTTTTACTTGTTTGTTTTTTTTGTATTTTTTGTAGTGACATTGACAAATTACATGTCCTAGTTTACAATTAGATAAGCAATAGACACTATCAATTTTCTCCTTTCATCAATAACAATTAATTGCTATCTATGCCTTAAAAAACATAAAATTTCTAACATGGATTAATGGTTTTTTAAATGGGACTCAATGGAATGTGCAATTTGCCTTTCCGTTATGAAACCTTAATATAGAAGAGCGCACACGAATGTATTGCTTCTTAGCTTTGTAATTTGTGGCGTGTTTTCGATTGATTGTGGTTGACTGTGTTCTGTGAAAGCTACATTTCCTGTTCGACTATTATACATACTTTTGCAGCACATCCGTTAAGAATACAGACCGGTAGATACTCTCGTAATAGAATACCTAGAAATGAAAGATATTGTCAATGCTGCCACAGTATTGATTTGGAAGATGAATACCATTTTATTTTGATTTGTCCTTGTTACACAAGAATCCGGACAATTTATATTAAAAAATATTATTACAATAGACCTAGTATGTTTAAATTCTTAGAATTAATGCAGACACATTATAAGAATATTGTTATTATGTTAGTTAAATATATTAGTACAGCTTTAGCTGTAATGAATACAATCTTGATTAATTAAACAATGTTTAGCTCTTTTGTATTTTCATTCTCATATATCAGTTATTTAATATTAATATTGCTCATAGCAAATGTACTTTTGTCTAAATCACTCGACTTATTATGCATGAAAATGTATGTATGTATATATAACGATGTAAGTATGTACAAGTTAAATAAAATATATGTTCTGTTCTGTTCTGTAAATAAAACGCGATTTGAATGACGATTTGAGAATAAGACGTGAAAAAAAAACAATATAGAAAAGTAGCCGATGTTGTCTGTCCATGAAGAGTAATATGGGTGCAACATCTCTCACGCCCACTACCACCGTTTTAATTAAGTAATATTCTGCTTTAAAGCCATACATATTGGGATCGAATACACCAGAATACCAGTAAGTAATGCCACTACTGGTTTGTAGTCCTGACGACTCTCACTGGCTATTCACAGCACTAAACGAACACTAGAGTGAATGTCAGTAAGTGCATTTATCAACGTATTCGTTTTCTAAAGGTTGTAGCCAATTTGAGAGCTTTAACGTTTGGTAACATATGTATTCTGAAGTTAAGTGCTACTCTAATAGGGCTACAGTGAAACTATGAAATCAACCTGCAAATGTGTTTTATCATAACGCTGATTTGCCTTTTAAATTCTCCGGCCATGTTTTGTTTCATGAACATGATTATGTTTTATTAAATCGAAATCAATACGCAACAATAGATATTTACAATTCACACATTGCAATATCTGTGAAATGCGAGAATATATTGTATTTGATGACGTAGACAACTTTGAACAGGTAAATTAATCGACAGGTAATTGTATTTATCAATTATCTGGCAATAGTTGTGCTGCTATACAATTCAGATTTACCTCATTTCCCCGTGCAGTCAGGCAGTGGTAAAAGTAGTATCTACGTCATGCAAATAATACTTATTTTTACATACAACTTAGGAGCGGTTTTAAATATATGTTTCTCTCCGAGACTATCAAGAAATGTTCATATGATGTTTAAGAATTAAATTTGTTAATTGATAATACTACAAAAAGGGTGGCCATTCAAAGATATTCATCTTTAAATATAAAAGTAATTTAAGAACTCTTCAACGACAAGGACTTTCACAACCTGACTGCATAGGGTTATGATCCTATCATTTTGCAACGCACTACATGTTTAGTGGTTGGTCCGCCCCGTGTCGTTCCGGGGCAAAGAATAGGTCCACTGCAGATCCCGTAAAAATCCCCCAAATTCATGTTCATTTTATCATTTTTTGTTCATGCTCGTTAAAGGTTTTCATCATGACCCCTGCATTGTTTCAAGTGCCATCTCGCTCACATCACTAGAGCAGTGGCAGAAAAACAATAAACGTGGCTCCAGCGTAAATGGAGTGTCTACACTAAAATTTGTAGCAACTTTGCAGTTCTGCAAGTGAGAAGGTTCTAGGCCCATTCTCCATATTTTATCTCGATGTACATGGAGGATAAGCCTGTCATGTTCATTCCTGTTGGGCGCCATATAACCTTTCATGTGTTGGTGCACCTTAAAACCCCAATAATTCAATTCAAGTGGTTGGTTCATTTACATTTCGACACTATGCATTCCTTTTTGGTTGTGCAATAACCGGAAAGACTGTGGACCCTATGATGAGGTCTACCTGAGAGGACATTTACGTTTGATGTTTGTCTCCAATATTGTCTTGTCGTGCCTTTAGGGTTGTATTCTCTTGTTGCTCTGGCTTCTCGCGAAGTCATTATTACTTGCTTTGTGGCTTTCTATGTTATTTTAATTAAAATATGCATGCTCATCTTTGTGTTATACGTATATTGTCTACTAATGCTTCCTAGTTTGGTAGAGAATATAACCTGGCGGGGATTTCTTTATTTACACTGTACCCTTTTATATTATAACGACAGTAGGGTACGAGTGAGGTTTGGTGCACCCTAGAACCTGGGTTAACCTCCCCGTTGCACCCCAGCGACTTTGTTTGCTCGTAAGTGTTATGCTTGTGTTTGGGTTACTGTGGTCCTTGAATGCCTACATTTCCTGTTCGACTTTTATATCTAATTATATGTTGACGTGATTTACAAACTTCGTGATATCCTTGGTCATGATCACTGTCATGCAGTCTTTATTAAACTTCTTCTTTCGTCAAACTTATTCTCTCGTCAAACTTATTAAAAATAAGTTAGGACTCTTTCAGGATGTAACGCCCTGCATGTTTGGTGGTTGACCCATTTACAGATCGCCACTACGCTTTCCGATGACCAGCCAGATCGGAGCGGATATAATGTCTACTTAAATCCTGAAAAGGAAGGGAACATTTATTGTTTATCTTCAGTCGTGTTTTGATCTTAACGGTTTTTATCGTGTTACTTTAGCTTGTGCGAAGTCGTGAAATACTTACTTCATGGATTTCTAGCTATTGTTTTTATTCATATATACATGATCATGTTAGTGTTTTACTTATATCGACTATTATGGTGTCTAGTTTGTTAGAGGATATAGCCTGGTGGGAATTTCCATATTTATACTTTCCAGTTTAACTGGAGTAAGAATGATGTTAGATTGAGGTTTGGTGCACCCTAGAAGCTGGTTTACTTTTTGCTGCTGATCGTTCCAAGACGAACCAGTTATCAACCCGGTTATGTTTGTGGTGTAGCATACGTTGCCTCTAATTATCCTTATAATTGTTTCTTTTGAATGCTTATTTTTGAACGACTGAGTAATGTGGATGTTATAGTTTCTATTATTGGACGTTCGTATCTACTGTTAATGTGATACTGCCATCTTAATGTTGAAAAATGGTTGTACATTACGTTAGTTTAAACTTATTTGTTTTACATCGACTGTAACGAAAGCTCTTTAAACTTATTTGAATCACTCTCGATGTCTTCGTGGGTAGAACCAGTACTAAGTAATGCAGATAAAGTGTCTTGCTCAGGGACACAACGCATATGGCAATGACGGGAATCGAACCCACGACTTTCGGAGCATGGGTCCAAATTTCAATCAATAGACCACAGCGCTCCACGACATTACGTTGTTTTAACATTAATAAATTCCCTTCACTAAAAATACTATGCACACAATATTAGACAAATAATATTTTATTATATTTAGTTAAACAATTATTATTATATCTATTACGTTTCGTTCGGTGAAATGCCTTCATGTGCTGTGTAGAGAAATCACGTAATGTTATTACCTCGCGTTTGCTCCCCAATTCCCAGGATACGCGCAGAAGTAACGTAGTATTTTACCCCCATTAAATAATATCACTCCGATGATTTTTCAATAGCTTATTTCATTATATAAAAGTCAACATTTCCCCCCCAACACCTTATAATAGTATGACACCCACCCATCTCCGCCCCTTCACGTTACAAAGTTACCCCCATAAACTGCTGATCTCCATTTTAGAAACTGTCCTTTTCACGGGGATCCAAGATCCGCAAGAACTGTTCATTTAACTTCTAACGCAGACGTGCTCGATAAATCAGAATTGGGCTCAGGACTGGGATTGAATGTCGAACTCAGAACTGGATTGAATGTCGTACTCAGGCTTACATCGAATGTCGTACTCAGGCTTGCATCGAATGTCGTACTCAAAACTCGTTGAAATAGTACTAGTAACGAATGTCAAACTCATGACTGGATTTAAATGTTGAACTCAGGACTGGGATCAATTGCTGTAATCAGAACCGGATTAGAAAGTCGTACTCAGAATTAGGTAAAGTCGAATAAACATTTTGTTTGTGTTTGTTATAATGATAGTCCCTCCGCCTTTGTACCAAGTAGAGAAACCATCCAGGTAAGGAACATCAGATTCTGGATTTGTTTATATTTGATTTGTTTTGAACATGTTTTTTACATAACATTTGTAGAACCCTCGGACAGTGGTCAATGGGTTATTAACCTCCAATGCTGTGGCTTATTTCAATAGGCATTACAATGAATGGATGAATTAATGGTGTTTTACGGCACGTCGACACATAAATAGGTCATATTGTGCGCAAAAACTGATGAAAAATTAAGAAATGAAATAGTAATTAAAAATTAATGTAGAAGAACTTTTATTGTGCCTCGTCATAGGTCCATGGAGGTTCGAGGTCATCCTCCATGAACCTTACACTGTGTACATCAATGTAATCAATTGCAATAGGTCAAACATGACCCTTGTGCAAAGACAAATAAACGTTTACTAAAACACTCCGTTCTGTAAATATATAAAGACAAAAATATTTACAAATAAGTGATTATATGGTAGTAATATAAACTATATATGTAAATCAACAAATGTCCGTCAACGGGTATATAAACAAGTAAATATATATATAAAAACATATAATGATTAATAAATGTGCTAAACAGATTGTACCTGTGACATTAAACTATATCACATGCTTAGTATTCATAATTGTAAACAAGATGTTATCGTAATTAAGTATTCCTATGTGAGGAGTTTAGTTCCAAATAAACTAGCTCTAAATAAACTCAAAAGTCTGATAGTGTACAGTTGAATTAGTTTAAATCGTTGACCAATAGAAATAGGTATATCATAAGTATAGGTTATTAGATTTATATTGGGATATATGCACCAGTTCTTCCACGTATTAATATTGCGCGACTTTTGAACGAATTTTTTATTGATTATCTTTTCAGTATTTATTAATTAAAAATAGTGAACAAGCAAGGTTTTACGCAAGCGTAAAATAGCTACCGAAAGACATGAAGTTAACATGATAACATATCAAGTCACGGGTGTTAAAACAATATTGAAAAAAAATATGTTGTCACGGAGACATAAACACGCCACGACCGTTTTTTCTTACATTCTTCCCGATTTGGATAAGTGTGCATTACAACACATATAAACTGTGCACTGTTACCATGTGTAAGATTGCGTTATAAACGTGAAAAAAGTAAAGGAACTGTTGCTACCTTACCATTAGCAATAATGAAAACCATAATAATGAAAATTAAAAACAAAAAAAAAGGAAAGAAGGCTTGAACCCTACCTTCCTTGGCACTGACACAACGCATCAATCAACTGCGCTATCGAGGCCTGTGAATGTTTCGTCGCTAATATGCATATAATAATAATGATTATCAGTAGACTGGTTTACGAAAACGTCAGCAAGTGAAATGGTAACGTTTCAACATTATAAAATATGTGTCTATACCATTCAAGTTTTTCAGACTAGTTCTCTATGAATTCAAGTTGTAAAGCATGCTTATCGTCACTTACTTGAGTCACAGTCTGTTAACCATATACAGATATAAAACCCATATAAGGGTCAGAACAAAAATATCGGTTTTAACAGTTTGTTTTCATCAAAAACTATTTATTTGAAGCAAATATATATATATGTTCGTAATATCGTAGGAATTTTCCACAACGAAATCAACTTACTACGAGTTTTTTTTATCACGTGACATACTTCCTGTAACATATTATATGAAATGTAGACAAGCAAGGTTTTACGCAAGTGTAAAAAAGCTGCCGATAAGTAAATAAAACATGACTGTTGGCCTGTGAACTGATAGGAATGCAAGTTATCAGAAGCAAAAACTACACAATGAATGCGTCAATATTGTTTATTTTGAAACCTGGCCAAGGTTTTATTGATATAATCCTTCAAATTAAAATCGATACAAATTAAAAATCAATTGTTAAAGTGACTGGACAAAGTGAAACTGCTTTTTTTTATTAAGTAAAAATAGACCTTAATTGGGTTAAGAAAAAAGCAATGTTTTATGTAACGTGGCTCTTTGTTGTGGTCTTATAATGAATAATGCATGCCTAATATTTCAATCTATTATGTAGATTGCGAGTTCCAAGCTTATAACAAATTTTAACCAAGGTTAAAAACTTGAACCAAGTTTTTTTAAGTATTAAAGGGATCATTATTTTGTTAAAATAAAAGAAAAAAGTTATAGAACCTGGCTCTGTGGTGTTGTCTTATTGTGTGAAGTTTCAATCCATTACCTAAAGTAGTTTGTGAGATGCAAGTTTACATAATAACTTTAACCAAGCTTAGATGTAAACACAATTAAACCAAGCCTACATACAATGTATACACCTTAACCAAGTTTAAAAGGGGCAGACAACAATTACAACGATCAGGAATACGGGAATACCGCATTATGGATGAAACCGATTCAACACTAAACTTTCTCGTTATATATTCGTGGTGTTTGGCTACTATTCCATGAAAATACAGATGTGCACTTATTCCATTCCAATACTTGCGGTTTCATTCAGTTTCAAATACACTTTCATTATGCTCCGTAAAAAATCCCCGACGTAAAGATCCCGGAAATATTACCGTCTGCTACACTTCAATAGACCGTCAGTTCAGCAAGTAAAACAGTAACCTTTTATGCGTTTATACCAGTCAAGATTTTTAGACTAGTTCTCTAGGAAATGAAGTTGCATGCTTATCATCAGCTGCATGATTCACAGTCTGTTAACCATAGACAAATACGAAACCATATAAGGATCAGCTGCCTTTGGCAGCTGAATGAAACTGTACAATCATTGCACCAATCCCGAACGAGTATGCGAAAGTAGTTCCAAGTAGAGTACACACCCAATATGACTGAAAATATCTTTACGGAGTTTGTAAACGCTTTTGCAATAATGTCCAAAAAGCTTGGACGCCAAAAAGCTTGGACGCCAATTATAGTCTTAAACAATAAAAAAAAAAAAAACTTTAAGCGTCCACATAGACAGTCAGTGCATATTGCCACAATAGCAACCTCTCTGTATTAATATGACGTCTACATACAAGGTTATGACTAACAAAGAATTCAAAAATGCCTTGAACACGACACGTTGTAGATGGTGTGAACTGTATTATAATGCCATTCTAAATAAACTCAAACGTCTAATAGTGTACAAGTCATATATACACAACCGCAGCTAAAGTTCAAATGACTCAAAGACAGTTGAATTAGTTTTGATTCGTTGACCAATAGAAATAGTTATATCATATTATCCAATTTAATTCCAAAGAATTCAAAAGTGAACCTTGCAGATGGTGGCAACGGTATCATGAAGAAATTTCCATTTAAATTTTAATATTCCAATATATAATTAGTGCCAAACTTTTAAAAAATGATAGCACCCATTTAACTGAATATACTACACTCATTCGAATACCTCCTGAAAACGGAATCATAAGTAAATGAATATTCAAAATTCTTGTGACATACCTCTTATCATAGTGTTTTTCTTTTACGAGTGATGATTACGTTAAAAAGAACATTTAAGGCCTACACTGTTTTACATTTCCAAAAACAAACACGAACGTTGTATTCCTTTAGTATACGTGTAACCTGAGGACATTTTATTTTATTAATTACTTAATCAGGTGTACGCAGTTCCAAAATAACTCAGTACTAGATGTACGTAAGATAAAGATTACGGTCTTCAGTGGTAGCATTAACGTTATATTCCTCTTGATGACAAATAACATCTAGATAAAATGGTGGAAGACCAGTAGAGTGTTGTCTCTCTATCTGAGACGTGTGTTCATGAAGTTCATGTTCAAGTGGCGGTTGGGAATCATTAGGTATTTCTCTATGTAATTCAGTTGCTGAATGTGACACGGTATCGTTGATGCTTATATCTAATGGTATCTGTTCTACGTCTTCATTATCTCTTCGTTGTGTAAAACGACTATGATCCGCATATCGGTGTATACCGTGGCTCTCTTCGTCAAACGCCTCACCATCTCCTCCTGCTTGCGACATACCAGTAGCGACGCTGTATGTCGGCGGAAGTCTTTCTGCATTTGGCACGGCATCTTCTTCTACAGGCTGAGCCATAGCTATAACGCTGTTATATCTAGGTGGTGGGTCGAAGTTTCTGCGGTCGAATGCCTCGTCGTTAGTTTCTAAAACTGTACTGCTCAATCGAACTAACTGTATTCCCCGTGAAGTGTCTGTACCAGTATTAGCCTCCAATCTATGTTGACTGGATGAAAAGCACTGCTTTATTCGACTGAGTCGTAAATTACTTTTGCAACAATACACTGTAATGAGTAATACTATAACCAGAATTCCAAAAACAGTGAATACAACATTGGCGACAGGGTATGGTTTAGCATCGTCCGCATCTTGATTTCGATCAGGATTTCGATCAGGATTTAGATCAGGACACACATCTGTATCGTCACTGCATATATTATACGGTCGAACACATGTGACTGAGCGATCTATACATCGTCCGTCGTTACATTTGAATTCTGTCTGCGAACAATCACCCATGTGAAACGTACTGAATATCAACTTAAAGTGTATGCTGCTCGTTTGGTTGGATTTTATCACAAGTGTTGCACGATGGCTAATAATTATCAATTCGTCATCAGGCTTCGAGACACAAACTACACTAGATATTGCAAATTGGGAGTTTAAGCACACGTCCACCTGCTTAATATTACTTATTGCTCCGACTAATTGTACGGATATTAAAGATTTAGAATCAGTTGAAAACAGCATTTCACATAGGAACGGTGGTAATAATTCACCGCTATTTGTGGAACTGTAGTCGATCAAACCGGCAAACTTGGTATATCTACCGAGGTCAATGGATGTGTTACACATGGCCGCAAGTGGATCTGTGAAGAAAAAATACATTTTTTTATCAAATGCACGGCTGTTAGAGTTGTTATTCATTGACACAACTGCGTACACATTGTTTTCAAAAGTGAAAAATTAAAAGGTAAAAAAATGCAATAAAAACTAGCTGGTGCGGGGTGTTAGGTACTTTTTGTCTTCCTGGCTAAGATTTCAAATGAATATTCATTCAACTGGAGTATTTTTAAAACATTGATCTACAGGTTCTTTCATATCTCAGAATAGTGCATGCATCATTTATATGCATGTCTTCTTCTCGTTCAATTTATACCACTCAATATGTTAAGTGGATTTACTGATAAGATGATAGGGCTTAACCGTTTTTGTCATCTTAACCAGAAAGAGTCAGGTAAAAATAAATGTGTATTTTTTGAGACAAAATGGGCTAGATATTGCTCTTGAAATACTCTTAGAATGCACGACAGACGATCTAGAATATGTTTTCAGAGTGGGGTGGGGGTGGGTGGTGCGAGCATGCCCCCATACTCCTAGATTTGCGTACACATCCTAAACACCCTAGTTACGCCCTTGCATCTCAGTCAGTGTTTGACACCTTGCTTGCCTCAATACAGTTTGTTAATGATTTAACTTTTGGCAGCGTAAGGTGAAACAGTATAAATCGGAGAATATAAAATACAGTATTTTTTCATTACTTTGATCGAATGAAGTATCAGACATGTTGACTGATTGTATCTAAATAGCATGGATATACAGGTATGTAGATCTATGTTTTTACATATAACATTCGCAAACTCATTTTCATTACCCTTTTACTAGTGTATATAAATAAACAATTTATATGGACGGTAATTTATTTTTTTGGACTAATATTTCTGTGTTGAGATTCTTTTTATGTATGATAAAACATTGTTCCAAGTGTGAAACTGAAGAAATGTTGCGTACGGTATGTCATAAAAGAGTATGATAATGGACCTTTGGAAACGGCCGAACACGAAACATACAAAATATTGCAGTCTCGGTTTGATTGAGACTGTTCAAGAACGGTAGTGCAATATGCGTAGTCTGTTAGATAAGGTATTAATAGAGGATCTTACATGAGTACTCATTCATTATTGAATTTATTGAACTCGTTAGCAAAAATGATATAATGCTCGGCAAGAGCAGAGCATTATATCATTTTTGCTAACGAGTTCTTGCCGAGCATTATATCATTTTTGCTAACGAGTTCAATAAATTCAATAATGAATGAGAATGAATGTTAGATTCTATTTATCACATAACTCACATATCGACTTTTTTTTTTGGTATTTTGCCTGTCGCTTTCACACGCGAAACCGACATAAATCGTGGGAATTGGGTCATAGTCATTATCGGAAAAAAAAATGACAGCGCATACTAGGCTTATTTGAATACTTATATAACTAGAGGTATATCGAAAATATAGAATGGTGTTATTCCACCTCCACACCGTAAGTTATATGATAAATTCAAATATTATCTCATTATTTCAATAAATACATTCTTTAAATTTAGGTCCTGTGTACCATTGTCGTGAAACATGAATTTGTATACTGCGTGAAATGCAAACTACATTTAAATAGTGTATATTGCTTGCCGTGGTATTGTACGTTGTTTTATGTATAACATGGATTACTTTATGACACTGTCACGTCATTGTATCTACTGAAGTATTTATTGAAGTTTCAGTCATAGGCTCACGAGTCTTATCTGACATGAAAGATTATGAAAAGTGTAAGGCCTAAGGCGGGATGCCCTAAACCCTTCATAGAGATATTGACGAGGATATTAATTTTTTCTTCTTCTTCTACTTCTTCTTTTTCTATGTAAACAAACGAATTGTCTTTAACAAAAGCATATAGCATAGAAAACTAGAAGACAAACATGATCAGTAGCGATATTCTAACCAAGATAACAGAACAGAACAGAACAGAACAGATATTTTATTTCGACTTATACATAAAATGTAATATACAAAGTTTATTAAACACATGACAGGCACGCTCGCATGACTCCAACACGCACACACACTCTCACACACCTCTTAAAAGTATTTAAAAGGGTCTTAAAGGGAATGAAGCGACACGGCCAAACCATCTTTTTTATTGAGAGTTCTGAAATACTTGAATAAGTGTGAAATAATTTCAAAATCGGATGATAAACAAAGAAGATGCGATCATTTAAAGATCCTGTTGAAACGGATACGGAAGCGGCCATTTTGAGAGCTATGACATCACTGTTCTAAATGACCATATATGGAATATTTATAAATATGAAATTTTACTGATTTATAGGGAAAAAATGACATCAACTGTATGAAAAATATGTCGTACTTAATGGCAATAATGCTTTATATGACCAGTAAAAACAATCATTCATTTGCAGTGATTTTTTTCGTTTTAAATGATATTTATCAATATTCCATATATGGTAATATGGAACTATGACGTCATAGTTCTAAAAATGGCGGCTCCTATGTTCGTTTTAGAACAACATTTAAATGGTCATATCTTTTTTTTTATCATCCCAAAACTCTCAATAGCAGGGCTTGTTTGGCTGTACATTCCCTTTAACATTACTTGCCCAATTCGTACAGCCTCTCTCACAATCTCTCAATGATTCTTCATACATAGCAGATACTAATATATTGTTCTTAATTATAACCTTACTCCAATACCTAATTATTTTAACATATCGTGATACATACAAGGGATCTACCTAACTCCTCATAGACTCCTGCATTACTAGTTGACGTTACAACTTTCAATAAAAAATTACAAATTTTTTAATGAATTCTTTCAATTTCTTTTGACTTTGTAAACCCCCAAATCTCTGCTCAATTATTAAAAATAGCCCCCAAGAATGCATCAACAAGTTGTTTACGGTTTGAAATTATACCTTTTTATATTTGCGATTAGGACATTTAACGCCTTTAAACCTTTTCCTACAAGTGTTTCCTGATTTAGATTAAAAGTCTCAGTATAGTTAAAAACATTTCCTAAATAATTAAAATCATTTACCACGTCAAGCTTCTTTCCATTATACACCCATGTTTCATTTACCTTAATCGGCCTATTTTTCTAAACGTCATCACTTTCGTTTTCTCAATATTTACATCCAACCCCCATTTATCGCAATATACTGTTAAATTATCTAAATAAGCTTGCAATTCAATTGGCGTTTCTCCAATTAAAACCATATCGTCTGCAAAAAGCAATAATATTAACGTGATGTCGTTTATACTAAGACCAGATGTATTACTATCCTGTTAAAACAATGCAAGGTCTTCTATAAACAGAGAAAACAATAACGGTGAGATTACCTCCCCTTGTCTTAGACCAATTGAACATTCGAAAAAAATCGGAAAATGAATTACAGCTTCGCACACACGCTTTAACTTTCCTGAACATATCTTGTATAACTCTTAACATTTTACCGTTTATACCAAGTTTAAATAATGTAAACCAAAGTGCGTTTCTATATATATACTACCATATGCCTTTTTTAAATCGACAAAGGCACAGTACAGTCGTTTGCCATCATTTAAAAACTTTTGTATAACTGCCTGTAATACAAAGATAGGGTCAACTGTGGAACGACATGCCCTAAAGCCAAACTGCACGTCCAACAATATACTATTCTCTTCACACCACTGACTTAATCTTTTGTTAAGTATACCTGTAAATACTTTCGATAAACAGCTTACAAGTGTTATACCTCTATAATTATTTACATCATCGGTGTCGTTTTTCTTGAATAAAGGAACCATAATACTATCAGCCCATTGTTCTGGAAAACTCCCAGAGTTCAAAATACTATTGAACCGATCTGTTAGATGTGGCGCTATAATATCAGTCGTCTCAAGAAAATATTCATTAAGCATACAGTCTCCCGCAAAGTCTTTGTTTTGTTTAAGAAATTTAACTATTGACAATACCTCGGATATAGTTATCTCCCTGTCCAACTCGTCAAAGTTACAATCTGCCTCGTTAAAATCGTGGTTAGTGCAAAAGACTTCAGATTCTACATTGTGAACTACTGTTGTATCTCTTGCTACCTCAGAAAAATACTTAAATTTTCCAAACTAATACTTCGACAAAACAGTTTCCAAAATCTTTCGGTTCGGCATTTTTTAGATTTTCAATATCACGCATCTTCTTTAATTCATACTTGCGCCGTTTTTTCCTTATTATTTCCTTATATATTTTCTTCTTAACGTGTAATTCAATCCGATTTCCACTCGATTTACATGCATTAAATTTATTTAAAGCCACAATATACAGTTTCTTTACTTCATAACATTCGACATCAAACCAAATGCTTTTTTATCATTTGTGTCTGAAAAACGCCCTCGGTTTGCACTCATCTTCCTTTTAGATAATATTTTCGTCAGGTTTGGAACCACCGTTTATAGACAAATTCTTGGTATCCCTATGGGTACGAACTGTGCACCACTTGTCGCAGATTTGTTATGATTTTGCTATGAAAGAGATTTCATGTTGAGTCTTTCACCAGATATCCAGGCAGATGTTATTGAAGCCTTTAATGACATCTCTAGGTATCTGGATGACATATTGTACATTGACAACCCTTTCTTTCCAACTATGGTTAATGATATTTATCCTAAAGAAATTCAGCTTAAAGGTGAAATTTAGCGTGTTTTTTGAGCATATATTCTGAAATATATGTATATAATATACAATCTGTTCAAATATTACACTTATTGGTTGTCCCGTTTTCTCACAGAAGGCAATTTTATCTCATAGCGCACACGCTTGAGTTTCGCCCTTTTTGAAGACAGGTAAGTGTCACGTGATCCTGTGACGTCATTGGTACCAAACGATCAACGGTGTCGCATTGAGTTGTATAGTATTGTCTATGTAGGATTAAGTTTTATGGTACGTGTTAAAAATGTCGTGTGCTGTAGCTGGGTGTCAAAGTGTGCATAAAAAAGGACAATCTAATGACATCAGTTTTTTTCGTTTTCCTAATCAGGTTAATGATAGATTAAGATTTGAATTGTGGGTGGACCGCTGTCGACGAAAATCGCCCGTCGCGTCAAAAAAAATGGGAACCTTCGAAAGACGCGCGAGTTTGTAGTAAACACTTTGAGTTGGATTCGTGGGAAATCCATCCTTTGGTTTTCATTTTCATTGAATTTGAAGGACAGACGGCCATGCAGATTAAAAACAACAGCGATACCAACAATATTTTCCTACAAAAATGAGAAGTGCCTAACCCCGCCGTCTCCGAGCAAGTTTTATTCGCCGATTCGACCGGCGTTGAGGAAGAAATTATTAAATGAGGTAAGATAGAAGTTTTTGTTCAGTTATCTTAGCAATTCCTCGGGTATGTGTATGATAAATTGTAGAAAGGTATATAGTCTAAGATCTGTACATCGTGATTGTTTAGCTGTTGAATTAGATGCATGCGTCTTACGTGAACGGCGCTAAGGCGTAAAAAAAAAAGTTGTTTGTTTCCACTAACCCGACCGACCCTAATTTTACCCCCCGACCCTAAACTTTTTTTTCCGATTTTGGTACGAAATTTTTTTGGTACGAAAGAAAATGTTTGCGAAACGTAGACGGAACGAAATAAATGAGTACGAAAAACGTATTCATTTGGTTGTCCTCGTTTTTATCGTCAGCAGTCGATCCAATATGGCAGCCTCCACGGATCGGCCAACGTGTATTTTGGCCGTGAATTTGGGCATCTGCCCTCACAATAACAAGCCTATACAAAAAATGTCAGTGTGTCTACTCTCTTGGACATTCTACGAACTATTTCTTTCATATCATCCTCAAGCCATCAACCTTGTGAAGACCCTGGTTTCCACCAACATCAATGGAGAAAATTCTTACGAGGTTTTGTCACATTTCCTTTTTTGTCGATAAATTTAAATCCTTTATAATAGCTGTTAATTGTAAGATAAAAAAGTACAGAAGTAAATATTTATCAAGAAAATTTTGCTCTGAAACACCATGATGTTTGATGGTATTAAAACTGTGAAATCAAGTTTTCACTAGTATTTTTAATGGTAAAAAATGATAGCATGCATTTAAATTCATGTTGTCATTTTTTACCATCAAAATACAACAGGCGCTTGAAATTCTGTCACAACTGTCAGGTCTCGAAAAATCCACTCGCCCCTCCAGCAGTTTGTGAGTGTTTTTGTCAGTTCCAACGAGTGTAAAACTCCTGCCACCTTGTCATTACAAATTGCTAAATGAACCCAGTCAACACTGTCAAAAACAAAAGTGGAAAAGGTCACAGTTTCAAAGATATCACAGGGTAATATGCAAATTTATAATGTCAATCTCTGCCAGTTGCACTTGATCCATGGTAGATGCTTCTATTGTTAAATGGAATCGGTCAGGTTTTATAGCGAGTGGATGTTGAGGCCCTGGCATTTGACCTGCAACGCGAGTGGCCTTGAAAATATCTTTTGAGACCTGCAACAGTACATGAATGTTTTATTTTCGGTTTTATTCGAGTTGTTTACATTGTAACTAATACATTGTACTAAATGTTATGTACATGTATAGTATGTTTTGTTTAGATACAGTGAACTGTATACATATTTTACATATAAAATGCTAAATTTCAGATGGAAAACAAACTCACATTGGGCTGTACTGTGCCCATGTTTAACTTAAAGTGGGTGAAGTTTATATG
This sequence comes from Cyrtodaria siliqua, assembly GCA_037043455.1. NCBI lineage: Eukaryota > Metazoa > Mollusca > Bivalvia > Adapedonta > Hiatellidae > Cyrtodaria > Cyrtodaria siliqua. The sequence goes on from JAWPHD010001055.1 coordinate 215,394, forward strand.
CGAAGATATACAGCACATACACACTGAGGCGACAAACATTTGGAAGAAAAAGCTGCCAGCTTTTTCTTGTTTGTTTGTTTACAGTTTGAATGTGTTTAACTCAGTGTTATAAATAGGACTTGTATTATCGTTTATTTCAACTACCTCGATAGCTCAGTGGTTAGAGCGCTTGTCTTGTGAGCAGCAGGTTGCGGGTTCAAGTCCCACCACAACCAGGGTATTTTATTTTTTCTTTCATAGTCAGATTCAAGAAATGTTTTGATAAAAAACTTGGAAAGTCGAAATTCTATGTTTTATGTTGAAATCGGTGGCTAATAATTTGGTATTGCTATTTTTATTACATATTTAACCAACAGAAGCCTTTTCATTCTATTCTGAAGGTCTCGAGATACCGGTCCTGCATCTTAAAGCTTAAAGTTTGCATTTTCAATGAAATTGTACAATGCTGTAGGTTGATACTATGTATAGCACAAAACTTGCCTTGTCAATGATAAACTGTGTACAATGCTGTAGGTTGATACTATGTGTAGCACAAACATGCCTTGTCAATGATAAACTTTGTACAATGCTGTAGGATGATACTATGTATAACACAAAACTTGCCTTGTCGATGATAAACTTTGTACAATGCTGTAGGTTGATACTATGTATAGCACAAAACTTGCCTTGTCAATGATAAACTGTGTACAATGCTGTAGGATGATACTATGTATAACACAAAACTTGCCTTGTCAATGATAAACTTTGTACAATGCTGTAGGTTGATACTATGTATAGCACAAAACTTGCCTTGTCAATGATAAACTGTGTACAATGCTGTAGGTTGATACTATGTGTAGCACAAACATGCCTTGTCAATGATAAACTGTGTACAATGCTGTCAGTTCACATACCTATAGCAAACAATTTGCCTCTTAAATAAAAAAATAGTTATCGAAAAAAAAAAAGTTATGCCTACCTACCTACCCTATTTTTTTGGGGAATGTTAGCGGAAACAAACAACTTTTTTTTTTTGGCCTAATATAATGTAGCCGTCTTTTTCAAAAGATCGCTAAAAAGGTTTAGCATATGAATGTAAATGAATTCAGTGAAATAAACACTGTCGTTGTTTCAATATATATTTTGTAGTATATTTTTTTTGTTTTGTTTTAAATTATACACCTTCTTCTGCCAATAGTGTTATAGATGTTTATAGAGTTATATATCGGTCTCTGGATTTGAAAATAATGACAAAATGTTTCATGGATGTCTATTAAAACGCAGAAAATTGATAATGTTACTAGCTATTATATTAGTTCAGTAATGTTGTATGGCAAAACAACAACAATAACGGCTTTTACCTCATGCAGTAAGTAAAATAAGTGCTTTACAAGCATATATATACTTTATATTCTAAATAAAAAAAATGTTAGGTCTGTTTTTTCGATCTCTACATGTACATAATACATTATGTCGTGCTCATAATACATTTGACTATATTATTTAGATCATCTTCGTGCGCGATGAACTAACTAGTTTCTCACGCATCATATATCCGTCTTGTGCAATACGCGGCTCGCCGCGGCGGTATTGCACCGCTCACGGTATTGCAATATACAGGAAATGTAGGCATATCATAAAACTACGTTTCCCTAAATGGTGCGTGATTTTGTCATATACCGACGTTTGTACCATGATTAGGCTGTACTTCAATAGGGCACCGCAATAGTTGATTAGTCGCTGTGTGGTATATTGTTATTTGGCGGCACGTGGAGAGCGTGTCATACTGCAAATCCGAATCTCATACACCACTATAGACTGTTTTGGAGGCGGCGGGGACTTATGGTATGTAGAATACTATAGAAATTAGATGCTGTTACATTTATTTATTTATCAATTATACTTACTAGACTCTAAATATATTTTTTCAATGTCTATTTTTCGGCAAAAATAAAGTCCTTATAATCTGACGCTCGTATTAATGTTCAAGTATTAGACCATGTCCATTCATTCGGAATATACTGCATTTCGCGCTTAGTGTAAATGAACCGAGATATTGCAGCGTTGCTGGTGACTTTCAGAATTTCGATGACCTGCACCGCGTTCAACTTCCTCATCGCCATCGGTTGATGAATCCGAGGTATTTTCATCCTCAGACACGAATTCTGGCTCAAAATCGTAAGGTTGCACATTGTGCAACCTTCTTATCATGGGCAGTTCATCTGACTCAGCATCATAGTCGCTTAATTCCGACATTTTCACACACACTATACTGTTTTTGCGTGCTTTCCCTATGTACAAATGGTTTCGTTTTGTTCCTAATGACGTCACTTCCGGTTTTACGAGGAAGAGTTTTCCCCCTTTGATTTTTTTTCAATTTTTTAGCGTAGCCTGTTCGTCTTTTCGGTTTTTATCTTTAAAAACATATTTTCACTAAAAATACATCAATAGCAAAGTTACCATCGTATTTATAATGATATTTGATAATTAAAAACATATCAACAACGGATTTGTTGATTTAAGACAAATTTCTGCTTTAACAAAGCTTATATATCTGATAATAACGCTTCTTTTCTTGATTTAGATCTCTCGATTGAAAATGGTGAAATAATTAACAAAATCTATGACAAGAGAGATGATTTTAATTTTGACATTGTTAATTATCCCCACTTGTATGGGGATGTTCCCCGAGCAACTTCTTATGGGGTGTATGTGTCTCAACTTATTCGTTTTTCAAGAGCTTGTACTCGAATTGAGGACTTTAATATTCGTAATCTTTGTATAACTAAAAAGCTACTCAATCAGGGTTACCGTTACCATAAATTTCGTAAAACCTTTGCAAAATTGTATTATCGTAACCCTGATCTTCTTTCCAAATATAAAATTAATTTAAGGGCTCTTCTGCGACAAGGACTATCACAACCTGACTTCTATGGTGATGTGATTTATAAACTTCGTAAGATTCTTGATCATGATCGCTTTCATACTATCTTTGTTAAACTTGTTAAAAAGTATTACTTTTGCCTTCTTGTTTGTCTGTTTGCGTGTTTGTTTCTGTGTTTTGTGGTTGACTGTCCTCTTTGAATGCTACTTTCCCTGTCCGATATTTTTATATTTCTTTACAATAGTTTTGGAAAATAACGGATCCGCAATCTCACGAATAATTTGAACAAATTTACTTATAGATGTGTTCACGCCATCTCTATTATTAGTGCCTACATTCACAGAAATACTATACTCTGTAAAAAAAGTTTTGGACCATGGCAGTGTTCAAACCCGTACAATGATTGCTGAACCATGACATTCGACCATAACCCTTATTATCTCAGTTGATAATTCACAATAGATCAACAATCAACAATAATTATCGTTTACAATGAAAGTTTGCGAAAAAATAATAATCTTTTTATTGGTTACTCGAATGTGTCCGTAACTGTTACTTTGTATGGACTTTTTTTTACAGACCCTTTGTGGTTTCGCGATATTTTTTTAAAATCAAATCTTGTTTAGAATTTAATGTTTCTGGTACCAAATTAACCGGGTAGGGTAGACCTTTGTTACTAAAAAAGGATACTTAAATTATGTCCACTAGTTTAATTTTATATGACTTTATATACCCTGGTCCAAAACTTTTTTTACCTAGTATATATAAGTCTGTTAAACTCCCAATTACCCCACTACGAAACTTATCACGTAACATGTCATCCCATTTACATGATACTCGCTCGGTAGTAGGCATATCTTGCATGTCCTTCTTACAATGTATCCAAATTGCAATGGTGATGATCTGACCATTCGTTAAAATGCTCAATTTTAAAATCGCTCACGCTTGCAAAATCACACTCTTTAGTAATCAATAACATAATGTTATTTCATTCATCGAACGAGTGTGATACGATTAAACACCTGATATATTATTACATTAACACATGTTTGCTTATATATGATGTTAAGATATACCGTAATTTATATCTTTAAAAATAACTTAACTTTAACTCCATACCTCATTGTATAAAAGTCCTCCTTTTCTACCACGCGGTGACTTTTGTTTCAATAATTTGAACTGTAATTTAACGTTAACTTTAATATATAATATGTTTATTCACAGAATACAAATAACGCGTTTCTGCAAATCTTTTTATTTACTATTTGGCATCAAAAATGTTCGATTGTTCTATAGTATACATACATCCACATTTATTTCATCAAAGGACAATTATAGCATGTATTTCGTATACCAGTATTGAAAGTATTTTCCAATGGGCGATGATATAAATCTATATAGTTTACCTTTTATATTCATTCTGTGTGTGTGTGTATAGACATTAAACATCAGGATGAATATATTGCGTGGTTTTGTTCAAGTATCAGCCCTCGATTTAAAGCTCCCGGGCTGATATGGTGTCTCAGGCCTGATATAGGGTGCGATATGAAAATACCCATTTACTAGTCTCTATTTATTTTAATCATAAAATCCACTATTTCACTGGAAAGTATATAATAAACAATGTTATAATATTTAGTCTAATTAATCAGTATTACATGTTAAGCAGCATATTTTATTTACTAAATCAATAAAGTGTGCACACATTAAAAATACACACAAAGCATGTTTAAAATGTTAACTTACACGTAAGTATCGAGCTTAAACGAACTTGTACTGCAAACAAGACTAGTAAGCTGTAGCATACACAAAGTGACACTATCCCGTTTTGGACATATAAACTTCTCCGAGGCATTATGCCACTGAACTGAATATCTAATATTCACATTACACGAATACATATAGAGCATAATACATCCTCGTACATGATAAACGAAATACCTTCTTCTACATAAACAACTATACGTACTTTATCACAACTTATCTCGTATGTTTATGTGTAGGTGTGGTTTACCGGTATTATGTCATTTGCGGGTGGATCGATTTTAACTGGTTTTAAATGGTTTAGGCTTGACTGATCATAGGCAATTTACGCAGTTATTTAACTAAATAATAGAGGAATTCACTACAAAACAAATTTCACATTTGTACAGCATTTTATACAATATGTATACATGGTACAAATCATATTAATGTAGATATTAGAACGAAATTAAAATAGTTGTTAATATAATCTGACGCAAGTTCGACAATGAGCAAAATCGTAGTTAGTATGGTAATTTCCCTTGCTGGAAGTAAAATAAGTAAATAGTCAGACGATAACTTTAGTAAACGGTGTTTGACGTTAACCAAACTCGTGAAGAATGTCAGCACGTTAAAGGGACACATGGCAATCTGGAAGTATTAAACACTAGAATGAAACCTCAACTCCCATGTGTAGTGATGTAGTGGTTAGAGTGTAACACATGCAGTCGGGAGATCGTGGGTTCAAGTCCCCTGGCCGCGTCATACCAAAGACTTAGAAATGGCAGTAGTTACTTGCAACCGTTGCTTGACGAGCAAATAATGGGTAGTACTACGTCTGGTTGGCCCCATGTAAGAAAAAAAGTGACTGGTGTGGCATCATGTACTACGACGTAGTATTCCAGTGTGGCAGCACTATGCATGCTTCAAGTAGACTATATATAGTCAACGAGGGATTCTTCTCGGTGCTCAAATGATAGAGGGGCTATAATCCGTAGAATTACACACACCTCAGTTCATGAGCCCAGTATCATGTTTCACTTTAAACCTTCTTGTATATGATTAAAAAAACACAAGAATAATTAAAAACGTTTGAAGTTTTTAGTTTTTATCTCTACTGGCCAAAGTTCAGCAGAGCTAATTAGACCCAGAGCCCATGGACTTGTATTTCAGTGAGAGACGCCAAAAGGTATGTGGGTGTTTTCTTACTTGAAATTGTATGCCCAAAAACCCATTTCTTAAGTGCACCACCATGCCCCAAAGTTAAAAATAAAATCAATTGAAAGCAACTAGAGAGGAAAGAAATGGTATCAATGCATAGTATTGAATTGAATTGGATTTTATAGTCGCACCAACAGCTAAGGTCATATGGCGACTTTCCAGCTTACACTGGTGGAGGAAGACCCCAGGTGCCCCTCCGGGCAATTTTCGTGCACGGGCGGGCACCTGGGTAGAACCACTGACGTTCCGCAAGCCAGCTGGATAGCTTCCTCACATAAAGATTCCTAGGCCCCTGAGGGATCGAACCTACAGCGGTGAGGGGCAAGTGAATATCAATAGGTAATGAGGCAAAGATATTTAAAAAAAGCAGTTTGGGAATATTCAAAGTCCAGGTCAAAATGGTTTACATGTTCGAAAGATCGATTAAGTGCAAAATCTATAATAAAATCACATTTTCCTTCCCATATTTATAACAAAAAATATTCTTGTGTATAAATTCTATATTATGTCATGGTATTTATTGATATTACAGTTTTCCCCACATTTTTCTGCCTATGAAGACGTTCTATTCGGTTCGAAATTTGAAAAATAAATTGCATAAAATTCTCAGACACCGTGTATATGAAACATAAGTTGCATGTCGTCTCGGTTATACTGCCTACGTGACCAGGATATAAATAGCGCAAAGGGGCGGCACTTTATTAAAAATAGAATTCATGTGGTCACTGTTAGGCGCCATATAACCTTTCATGTGTTGGTGCACCTTAAAACCCAATTAAAATAAAATAGTGGTAGAGCGCCGAACTCCAGATCGAGAGGTCGTGGGTTCGATCCTCGCCACGGCAACGTTATTTATCCTTGAGCAAGATAGTTAATCCACATTGCTTAGTACCGGTCTACCCAGGAAGTCATCGAGAGTGACAAGAACTTGTTTCGCAATCGATGTAAATAAATATGTTTCAACTAAACTATACTTAAAATTTGATTTATTTACATGTAACCAGGGTAAAAGTATAAATGATACTGGATATATAAATCGAGACACCCATTTCAAATACTTCAAGATTGCCGTGTGTTCCTTTAATTACGCATTGTGTAAACATCTGAGAAGATCGAAAACGGTGACGACATGAATTCTATTTTTATTGAAGTGCCGCCCCTTTGCGCTATTTATATCCTGGTCACGTAGGCAGTATAACGAGATGACATGTGACTTAACAGTGTCTGAGAATTTTATGCAACTTATTTTTCATAGTTCAAACCGAATAGAACGTTTTTTTTGGCAGAAAAAGTGGGGCAAACTGTAATATCAATAAATACCATGAAATAATATAGAATATATACACAAGAATATTTGTTGTTATAATATGGGAAGGAAAATGTGATTTTATTATAAATTTGCACTTAATTGATCTTTCGACCTTGTAAACCATTTTGACCTAGACTTTGAATATTCCCAAACTATTTTTTAAATATCTTTGCCTCATTACCTATTGACATTCACTTGCCCCTCACCGCTGTAGGTTCGATCCATCAGGGGCCTAGGAATCTTTATGTGAGGAAGCTATCCAGCTGGCTTGCCGTGTGTCCCTTTAATTACGCATTGTGTAAAACATCAGAGAAGATCGAAAACGGTGACGACATGAATTCTATTTTTAATGAAGTGCCGCTCCTTTGAGCTATTTATATCCTGGTCACGTAGGCAGTTTAACCGAGATGACATGCAACTTATTTTTCATATTTAAACATTGTCTGAGAATTTTTGCAACTTATTTTTCAAATTTCAAACCGAACAGAAAGTTTTCATTGGCAGAAAAAGTGGGGCAAACTGTAAATACAGAATATGCTGATATCGTGTAAATATATTTTAAATGTAATTATATGACCCGTGCTTCCAAACATCACTTTAATAAGACACAAGGTCAAAATATGAGTGAACTCATTATATGGGAATAACATTAAATGGTGTTGTATAAAAAAAATAAAAAAGTATGGACTTTCAATTGTTAGTTTTCAAGCTTAATATTTGGTATATTTAAGATTAAGGTGATTAGGTTCATTGAGGTCAACAAGTTCAATTAAGTACACATATATGACAAATTAATATTTTTTGGCAGACATATACGCATACTATTGGTATAAAATTCAAATATGTCATCAAATAAAAATGAATAGCCGATATAAATCACATTCAGAAGTAAAGCAGTGTAGATTAAAAGACCTTTGATTGTGCATCTGCAAATACTAAAAATAAAATTTGACTACTAAATACAAATGTGTTGTTACAACTGTTGATAACACAAGCTTCCCAATAGCTAGACGAAAAACGTCAATGTAAATTTCGGTAAACAACACGTCATACCCAGTACTTTCTAATCAACATTGTCATCTTCCTCTATGTCTGATTCATCGGATGTTGCCATATCTGCTGTATCGTCTTCGGCAGCACCGTTTATGTCGTCAATGATGTCTTGGGGGTATGTATCTGGGGTCCAGCAAACCACTTCATTGTGAACCGTTCATCTTCTTCTATCCATCCAGATTCCTTTAGTCTAAGCGAAAGAGGATCGGCTCTATCTGCATGCTTCCACAGCGAAGCCAGTAAAAAAGAGTATAATAATGGACCTTTGGAAACGGAGTTTATCCGCAGTACCTTTTCATGTAGGACTGACCTTTAACGTGGCAGGAGACTTGGATCATTCCCTTTTAGTTTTGCCAAGGGTTGACTTTGCTCTGTAGGGGTGTATTTTGTTCTGAATATAGCATATCTTGCATCGTCTGCACTAGCTAGAACAGGTTTGCCGTCAGGATTACACACGAATGACTATATATCACTTTCGACTTCAGTTGTCCCTTCATTAGATTCTCCAAGCTGCCTAAACGCATGCATATACCAGGAAGATTTTTTCGACGATTTCAAAAGGTTAAACCTTTCCTTTACGGATGAATGCAGCAGTATAGTCACAACCAGTGAATGCATGTACTGCTGGCAATGGTGAAAATACTGGCTTTCCTAAATTTTCACTGAGCTGTGTGACGTCGATATACCTTCTGTTTTGTTTTTCTTTCGTGGCCTACATCCATCCAGACAAAGGCTTCATAGTTACTGACATCAAATAAAAGAACGATGAACACACCTGTATATGTACAGCGAACAACAACATTGGGTCCTTGATCTGGCTGATGTGTCGTAAATGCCGAACTATTCTGGTGTCCGCCTCTTCATGTGTGCAACATAAATCTGATATGACCGTAGGTGTAACTGTGTCGTTTTCAGCTTCAAAGAGATAGAATACATCCTCCAAACCAACGTAGAGCGTGCAACTTTTCAATATAGATCCATATTCGTATTTCTGCCATTCATTAGACAGGACATGTAAGTAATTATGAACGACTCAGAACGTAACGCCCGTGAAAATATTTAGGTCCTCTTTGCTGTGGTCAAGCTATTTTTGTTTCATCAGAAATTTCTCAAAGAGGGTATCGTTCAATGTCTTTAATTTGAAGGATGTGTATATGTGTCACAAACAATGTCGACACGGTCGTCAGTTCGTGTTAGCATTGACAATATCACCTTGGCTTACACCACCGAATGTCGAAGGTAAGTTATTGAGCGTTTGAATGAGAAACATTGCATCCATTGCATCCACTATCCATACATCGGATGTATGTGGAGGATCATTAACAAGAAAGATAAAAATATCGGAGAGGGAAAGCAGCATTCAAGGACGACAGTCAACCACAAAACACAAAAACAAACACGCAAACAGACAAACGAGAAGGCAAATGTAATAAAAAATGCAAACGACATCACAAACACAAAAGGGTTGACAATACCGCCTTGGAACGGTCAGTGGCAACAAATGCCACTGGGGGTTTAAACCGGTTCTAGGGTGCACGAAACCTCACACTTACCCTACAGTCATCCCATTAAAACAGGACAGTGTAAATAAAAAATCCCCGCCATGATCTAACTTCTCCTCTAGCGTTTTTATTAGTTTTGACTTGTCCATTTTCATAATTCTTCCTTCAACATGAGCCAGAGACATCGGAACAGGGGTCAATGGATAGCTAAATATATTTCTCAGGTCTATCTATATCGTAGTGGAAAGGTAAAGCAAGAGCCCAAACAGATCTCTGGTTCCCTGTAGATTTTGTTATCCTTTGAAGGAAGCTTTACGGGTACGTCAGCTTGCGAAAAGTTTTTATTTTTTCCTACGTGGTATTGGCTTCTCAAAACAATCAACATCTGCAAAGCATCCCTCCTTGAACTCTTCTAACCACTTGTCTCCCATTTCCTCAACAGCTACGATGTCTTCTGCTATGTCTTTGGGCATTACTTTCCCTGTGGAAATGCAGTACAGCTTATCATTTCTGAAATCTACCAGAAATTGATTCATCATTGACTCTATGCCGACAATGATCTTTTCAAGATCAGCACTGTCGCGTTTGATTCTGAATGGTTTTAGTTCCTGTGTTGAGTCCGGGCCTTACGTTCTGAGTCGTTCAAAATGTCACTTCTACATTTCCTGTCTGATGAATGGCAAAAAGACGAATATGGATCTATATTGAAAAGTTGCATGCTCTACGTTAGTTTGGAGGATATATTCTATCTCTTTGAAGCTGAAAACAAAACAGTTACACCTACGGTCATATCAGATTTATGTTGCACACATGAAGAGGCGGACACCAGAATAGTTCGGCATTTACGACACATCAGCCAGACCAACGAACTACCCAATGTAATTATTCGCTGTATAGATAGCGATCTCCTATTCAATGTCAGTAACTATGAGATCTTTGTCTGGATGGATGTAGGCCACGAAAGCAAAGAAAACAGAAGGTATATCGACGTCACGCAGCTCAGTGGAAAGTAAGGAAAACCAGTATGTTCAGCATTGCCAGCAGTACATGCATTTACTGGTTGTGATTATACTGCTGCATTTATCTGTAAAGGAATTGTTCGACCATTTGAAATCGTCGAACAATCTCACCTGTATGCGTTTAGACAGCTTGGAGAACCTGATGAAGTGACAACTGAAGTCGAAAGTGATATAGAGTCCTTCGTGTGTAAGCTTACGGCAAACCTATTGTAACTAGTGTAGACGATGCAAGATAAGCTATATTCAGATATAACCGAAGTTATGGCCCCTGATTTTCTGAAATATGCTATAATTTGGCCTCATTAACACGATAGGGCATTCATTTTTCATCTGATCGTTTTCAAAATTTATACGATTGTTGATATCAATGAAAGCTCGAACCAGTTTGGAAACCAACCAGTCCGGACCAGTAACACCGGAGTTATGGCTTTTGATTTAGTTAAAATACCTATATTTTGCCTCGTTAACGCGATAGGGCCTTCATTTTTCATCCGATCTTTTTCAAATTTTACACAATTGTCGATATGAATGATATGAATGAAAGCTCGGACGATATAGAAAACCAGTCAGATCGGACCAGTCACACAAGAGTCATGGCCCTTGATTTAGTTACAAATGCTGTGTTTTATCTAAATTCCATTATGTTTATTTCGCTCTTCGGGGCATTTAATTTTATTAGATACTGGGACCATACGCCGTACGACATGGAGAAGCCATGAACCCCATGTCCACCGCCATATGCATGCCATTTTCGGGATGGTTAAAATTTTGTACTATTGATTTTATTAATATTGAGTTCTGCTCAACCCGGGGCTAGAGGGCGTGAGCGGTAGCTAGCATATTTCACTACCGCTCATGAACAGTCTCAATCAAACCGAGACTGCAATATTTCGTATGTGTCGTGCTCGGCCGTTTCCAAAGGTTCATTATCATACTCGTTTTTTTTTTGACTCGTTAAGACAATAGTGCCTTCATTTTTCATCTGATCTTTACCAGACTTTATCAGATTGTTACTATCAATGAAATCTTTGCCAAGTTTGAAAACCAACCAAATCGGATTAGTAACACCGGAGTTATGGTCCTTGATTTAGTTTAAAGATTCTGTATTTTGCCTCGTGAAGACGATAGGACCTTCAGTTGGCCGGATTTCAGCGAAACTTTGCAGGGATTATCAGGACCAAGCCTACTTGTCCATATCGTCACTGTGTTCCGGTTGAATGGTTTGTGATTTGGCGAAGTTATGGCCATTTAAAGGTTTTAATACACAAACTGTCTGGACTAGTTCTCATGAACCCCTGTCTGGATTTCTACGAAACTTTCTAGGTATGATCATTACCAGATCTAGTTGTGCATATCGTTGCCGTGTTTCGGTTTATTTATTTTAATGGACTTATGGCCATTTAAAGGTTTAAATACACTCATTTTGTCTGGACTAGTTCTCCTGAAACCTTGTGCGGATTTCAATAAAACATTTCAGGGACGATCGGTACCAAGCTTAGTTATGCATATCATCACTGTGTCGCGGTTGAAATATTGTTAACGGAATTATGGCCCTTTAAAGGTTTTAATACACACTTTTTGTCCAGACTAGTTCTTCTGAACCCCTGGCCGGATATCAATGAAACTTGGCTAGGAAGATCAGTATCAAGCCTAGTTGTGCATATCATTGCTTTGTTCCGGTCGAACGATTTTGGTGGAGTTATGGCCCTTTGAAGGTTTTAATACTACAAACTTTGTCCCGACTAGTTCTCCTGATCCCCTGGCCGGAATTAAATTAATCTTGGCGGGGATGATAAGTACCAAGCCTAGTTGCGCGTATCATCGCCGTGTTCCAGTTGAATGCATTTGGCAGAGTTATGACCCTTTAAAGGTTTTAATACACTAATTTTGTACAGACTACTTCTCCTGAACCTCTGGCCAGATTTCAGCGAAATGTGGCAGGGAAGGTCACTACCAAGCCTTGTTGCGCATGTCATGGCCATATTCCGGTTGAATGATTTTTGACAGAGCTATGACCCCTTATACACAAACCTGCTAACCAGAGTGAAGTTATTGGTGCGTTTAATAATACATCTCGGTATCTAAATGGCATACTCAATAATGATAATCCGTTCTTTGCTCATATGGTTACTAACATTTATCCACCAGAGCTCACGTTGAATAAAGCCAACAGTTCGGATACTGAAGCAGCATTCCCCGATCTTCATCTCCCGATTTCTAATCATATCATACATACTAAAATACATGATTAAGAGACATTACTTTAACTTTAACATCGTTAACTATCTCTCACCTGGATGGGGATGTACCTCGTGCTACATCATACGGGGCTTATAACTCCCAGCTCATTCGTTTTGAGAATGAAGCTTGTAATGATGTTACAAACTTCAATGATCGAAATCAAGTTATTAAAAGTAAACTTCTTCAGCAGGGTTTTCGTTATCACAAACTACGTATATCTTTCTCAAAATTGTACCGCTGCAACGAAAACCTACTGGAGAAGTACAGCACAAACCTTAAAACACTTATGCGACTAGGAATAATGTAATCAATGACTGGACAACCTCTTGGGACTCTATGAATGCACCTACTGAAACCACGACCAAGGTAGGGGCATGAGCTTTCGTCCTTCGAGTTTTCTGGTCGTACCCTAGATTGGTTTTCTCTTTGGCTGCAACTGCTGAGCTTGTTCGGTACAATTCTGTATACATCCTGAGACGTTTCTTATTTTGTATTGTATATAGCTTTAAAACAACATCTTAAGATGTATTTTGTTAGTTTCTTTGGATGTGGACTTTATTGCTAGAGAATTATTTTTAATGGGATATAGTTGTGTTTACAGTCTTGTCTCTTTGGGCGCTGAAGACAGGATAATAACGAGGATTGTGTACATATAAAATCGATTCAAACTAACCTGTAGGCCTTATTGCCTTCAGACCGTTTCAAGTCGGTAACCCTGTCTTCACTACCCTTTCTGTTGTATTTTGTCTTTTTCATTTATAATTAATTAAATATTGCTCCCTGTTTGTAGTCCAGTGCGGACTTACGATGACATTGCGTTTGGACGCTGTTTCTATATGACCCTATGTCTCATTTTGAAGGTACAAGCTTTCATACAAATTTTAAACCGGACGCAGACTATCAAGTGATGACAATAGCTTTATTGTATTCTTCGAAAATGTCGATCTAATGATCATCTCAGTATAACCAGCTTACTTACACCAAGCTGTATATGCGATAAATTGTTTACTATCACTTTAGTTTCAGATAGTAAGACATTACACACTGTCGTCTATTGGGATTTAACATGGTATTTTTACGTGCGGAATGTTTATTAATATGTTTATAGGTAAATCATGTTGTTGTAATAAATACATATCTTCTATCCCTTGCGTATTTGTTTACGTCCCTCACAACTTTATTTTTAGATGGCAACCATCCTGCTCAAACCATTATTTAGCCCAGAAGACTCCAACAGACATCCATTAGAAGTGGACATGTATTCGAAGTTGTTTTTTTTTAAAATACGAGACGCAGCTAGTAAGTGCCATAAAATTATCTACTCTATAAAGAGTTCAATACTAGTATTTTCTTTGTGTAATGAGGGAGATTGTGGGATATTATAGAGAAGATTCTTCATTTTTTTCTGGAGTTGTTGCCTTTGTAAACTTTACCAAATCACGAACAAATTGGGTGCCTTTATGTTAAAGAAACCAACCCCGCCAAAGAACTATAAATACTGAAAAGGAGATTCCTTGCATGGAACCAACAAACATAAAAAATAAATAAAAAATAACAGACTCGGTTTTATTGAGTCTGTTCATGAGAGGTTACACATATTGTAATGCCCAGATGTTTCACGCTACTTTCACGTTAGCGTTATGCGAGTAGAATCAGTTTAACTGTATATTTATTATGTTCGTCATACGTATATTCATGATTTTGACTTACTTTAGAGTTTAACTTACATTTATCGTGTCAGGTAACCATGTTGTATCGCTGTAATCGCTTATTCAAAGCAGCGATGCTTGTTTATATTTGCAAATTTATCTTTCCGGTCGCCATTTTGGATCCGGAATTAGGTTGCATGATGGGATGTTTACCAGTGCAACTATTTGTGCGGTGAATTTAAATCTGTCAATTCGATCTTTTCGTTTACGAATTTGCATTAATTTAAGAAGAGTATTTGTTTCGAAATGTAAGAGTCATGTTATTTATTCATCATTCTAGTTATATGAAACTTTATGTACGATACTTTCATTCATAAACGTGTTTTAATGAATGAATGAATGGTGTTTTACGGCACGTCGACACATAAATAGGTCATATTGTGCGCAAAAATGTGTTTTAAAGCGACGCTGTCCGTAAGTAAGCATATATTGAGCATGGTCAAATAACTGTCTGATTTTTTTTTATTCAGTCAAATGTATACATGAAAACATGAGAATAGACTCAGATAAGTGTGTAGTAATTCGTGAGTTTGAAAAACAAGTTTTATTTATTATTTGTAAACAATGTGGGACCCACATTGTTTACGTGAAATCCGTTAGAGCATTATGTATTCTATATACGTAATACATCTGGCACGTTTAGCTCAGTTGGGAGCGAGCTCGACTATTGCGATTACCCGCGAGTGTAATTTTAGTGTGGGTTACGAATTCAACGCCACGAAGCGGTACTTCTCTTTTTTATTTCGGACAGCTATTGAATTTCGTCAAACATTCTTGGTTTTATTTCGTAAATATTCAATAATGGTTGGTGTCTTATGTTTGTTAACGTAATTATTTTGTGTTTTATAAGCTGAAAGTTACGGACATTGCCCCTTTAATTCTTGTTCGAAATAGGCGAGTGTCAAAATCGCACATATTTGTATGTGCGCAAAGCGCCCAATGAAAGCGAACAGTTGTCGTTGCGCGTTTAGCAGTGCTCATTTGCTCGCTTGTGCACTTCACAGATTTATTTGTGCTGTATATAAAGCTAGTGTTTCTGCAGAACCAGAACTCCGAAATTCATATTTAAGGTAACACACTGCATGTATAGATTTAACTTAATTTTTACTCTTGCATTTAAAATTCAATTCTAGTCACTTATTTACCCCTTTGTTCTAAGAAGTTATTTAATAAAGTAACGCCAAGCTAATCCAGCTCATACGTCATGGTGGCATAGCGTTGGGATATATCCACTACGTCATATGTTCAGCGATCGATTCCCAAACTCGGAAGAAAATAAAAGAAACAACAGTAGAGAGATGTCTGACACAGAGTCAGATACAGCGGTCTTCTTTAAGATGTATCAGTCCCGGGGCACGAAAGGCAGACCAATAGTTCATCAGACGTTATAAGAGGTGGAGTGGAGAACTACGCAGATATCCAGCAAATGTCAGGACCACACGATATAAATGAAGACGGTCATTCTTCTAAAGGGGAGGATGCAGACGAGTACATTTAAAAGGGTGATAACGAATCATCAAGGCAAGAAAAGGGAATTTCGTTTGAATGGATGAAAGACACAATGGACAGAATGGTTCATTTGTAGAATCAAATGTCGGGGGCCTTATAAAGTGTCGCTCTGTTGTTAACTAACATGAATAACAGACATATGTCAAACCAGATAGTTTACAACAGAAGACCCAAAATGCAGACCAAGTGGCGGCAACATTGGTAGTAACGAAGGTCCCCAAGAGAAAACACAGAACCCTCAGTCCCGAATATTTAGGAGAAATATGAGAGACCACACTTGCACAGAAGAGAATGTATTGTCTCTTGATGACCAGCAAGACACCCCTAACAGTCGCTCAACACAGAAGTATGGGAGACTACCCTTATACAGTAACAGAAGAGAATGTTTATCTCACGAAAATCAGCAAGACACTCGCAACAGTCATTTATCACAGAGTTATGAGAGACCAACACGTAGACGCAGTGAAGGCAGTTATTTAATAACATAAAGATTCCGGCCTTCTACGGGAAAGATGACTGGCAAGTTTGGATAAATCGGTCCGAATCAGTACCAGACAGGCAGGATAGAGTGATGATGATAAGCTTGACCAACTACTTCCAAAGCTACAAGACATTGCTGTAGAGTTCGCGTTCACCCAGCTGAAGAAAGAAGTTCTTGTAGATTACAGAGACAGGCTATGGAAGCCTGTACTGATTGAAACCAATGATTTGAGCAAAACATGGCGGATTTAACACATCAAAACCACATGGGTGGACATAATTCCGTAAGTTGATTTATATAACCTTTTTAAAACTTCGTTTTCGATGCCGACGATTTTTATGAATAAATCTGAATTGAATGCATACGGTATAAAACGTCTACATGCCCAAATCAACGGGAAATGTGGGTTGAATCTATGGTAATTGACGAACTCCTCGCGAAATCAATGAACGCTTCAAGCTTAAACATTTTAAGAATAATTCGAGTCTTGTCTTCCAGAAAATACAGATGTAAAATTCGAACAGGAAAAGTAGCATTCAAGGACGACAGTCAACCACAAACACATACAGAAACAAAGAACAACTTTAAATATGAATAAAAGGTCAAATAAGAAACAAACACAAAAGGGTTGACAAGAAGTCAATTTACTAAAATGTCTTATGAAATAGATAAAAGTCGCTTTCACAGAACACAGTTAACCCCAAAACACGCAAAATGACAAACATGAATGGCAATGTTGATGAGAATAAAGGCATATGACGTCACAAACACACTAGGGCTACCGCCTTGGAACGGTCAATGGCAAAAAAGGCCGCTGGGGTTTTAACCAGGTTCTAGGCCTAGGGTGCACCAAACCTCACACTTACCCTTCTGTCATCCCAATAAAACGGGACATTGTAAATAAAGAAATCCTCGCCATGAACTATTCTCTAACTAACAAGGCAGCATTAAGAATGTACTCAGGGTTTTGGATTTCCTGAATTTTGGATATGTCGTGCAACTTTTGTAAATAGGTCACTGTACGACACTTATTTGTTTCACAACATTTGAGCAGAAATACTGTACATGTGTAAGAGGAGATAAGCACGCGTTGTTAAGAGCAATATTTTGAAAAATATGTACGGGTGTTTCTGATATAAGATAGAATATGTTTTACAACGAATATGTTTTGCAAACAAATATGTTTTGCGAACAATTGTCTGAGAATATGTTTTACAAACAAGATGTAAACAAAAAATGCAATTAAGAATTTTATTTCTGTAAATAGTGTATGCTTCTGTGGAAAGCGCAAATGCATTGCAATGAACTCCGTAAATGCAAGTTCCCGGATAATTTATGTCAATAATAATTTATTGAGTATTTCTATTGTGGTAAAAAAGTAGCATCAGCATCATTAACAACTGTTAAAGTTTCTGTTGAAGTATGTATATGGTTTAACATCATTTTAAACTATCGGTCAATCGCGCGTGCGTGCGTGCATGCGTGCGTGCGTGTATATGTGTGTGTATTTCCACCATACTTCAGCAGAGAATTCCGGTACAGCTAAGTACCTTGTCGAGATGTTTTGTGTAGTCTAGAGATGTCATTATTGTTTAATCTGCGTCTTTTCTCTTCAAGATATACTGTGTTGTGTTGCATCCGCTCTGTGTAGTTTTTCGCTGGGGCGGTGAGTGTTGTCGGATGGTGTTGTGGAACCTACATCCGCTGGGTGCTGCACCCTGGTGTGTCCTATCCTACTGGGCTGAGAGTCCTGTTGTTGGGGACCACGCTCGCCTCTTTAACATCCGTCCCCGGCGAGCCTTAAGTTTAAAGTTTGCGTAAGCACACAGGTCTCTGACTCCCTTGTTCCGTGTACAGCGCCAGTCCCCCTCCCCCATCCCCTTCAGTTCCGTTCAGTTGATGAGTCGCCGACCACACATCTTCCCCTGTCACCCATGCAGACTGTCGACGCTCATCTAACTGCATCTCGTCCACGGCTGTTCCAGACGTTGTTCCACGGCGGGCGGGACAAAAGAGATGGCGCCGATCTTGGTCACAGCACTAACAGGGTGACAAGTCAAGCAGTGCTGTGGTGCCTTCTCCCCGACGTGTACGGGTCCGTGTCCACAGAGAAAAGTTCAATCATATGCCGGCGATGTATATTTGTATGGTTCGGCGGGGGGGGTGTGGGGAGGTGATGGGAGGGGAAAGGGGGATTCTCGTAATAGGATAACATTAACGAATACAATATAACAGTATATAGTTATAGTATTTCACAAAATAGTTCGCATATCAGAAATAACTCTTGCCCTATAACGTGCTCTCATGATAGATTCCGATACACGGGACCTCCCGATTTACGTACCCATACGACGGACGAGTCAAAGGGGAAGAATCTCACCCAAAACACACAACCAACTCAGTGGCGCCGAGAAGGTCTGAACCAGCTTCAGTCGGATTTCAAATTCAACACTATCCACTGGGCAGCGCTGATATTTGTATTCTATTTGATCTACATATCTGCTCTCTGTGTATCTGTGTGACGAAAGCCTATTATTTATTTCTTGATCTCTTTCTCTTATGAACCGCGGCGGTGGTTTATTGAACGTCTGCCTCGCATGCGGGAGGTTGTGGGTTTACAAAAGACTTCGATTTTTACATCTACTTCTAATAGCTTTCTTGCTTAACGTTTAAAGCAGAACTTGGTCTTAAACCAACAAATCCGCTTTTGCTATGTTTTTAAGTATTAAATATCATTATACATACGATTTTTACTATGCCATTGATGTATGTTCGGTGAAAAAATATATTTTAAAGATAAAAATCGAACAGGCGAACAGGCATTGCTAAAATATCGAAAAAAATCTAAGGGGAAAAACTCTTGCGTGAATTACCGGAAGTGACGTCATTGGGAACAAACTATTTTTTGGAAAATTGCGCCCGGCGTCGAAGTTGTCCACTAGTAATCGCTTTTTCGGTTATGGCGCCGATTACCGTAAAAAGTCAAAAAAATCCACAAAGTAAACTTTCACGAAAGTCGTGAAAACAATACGGACGAACAAAGCTCGACAAATGAGCCACAGAGCCCCGAAATTAAACAACAAACATTTATATTATCACTACGCTTCGCGCAGCGAAGCCCCAAATTATTCATATTTACGACATTATGTCGACCGCGTTCTTCATGTCCGGAGTTTACATCGTCCGGCCTGCTCCATATTTTTCAGAACGGCGTATGGTACGCGGATTCAGACTTGCATCAATAAGCGTATAAATGTAAATTTCTTACTTTTTTCTTGTGAGAAGCAGCACTTGAGTAAGGGTAACTGGTGCATCAGCGACTGACGTTAAACATGACGTCATGCGATATGTTAAACATGACGTCATGCGATATTGTAAACATGACGTCAACGGTCATGTGCGTGAACATGTGCTAATTGGTTTTGGTCTACAATGTTGCCAGTCTGGCAATGGGGAAGGGGATATGGGTATTTTCAGATACACATCTCTGACAGTTTACTTACCTAATTAATGCATTTTAAAATGAAATAAAAAGTCCGGAGGATCATGCCTCCACGCCCCAACCATAGGACTATGCTGTCATTTGGGCCTAGATATGTTACTGTACATGTAGTCTGGAGTAAACTTATGTAATTCACGATAAATTAATAATTACAAAGTATTTGAGCTTCGCCCGAAGCGAAGCCCCGAACATTAAATAAAACAATACTAGTTTGGTAAGCTTCGCGAAGCGAAGCCCACAGGCCATGATTCGTCCTATTCTTCAATTTCGTAGCTGACCTTAGTTGACATTTTCAATTCGCACGAAGCGAAACCCCGAACATTAAAAAAATTATAGATCACATACTGAAATAAGCTTCGAGAAGCGGAGCCCCAAATCGCATACAAATTCATATGTTATAACAATTTTATGACAGTGTGGTAAACATGAAGTGGTGCTGTAAACGCCAAAATAATGCCGAGCGCAGCGAGGTGTATGACAACAATTTAACAAGAGGTGTGACTCCCACAAAAGGTTTAATTATTTACAGTTGTAGTCCCCGTCATCCAAACACACACAAGATGATTGCGAGCGCAAACGAGCGTCTGGTCTCAATTTCATTAAAATGTTTAAAGGAATATTTTAAATACTGCTTCATAATTTATAAAGGGGCTGGCGTGGCCCTATAGACAACCGCTGAACTTGAAATCCGCTGAACCCGGGGTAAAGCCTCACCATCGCCACTGAGTTTCGTCTTTGTGTTCTTCAGCAAGACGCTTTTCATTAGCCTCGTCCGTCGGATGGGGACGTAAATTGGAAGGTTTTGTATATTGGAGTCTATCCTCCAAGCACGTTAGTTTAAAGAACTATATATAAGAATATATTCGTCATAGTATGTCAGGTTCCAGATTCCTATGTGTGTGATCTCCTCTCTCGAATAACGAATAATGTGTTGATGAGTCATTAAACAACATTCAGTTCATAACTTACATATTGAATTGGCTTATCCCATGCCACCCACCCCACACCATCACACACCTAAAATTCGACAAGCAATATGTTAGCCTATGCTTGTCAGATTTTAAGGGCCTCTTACGGGGTCATTATCATAGGATTTAGCAATTAAATGTTTTCAAAATGCACTAGAATTCACATTATGTCATGTAGAAAACAAAGAAACTTCGGTAAGAGTAAGGGTATGGGCCTATACACGTATCATTCCCCTCTCTCAGGGGCGGCTCTAAATAATCTATAATGTTTTGATGAGCCGTTAATGGCATTCATATTAAATTCTCTGATAATGATATGCATATTGAATATGACCACTCAAAATTAAATTATTAAAACATGAAATTAAAAAACACACTTTAATTTGAAATGAAAAAACAGGCCTATATATATCATATATTTAAACAAAAATTGACAACATATATAAATTATTCATCCAGTTTTATTAAACAAATATAAATAATTGTGAATTTTCCACTTCGCTGTATTCTCCTTCTCACCTAGCTTGACCACTGAAATATTAATATGATGTTCAGAATTGTCCAACATTTTTTCCAGCAGCTGTGCTGCAATTTCTTGTTTGTTTACATTGGGACTGAACGCAAAACAGTATACCTTGTGTGAAAATGTGAGAATTAAGCGATCATGATACTGAGTCAGAGGAAATTCCCATGATAAGACGGTTACACAATGTGCAACCTTACGATTTTGAGCCAGAATGCGTGTCTGAGGACGAAAATACATCGGATTCATCTGATGATGAAGTCAAACGCGGTGCAGGTGCAAATGGAGAGCTTGTAAAGACTATCGTGTCATGTCATTCGTTACGTTCAGCGGTTCATTACACTATTCACTAATCTAACAAAATAGTGTATTTATACACTTACAGCAACAACAAACAAAAAACAACGTAAACATTGTTTTCATCGAAATCTGACAGTAAGTCACCCGCAACACTGCCATATCTTGGTACATACACAATAACCGCGAAATGTAGTATATTCCGAATGAATGGACCTGGTCTAAATACGAGCGTCAGATTTTTTTGCCGATAAGTAGACATGGAACAAATATATGTATTATATAGATATTATCCATAATTTATAAAAAAAAAAATGAATAAAAACAATAATAAATGAAACAGCATATAATTTCGGCACCATATTTTCTATAGCCATCAACACCAAACACTCTAGGAGCGGTGTTTGCAATATGACACGCTCTCTAGTCTCCATTGCTCCCAAATATCAATACAGACTCATCAAATATTGCGGTGTGAAGTACAGCCTAATTATGGTACATACCTCGGTATATCACAAAAGCACGCATCATTTAGGGAAACCTAGTTTTATGATATATTTCCTGTTATTGCAATTACTTGAGCGGTGTAATACCGCCGAGGGCAGACGCGTATTGCACAAGACGGATATATCACATGATATGCGAGCTCTAATTTGTCGCGCACAGAGAAAAATACTATGATTTAAATAATATAGCCAAGTTAGTAAGTATACTTACTCATGTATACTTACTCCTGATATATAGAACGAAAACAGACCAAACATATCAAATTACCATCATGCAAAGTATATTATTCTATTATACTTGTTTTACTATTGCACGAGCTAAGAGGCGTTATTGTTGTTGCTTTGCCATAAAACATTACTGAATTAATATAAAAGCTAGTAATATTATTAATTTTCTGCCTTGTAATAGATATCCATGAAACATTTTGTATTTTTTTTCAAAGCCATAGACCTATATATGTTGATAATTTATATTTATAACACTATTGGCAGAAGGGGTGTATAATTTAAAATTATTAAAATTAAAATTTGGAAACAAAGCCACAGTGTTTATTTCACCGGATTCATTTAAATTTATATGCTGAACGTTCTTAGCAATATTTTTTAAAAAAAAGACGGCTACATATTATTAGCGCCGTCAACTCTTCATTGATTCACGTAAAGACGCATGCTTCTAATTCAACAGCTAAACATTCACGGTGTATATAAAGATCTAAGACTATACACATTTCTTCAATTTATCATACGTATACCCGATGAGGTGCTAAGATAATTGAACATAAACTTAATCTTACTTCATGCATGAATTACCCCTCCTCTGGGCTGATGTCATATAAAGCCCTGCACTCCTCAACGCCGGTCGAATAGGCGAATACAACTTGCTTGGAGACGGCGGGGTATGCACTTCTCATTTTTCTAGTCAAATATCGTTGGTACCGCTGTTGATTTTAATATACATGGCCTTTTGTTCTCCAAATTCAAAGATAATGAAACCAAAGGGTGGACTTCTCACGGAGTCAACTCAAAATGTTTGCTACAAACTCGCGCGTCTTTCGTAGGTTCCCACTTTCTCGACCGTAAAACACCATTCATTCATTCATTCGACGAGTCGGGCGATTTTCTTCGGTAACGGTCTACCCACACTTCCAATCTTAATATATCATTATCTCGATTAGGGAAACGAAAGAAACTTAGGTTATTATCTTGTCCTTCTTTATGCAAACTTTTTCACCCAGCAACAGCACACGGTATTTTTAACAAGTGCCATAAAACGTTATCCCACATAGACAATACTATACAACTCAATGTGACACCGCTAATCGTTTGGTACCAATGACGTCACAGGATCACGTGACACTTACCAGGGCGAAACTATTATATATATATATTTCCAAATATATACTCAAAAGACACGCCCTATTTCACCTTTAACATATAAAGGGCTGTACTAGGACTGGTCGACTGGTTAATTATCGAAATATTTCAAAAGTATTTCCTACCTTACCAGTCCTTCGGATGAGACTTTAAACCTAGGTCTGCTCGCTAAAATGCTTAGTGCAATACAGCGAGGATAAATAAACGCTTATAGGTAGGTCGACAGTATAATGTGACTGCATGGTGTTCCATAGCATGTGTCTACGGCGTGGTATTCCAGTGTGGCAGCACTATAAAGTTGAGCATTGGGTAGACACCGTCGTGATATGACTGACTTACATGTAGTGTTGAAAGCCACCTTTAACCCCAGTCATATATAGGCACATACTTTCTCTCATGACAACCTTTCAGTGTTCGTTGAATAAGTAGCGAGTAAAATAAAACTGAGAGGTGTTGCAATTGATAGAGGATAATATATACATTTCAACGACCATGGAACTCGCCTTGCAAGGTCTACATGGGAAACAGGCTTGATCTATAGTGATGATATATAGAGTTTAATAACCAGTGTTATTGAGATACGGGAAATATCTCCCGAGGTAGAAAAATGGCCCCGATATAAGAACTAAAATGGCCCCGATATAAGAACGAGTGCGGAGAACGAGTTCTTATATCGGGGCCATTTCTCTAACGAGGGAGATATTTTCAGTATCTCAAAAACACTGGTTATTAAACTATATATTACATAATTTAAAATGATATTTTATTAATGGTTCTAATGATTCACGCATTTTTACACCAAATTGCACGAGAACGCCAACATACAAACAAAACGAAAGGGACCGGAACTCTTCGTTAATTTCCGTAATCGTTATTCCCTAGTGGCGGAATCTGACGACGACGTCCGTAAAACAATCGGAACGTCATTTGGCGTTCCCGCCACTGACGGAAAAAGACGAGCAATGTTCCGTACTTATCTCCCACTGGGAGATATTTCCCAGTAGAGCAAACGAATAGATATAGCTTTTCTATTCCCAGTATCACAGACAAATATGTAATATAATCGTCTTCGGGTCCGAATTCGAAGAACATATCTATATATCTATCTGTATATCTCTGTATACTGCTGCACACCCTCACGCGTAATTTGAGCAGGTTGCGCGCCTGTGTCTGTTAGTAGACAAGATAAAAAGTTTAAAAGTAAGAAAGGTGAGGAAATAGTGCGAAAGGTGTGTTAAACTTAAAGTGGGAAACAGATAAAATCAAGGTAAAAACAACACTACAGCACTTATGGTTTGGTGTGGTTGATGCGACTGACAGCATGCTTAAACTTTATTCAAGTCATGCATCAGGACAACATCTTCTGGTTGTAATAGTTCACTCCAGTGTGTATTTGTCTGTATGTGATTGAATGGCAGTATCTTGAGACCTTGTTGTTACTTTGTATAAAGGCTGGAATCGGAATAGCTACTAAGCCATATATAATTTTATAAAAAAGACATAGACGTGCATCTGACCTCTGTTGTTCGAGGGATCGCCAGCCCATCCTCTCTAGCATCTCAGTGACGCTCGAGTGCATGGAAAAGTCATTTTGGGTCCATCTGGCAGCTCGACGCTGGTCCATTTCCAGCCTATCTATATTAGATTGGACGTTCGAATCCCAGACAGAGCTGGCATACTCTAGTTGGGGCGGACTAGGGCTTTATAAGCACATTCCCTTACCTTAGGTGCTTTTGTCCTAATTTTCTTTGTAGTAAACCTAAGGTACATATGAGTAGAGTAAAAGTTTTTTGAAAAATCCCCTCCCCCCCTCCCCCCTCCCCCCCCCCCCCATCCCCCCCCCCCCCCCCCCCCCCCCCCCCCCCCCCCCCCCCCCCCACACACACACAGACAAGTTTGTGTAATGCTGCAAGAAGAAGTTGGCCTCCTTCCACGACATGTAGTTTAAACATGAGATATAGGGTCCCATAGCCACCGCCCGCCCGCCGCCACCCCCCCCACCCCCGCCCTCCCCCACCCACATGTTTGTGTAATGCTGCAAGAAGAAGTTGGCTTCCTTCCACGACATGTAGTCAAACATGAGATATAGGGTCCCATACAAGCCACAGCGTCCAAACGCAGTGGCATTCGTAGGTCGGCACTGTACTACAAACATGGAGCAATATTTAATTAATTTTACAATGAAAAAGACAAAATACAACAGAAGGTGATGAAGACAGGGTTACCGACTTGGAACGTATATGGTATATATGTCTATGGAACGGTCAGTAGACAATAAGGTTTACAGGATAGCTTGATTCGATTTTATACTATATTTAAGGTCTTTAAATGTACAAAATGTACATTTTGTTGAAGTGCTTTGTACACTTACTCCCTGAAACTATGTAGAACAACTAAGGAACAATTTTTCTGAAGGAACATGCCGTGTTTTCGGTACGTATGGTACTTGATATATTTAACAAGGGAAACAACTCCAGATTTTTACTCGCGAATGGTTCTACATACCCGAAATTGACAAAAGATGGCCGGGTGTTGAGTATGAAAGTGTTTTATGTGTAAAAAACAGTCAGTACACGTCTTCAAAATACCACCGAGATCATCAAACAGAGGATACAGGTTCCCCATTATATATGGTTTCATTTTTATTTACCTTAATATTCTTAAATGTCGACAAGTGATCATTTCTTTCATAAACGGAAGGGGCGGATCAACCGGTGTCAAACATGATTTGGACGTTGTGGTGGGTGGAGAAAATAAATGAGTGCGTCATGGTGTCTCTAATACTGAGGTTATAGTCACGCTAACCGTCTATTGAGTGGTTGATTAATTGTTGGGTCTGCGATATGTCAACTTGATAGGGTTGTAGCATTTAGGTTTAATACAATTTATCTGAGATTCATTGATTTTTGCAAGTTGTTATGATTTTTTACTCAAACCTTGACAATATCATATACGGAAACTGGCGAAATACGCCGGGCCTTTTTTTGGCCGATTTTATAGCTGATATTTGGTCATATTTCCAATTGCCAAAAGTACCAATGCAACCAACCAATGAAATTGCATCAAGTATCTCGTGGCACACAACAGGATTTATTGAAATAGGCTATGGCCGGATAAACAATCACGTTTTTCAAATTATGAAAACATGACCTACTAGTAGGTACATTATTAATTGATTATAGGTGATTATAGGTGCGATGCCGCCAATTAACGCCGACTGCACCAATCAACAGGTGGTTGATTGCTTCAGCTTGTTTTATTCGAGAAGGATTTTGCCAAAATCTACTCTTTTTGATCAATACATTCGGTAAATCGTTATATATAACTAAACCAGATTTCATAAATTGCAACACCTTTTAACGCTTTAATGATAACAAACACCATTTGACATTTCTTTCCCCATTTAATTGCCAATTTTGCTTTGTTTTGTGAAGAAATTTTGTACCTCAACACCGGTTAATCCTTTTCCGGGTTTCAGAGGACAGGTTTAAAATGCGGCTCTCAAAACACAGAAAGCAGTCAGTTTGGAAAATCGGTGTAAAAGCTTTTTTTTATTTTTTTATTATGGCCTAATGCCTATACTGTACTGCCAGTACTGAATACATACAATGACGATTATCGATGCAGGGTCCGACAAATCCTCTGCCCGGAGACCGCGGGCTACCAAAAGTCGAGATCCGGACTACCATTTTTTTCTATCTCGCGTCCGGCGGGCTACTGCAAATTTTCTTTTGAAGTGATTGTTTCATTCTGCAAGAATTTGTATGTAAGGGCTGTTCCATTAAAACATACCAGTGGGTAGCGGACGGCGATTTATAGCAAATATTTATAGCAAATACACGTGTCCTAACTCCCGAATATCGCATCTACAGGTTGGTGGGTAAACAACTGAGTTGTGGGGAATGGGGGGTATCTGAAATAAATCAATCAAGATGGCGTCTCAAACATTTTTAATCAAGATGGGGTGCTTTTCAAGTTACAGGGCTTTTTTACCTTATATAACAGAGGCCTGTAAAGGGCCTCTTCCCAACTGAAAATTTGACTGTTTTTTCCCAACTGTGGCAAAAATAGTTCCCAATCGGAAAACAGTAGTCTCTCAGAATTTGAGAAAAAGCATGAATTCTGCAATGTGTTTTTGTCTGCTAAGTAAATTCCGACTTGGAAAAGTTAATAATTATGGTAAATAATGGATGACAATATAAATAAAGTATATTAATGTCATATTTACTTAATTTATGAAATTTTGTATTTTTCCCAAAATGAGAAATAAGCGCGTTCTTTTTTCCCAAACTTGACAGGCCTGGGCCTCTTCCCAATTTTGTGGAAAAAAGCCCTGAGTTAACAAAACACATTTTTTTCTCGAATACTCATTGATAAGCAGACTTGTCAAGGCGTGTTGCTTCTAAAAATAGAATGAATTCAAGAACGACAACTCCTACAAAATTTCGTACTTCGTCATCAATTAGGTTTGTAATTATTTATTTTTTTTAAACTCTTACTTTCTCAATATTGTTATGTTTTTTAAGTACGAAAATATAACAACAAACTTTAAAGTGACACTGTCAAAAATAAAACATTATCCATTTCATTTCAATGATTATGAGGCATTTTATAATAATTTTGCTTAAGCATCCACATGATTTAAAATAACTTTCTAAAATTTAGTTAAACCCTTAAAGCCTAGATTTAGATCTTTATAAAATGCCTCTAAATTACTTAAAAGGAATTTGATAATTTGTTTTATTTTTATATTGGTAAAACAACAAAGTCAAAAGTCATATATTATAGAAATAATTTTATTGGTAAATCCATTTACATACAAACATGTTCAATAACAGTGAAAAATGTTAATGAGTCGCCTCAAGTCTGCCGCGCGCATGCCGGGCTACCAAGTCCAGTTTCTGGTAGCCCAGTGGGCTACCACAGATTTTAAAGATTTGTCGGACCCTGCGATGTAAATACAGCCGTTCCCGATTGAGCATGGAAATACATCACTTGTGTCAATGGATGTTTGTAAGCAACCGATGACCCCGTCCAATACAATGGAAGTACTCAGTGAATTGAAACTAGTTGACACCTCCCACTTGTCCTGCTTACAAGTCTCAAAATCGATATTGTAACAAAACACTGAGTACATGTACTTCTAAAGACTCACCTTTTCGCTATTGGATGTTGATGTATTCCACTCCGCGAAAATAACTTTGGGCGTTCACAGCAGTGTTGGAAGTTATTACTTTCAAAATAGCATATTCAAGACCAATATATTACAGATAGGCTGAAACTGCCGTAAGTGCACGAAATAAAATAATTCCTATGATCGACATTCTCGCTTGCCAGAGATGTGTAAAACCGTGCGAAAAATTTAACTCGGGAGATGTGAGAATGATGATCGGCCACTAAAAATAAATCATTGTGCTAATTTGTTGTGAACTATCAAGCATCGTTCAATGTGCTAAATATTGCGTTATTTTCATTGCAAGACTGCGTGAGACCTTTCATTCACATTCAAAAAAAATGATGTAGACTACACACATTTACTTGTTGTGTGTAAAGATCGCTTGCTACTGCGGCAACAATGGGTCGACGAATCTACTACTCATTATATATTCACACTCTTGTTTACATTTAGCGAGGAATGGGGCGGAGCTGAAACACGATGACATTGCGTCAGTATGAATGTAATTCCATGCTCAATCGTGAACGCCTGTATGTCAGCAGTTTTTTTCACACTGATAACGTTTAAAATGCTGTAACTTTTTAGTTTCTGCATGGATTTAAATTTTGATAATTTAAAAAGCATATTTCTTCTGAAAGTTTGTAGAAAACAATTGTACCAGATTTTCTAAAATAAATGTTTATTTAGTAAAAGTGTTGAACTAGCTATTGCATTCTACGCTCTGCCATACATTTTACTTTCTAAACTTCAAGCATGTGCAGTAAAGCTAGGCTGTCACTAAGCTTTAAAACTCTTAAGCCAATTTGACTAAATCCTTTTAGCTTAATGAATTGAATTGAATGTTGTTTAACGGCTCATCAAATAGTGGTTTTTTTATGCCTAATTTGGGGCCATTATTCCGCCCCATTCACAATGCAAAAAAGTATACTTTTTTCACAATTATATGATCCAAAAAAATTTTTTTTTTTTTTTTAGGGTAAATACAGACCAGTAAGGATACTGGTCTTAATATAGGCTGGTGTTAAAACTAGTCTGTATTTACCAAAAACAAAACTTAAAACCAAGGGATATTAAACTGAAATTAATAGTGATTTTTTTTTTCTTTTGTTATAATATTTCACAATTTTCACAATTTCTAGAAAAATGCCGCTATTTTTCACAATGGCACAGGCTGCATTCACAAAACACATAAAAAAAACACTGTCAACACCGTGCCCTACTCTTATTATCAAATAGATTCCTATGGTTCTTTAACGTGCTCGGAGGATAGACCGATACACGGGACCACCCGGTTTACACCCCATCCGACGGACGAGGCTAAGGAAAAGTGTCTTGCCCAAGAATGCACCGACAAAACTCAGTGTCACCATGAAGGATTGAACCTGGGGCCTTCGGTTACTTTAGCTTAATGAGAATGTCTTTAGCCAAGATGCTTTGGGGAAAAAAAGAATGATGTCATAGAACATTTTCATAATCCCGTGTTTGCGTACATATCATTAGGCAGTTAAGGGTATGTTTTTATTTCTTTTACCAATTGGGCACCAATATTTCCATATCATATAAAAAATTATGTATGCTCAGTTGCAAAAACAACAATAAGTGACTATTGTTCGGGACAAGTGTACAGTCAAAACAACCATGACTCTATCTTCATTCAAATAAGAGTAATTACCCTTTGAAAAACAGTGTTATTCTCACATTAATATTACTGTATACTTAAAATGTCATTTTCAGGGCTGCGGATTGGAAGTTAGATAAGCCTGACTGGACGGGAAGATTACGTATAGTTGCCAAGGGGAGAGAACTGTCTATCAAGCTAGAAGATAAAAACTCTGGTATTTCTCTAGTGAAATATTTACTTGACTTGGTCTGCAATTTATTTAAGCGCTATACTCTCTCATTTTATGTAAATATATGTTCTAACAAAACTAATGAATGAGAAGGCCAGAAGCGAGGTATTCAACATTATTCCGCCATTCATATACTTGTAGGTATAGTTTTAAAAGGAATTAAATGAAATGGGCATTTTTATTCCGTTTTTGCAATTTTCAGTCAGTTTCAAGTCCTGGTAATACAGAGCACTCTTGAGCACTGCTGATTTTTTGTTGTAACAGGTAATTAATAGGGCCACGTCTTCAGCAAAAAAAACTGCCCAGGTGTGCGCTGTATATTTTTATGATCAAACGATAAAGAATATCTTTTGAAGACTTTAACATACCGTATAATCCCTAATAAAAGCCCCAGGGGGGCGTAACATTTTTGAAAAGTGGGGCATTGATTTGAGACCAAAAATACATAATTTAAATCAGACATTATTTAATGATTTCAGATTCTTTTTCTTCAAGAAAACCAAAGTCTGCATGTCTATCAATCAATTACTGCATCGGATTTTAAGTTTTCTAGTGATTTTGTGTGTTCCATTGTGAATGTAACATGTTGAAATGCATCTTTTGGTAAGTTTTAAAAATAAATTTG
This sequence comes from Cyrtodaria siliqua, assembly GCA_037043455.1. Taxonomy (NCBI): domain Eukaryota; kingdom Metazoa; phylum Mollusca; class Bivalvia; order Adapedonta; family Hiatellidae; genus Cyrtodaria; species Cyrtodaria siliqua. The sequence goes on from JAWPHD010001055.1 coordinate 246,865, forward strand.
TGAAAATATGGGGGTGGGGGTGGAGGGGTTGGGGATGGGGAGGATTTGGGGATTTTATTAGGGCAGGTGTGTTTATTAGGGATTATACGGACACGACAAATCATAGTAAAAATATTTATATTTGCATTTTCATTATATTGGATGCAAAAATACCATGTTGTCATCCCTTGTCTTTTGCTATCTAGAATTACTCGTTTCAGTCAATAATGACCTCCATCAGGATAGAATACTATTTTGTTGCCATGTTTGTTTCCACTAACCTAATCTGCTGTATATGTACATGTAACTTAATACTTAACTTGATTATGTTACTTAGAAAATCAAATTTACTTACTTTTGTAGGCGAGCTGTTTGCACGATGTCCAGTAGAAACATATCCCGGAATTGCGGTGGAGTCCGTCACAGACTCCAGTCGATACTTCGTCCTACGTATCATGGATGATAACGGTGATTATAAGTTTTGATTTACCGCTAGTTCGTCTGTCCGACCGAGGAAATAAACTCAGTCTGAGCAGTTTCATATACTGAAGTCCACCCCAGGGACAAGATCAATTGCATGCACTGAAGTCCTAGGGACAAGATCTAATTGCAACAGGATATTTTTGTTATAGTAGTTAGAGTAAGACGGTTATTTTTGATCATGAAAGTAGATCAGAGGGGGTCAGCACGGTGTTGGGATTTGGTATAGAGTCCCCAAATATCCAAAACCCACAATACTAAGTTTCCCTGCAAGAATAGGGCCAATTCTTATTTAGATAGAGGGGTAAAATTCTCCTATTCAGTTTGTTCATTTCATGTCTTAAAACATCACCCCTGAATTGTTTCAAGTGCTACCTGAGTGGTGGCAGGAAACATTGATCGTGGCTCCAGTGAAAAATGTAGTGTCAACAACAGGAATTTGCAGCAACTCTGCAGGTGAGAAGGATCTAGGCCCCTTCTACATATATATAAATGTAGAGTGGGCCTGGAATGTTCATTCCTGTTGACACTGTATACACCTTTTTGTCTTGGTGTGCCATAAAACCCCATTGAAATAAATTCTTAGTAACCCCAATAATGAGTTAATGACTCATTCAACAACAACTGTTCTTCTCAGTTATAGTCAAAACTAAAAAGCTGGTATAAATTGCGACTAACTTGAGTGCAATTTGACAAGATTTTACCCAAAAACGAAATCTTCATATTGAATGTTTGGATACGCAATTGGTTGACATATTGTATTTTTCAATGGTTTACAACTTTTCATATTCATGTATATACATTGAACAACGCGTATCAGGTGCACAGCTAGACCATTTTTCGTCATATGCAAGGTTGATTGCAATACTAACAGACAATTAAAATTGATGAGAAATTATTATTTTGTTCCTTGTTAAAATGTTCATACGCAGCTGCGTATTTACGTATAGGAAGCTTAGTACACATCTGCATATTAAAGGATTAGAACGAAAACAAACTGCTTATAGAACTCAAAGAATAAAAAATATATATTCTGGAGTCTGCTGCAGTCTAGTTTCTTTCAAAACTATTAGTTTTTGCAACAATCAACTAAATATCGTAATGCCACATACACGCGTATATTGGCTAATAGGGTAAAGGGATCTTTAGTCGGACGTCATATCGAGTCTTGACGATTTTGTCTGATTTGATACTGTTTTTACATTACCATAAAAGCACATTATGTGCAAACAATAGCAATAGGGAACCAGTTTAACTTCATTGTAACCACTGAAAGCCAGCAAGAACTTGATATAAATATTGCTGGTTTCCAGTATTGTTGCAAAGGTGGTTTGTGAAAACCTGTTTTTCCTTGATATTGAGTCGGACATAGTGTTCAACTTACAATCGAATTGAGTGAGCTGGTATATTGTCATATAGTTTTCATCATGTGTCACATGTTCGATGAAATTAATATAAACATTAAAAGAAAACAGAATAATTATCCATTTGAACTATCAAATAATGTCAACAAATTGACCCATTCTCCTATATTCTCACACAAACACAGTGTCCGACTCATGATCAAAATTGTCCGACTTCATATCATGCATGGGGTAGGGTACAGTTTTGCCTTATAACCGTGATAACATGCTGTTTCTTCATGCAAAACTGTATAAAACACATGTAAACAAGTGGGATACTCCCGTGAGATAATACCATATTGATTTAAACTGAAACCAAAATTAATTATCGTTTGAAGTCGGATATCTGTGCCATTCTTTACAAAGGGTGTTTGACTCGCGATCACATTACTCTATATTGGTATTTGGAATGTTGCTGACAAAATGCATTGCTGATATTTCCATTACTGCTGTTTTAACCCTTAACCCGCTAAGCACGACTATAATAGCCTTTGCGTCCATTGTAAACCAAGATCACTGAGATCAGCCTTTGAGTAACTCACAGGCTGATCATGGTTTACAATGTCCAGCTGCTGATCAGTCATTTTCCCCAAAACACTCCTTTGTCACATAAATGGAAAGGTCTTTATGCAAAAAAAGAACAGTCCTGTCACTCCATTATATATATGTAGCAGGTTAAGGGTTTACAGAAGAATTTGTTCCTCTGCAGGGCGATCGGCATTTATAGGTATTGGATTTGAAGATAGAGGTGACTCATTTGATCTGAATGTAGCTCTGCAGGACCATTTCAAGTAAGTCCGTTCTACAAAACCTTTTTATACCCCCGCTTTCACAAAGTGAAGTGGGGGCTATATAGGAATCATGCTAACACATTTTTGTCTCCTTGCATCACATCTTGTTGCGTCCCGTAACACAATAGGGCCTCCATTTTTCATCTGATCTTTACTAAACTTTACCAGATTGTTAATGTCAATGAAAGCTCGGACAAGGTCGAAAACCAGCCAAATCTGATTTAGTTAAAAATGCTATATTTTGCCTCTTTAAGACGATAGTCACACGCTTCATTGATGTTATTAGAGCCATATTAGTCAGTAGAGCATCCACAGGCCCTCTTGGGCCTCTTGTTATTACTTGCATTCATCAAACAGTTTTGTTGTTCCCAAACTTCATACACAAAATAATAAAATAACAACTGATGACCTTATGTCCTTCTACATCACCAATTGTTGATTGCCTAATTTATTACAAAATTATGGCCCTTTGTTGACTTATAATTTAAGCGGGGGTATTCATCACCTTCAGTGATAGTTCTAGTTTGATTATGGTATTATAATGTGACTGGGTGGGGGTGTCCTGTCATATGTGCACATCATGGTTTTTCAGTATTGCAGCACCATATACCGGTAGTTGAATATTGAGATTACTGTTACATGTAAACACTGTTGTCACATGGCTGACCGATTGTTAAAAGCAACTTTTAACTCCATTCATAGACCTGTACATTCTAACTTTTGTTTTCCTAACAAAGAAATTAGTGTAGATCAGTAGGAAAATATTTTCATAAATATATTTTATATAACGAGGGCTCAGCGCAAAACTATTCCGTCTGCTTCTTTATTCATAATTAGAATAGTTCTGCGCTGAGCCCTTGATAAGCTGTATAGAGAGAAGATCCTGATTTCTACGGGGCTTTCTGTTTTGGGGTAGGGGCTAACATTTAGGGTAGGTCACGTTAGCAGAAAAGGTGGTATTTATTTCTTTTCTATTAAATGTTATTGGAACTTATTTGTAGGCATTTACAGCAAGAAAAGGATGAGGAGAAGTCCAGTAAAGAACCACAGACAGGACCAAAATTAGATCTGGGATTTAAGGAGGGGCAGACTATACGAATAAATATAGCTGTAAGTTGGTAGCGTCTTTCAATGCTTGAATGAATGATATATATATTCACCTTGATAAAAAATATCAGGTTTCACGTGTGCCACATATTAGTCTCACATATGTATTTTTGTATATACATTTTGGTGGGAGTTACCATGTTGTAATGGGAGTTACCTGTTTGGATCGTCAGTCTGTCCGTGAACTTCTAGCAGACAAGTTATTGTAGCTTGTAGTTAATAGCTTTCGAAGTATAAGGTCTGCAACGATGAAGCATATTCAGCATGAGCCAATGAATACATCTGATCTCTGGTTTATATTTGTTAATGATTTCCCTTTGTAGAAGGTTTAACCCAGACTCAACCATGTTTTTAATATTTCTTAGCAGTGCTACGACTTTGAAACGTAAAACAAATACCTGTACGGCCCATAACCTTCAAATGAATATTTTTGAGTTGTGGCTTTTAGAAAAAGATTTAACATGGAACTTAAAAATACCTCCAAACTAATGAGTTTACCAGGGTGGCCACAGACTCTGGAAAACAGGGAAAACGGGGAAAAGGGTGAAAAAAAATTCCCTGCAGGGAAAAATCAGGGAATTTGAAAATTTGCAAAAAATCTGGGAATTATCAGGGAATTTTACAAAGATTGGAGAGAACAAATCTTGGCTACTGGTAGCTTCTCTTCCTGACTTTATTAAAAAGCTGTATTTCTTCAAACTGTTAGCAATATATTAATATAGCAATTTACAATTATCTAAGACCTGTAAAACTCCAAAGATATGAGTAAAGAATGTGTTTGGCTTAATGGTGGTGAAGGTATGGCTATAAGGGGAGGTTGGAGGCCATACGTATACAGCTGTATTTGAGCTATATACTCCGTGAAAAGATCAGGGAAAATCACCTTTCAGTCGGGGGAAAAATCAGGGAATTATCAGGGAATTTCATTTTTGGATTTCTGTGGCCACCCTGTTTACGTTCTTCAAAATTGCTTACCAGTCAGGCGTATATGCCCCGCTACCCGCTAAGCGGGGCTCTTGTTAATGAGTAAATTAACGCGTAAAATATTTAACGTATTTTAAAAGAAGTATGGCTCGTATCTATGACCCGGGTTTTCCACATAAATAATTTAAGGGATAGGGAAAATTAAATTTGAATATCATGGGGTTGTGGGGTGGGGTGGGGGTGGAGTTACCCTTCAGGTGACCAATATTTTTAGGGATCTTGATTTGTTTACATGCATTAATCTAAAGTATATTTCAACTGTACATGTAAATGAAAGGATTTTAAAGTAGTATAGCCTACAAGGAGTTATTTATAGACAGGTATAATGCTTTTTTTTTGGTGTTTTTATGGGATGGGGCAGATTATCAAAGAATAGGTGGTCAATTAAGGAGAAGGGGGAAATTAGATTTTAGAATTAAGGGATAGAGGGAATATGCTCTTATATGCCAGGACATTGCCTTGTGTAAGAGTCCTGTGTTGACATTATAAGTAAAAGTATGTGCGTCCGGATTACGTTAGATTAATGTACAAGTTCTGTTTATCTTGACTTTTAAGATAGGGATATTGCTGAAACTGCATCAGTATGTTCCTCTTAATACCCACTTCTGCATGGTGAACCAATTTTGTCGTCACTGTGACCTTTATTCGAAATGTAGGTCACGTCTGGTTTAAGGTACAAGTTCTGAACCTCAGCTTCTATTGGTGGGAGATTGACCAAACTGCTTGGGTATGTTCCTCCTAACATGGTGAGCGCATTTTTTTGTCGCTGTCACCTACTTTCTCCAACATACAGGTCACATCAGATTTAGGATACAAGTTTGAATCTCGGCTTTTAATTCTAGTATATTGACCAGACTGCATGGGTATGTTCCTTATATCGACCTGACATGATCAACCAATTCTTGTATGTTTGGGAAATACTTTGTTCTAAATAATTTTAGAAAAACAGATGTTAATGATTTGAGTTTTACATCTTTTTAAAAACATGTTTAATTAATACTGAATAATTTGTTTTCAGACTAAAAAAGACGGGGAGTCGAGTGGCACACCTAAAAAATCGCGACCAAAGGGAGCAGCCGGTGGTTTAGGATTATTACCACCACCCCCAGGGGGAGTAAAGCTCCCTCCTCCGGGAGGGGCAGGCAACTCACTAGGTAGCTCAGATTCTCAGTCTATCTTCCAGTCACCACAGACTGAACCAAATCCAGTTGTATTGAACAATGCCAATAATGGCACTGGTGTATCAAACGTAGATCTGTTATTAGACTTGGGTGTACCGAGCGTAAGTTCGTACCAAAATCAGTCGCAAACTCATGTCCAAGCGAAGGGTGAAAGTTCATTAGGGCTCGATTCAAGTTTTGATTTGTTGACGGGTACCGTTGGGTCTAGCGCGCCTGCACAGCCTATGGGAGGATCGGCAGACCCATGGGGAGAGTTTGCGGGCGCAAGGTATCGTATGAAACCTGAACATCAGGATTATAATTTATGATAGCAAAATGGATTCAACTGGAAGAAAATTGGAAACATTTTTGTTACAAAAAAGTCCCCTTCCCCACATCACAAAAAATAATAAGAAGCTACTGTAGGGTATTTTCCACTTGAGATCGAGCAGTTTGATATGACTTGTCTTCCAATAACAAGTAAGGAGTCGCTAAATTTTCTAATTAATACCCAATTGGATCCATTTTGTGTATAACACACACATGATCATACACTACATATTGTGTTTCATGGTGTCTTTGTGAATATTTCCAGTTTGTAAAATAGGCATTCACGGTATTGGGTCAAAGTTGGACAAGATGGCATCCATATCACCACAGGGGAACATTCCTGTTGATAACAAATTCAAATTTTAAAAACTGAAATTTTATAATACCTTTTTTGATTAAAAGTGCTACCCAGGCCTTCAGACATTCATTGCTTTAATGCCAAGATTTCATATATGGCTTGATACCCGATGTCTCTGATCTGTCAGTTGTAAAAGAGTATGAAATGAGTACTCTATACACAAACTGGAAATATTCTTTAATAGTTATTTTGCTATTTTCTTGCTATAAATAAATATATCTATAACATTTTCTGTTTCTAGGTAACAAATACTGAAGGTAAATGGTTATTTAAATTTTCCCAAATTCGCAATACAATTCAATTTGTAAAATTTCCTTGACACAATCTTACCATCAAATATATATAAATTTACTCTCCCTGACCAAGTCCTGTAGTATATGATTTTAAATATGTTTAAACAATATTTGGGGAGCAGTCAGTAAGTTCCAATACAGAATACACACCATTCAATCTTTGAATAAAGTTTCCAAGGACGTGGAGCTAGTGCCTATACAGAATACATATCTGTTCCATTTGTACGAGACAGCGCCTCCATCGCCGAGGGGTTAACAACATTGCGTTGTAAACCTCCTCGCTTCTCACCGCTGCGGGTTCGAATCCCACTGGGAGCTCGACTTGTAAGTGAAGAAGTGTTGATTCTTATGGATGGCGGGAGGTGTACAGTACTGGTTCTACCCAGGAAAAAGTGGGTGGCCTGCCTCCACCACAAAAAAATCAACCGTCATATGTAACCTTACATTTGTTGAAAATGATGTAAAACACCATACAAAGAAGACATACACAAATCCATTTGTTCGACATGTTCAGTATACCCAACACGCTTCATGGAATTGATGTATAAAACGGCATAATAAATGCCAAACAAATGCAAATCAGTTCTTTAAGTATTATAAATGTTGGTTGACCAGAAAGGTATATAAGAAAGTGTATTTAAAAATACTTACCCTCTCAGAATGAATGTTTTTGCATTATTGAAATTTCCTTTTGGATTCTTTCAAAAACATTCTGTTAAAAGGTTGCATTCGTATTGGAACCTGCAGACTGCTCCATGTTTATTTATGTTGTAGTCAGAATTACACAATTTTTTTGTTCACCTACCTGTAAACGGTATGTATGGGCACATGGCCTTCAAAAATTCACCACACCTATTATCCAAATGCAGAGTTCAATATATGCTTGCAGATCCTATTTTAAGTTTCATATGTTTATAATTTATTATCCCCCACTCCCCCTCCCACCTCCCACAAACAAAGTTTAGGTGGATATTCTTGATTCAGTCTATAGGTCTGTAGACACAACCTTGTCTGCATATGTAACTAACTTTTCTAGCTATATACGTTTGAGACTTCACAGGTGGGTTGTCCTTGAACTGAGTTTATGTAGAGGCAAACTAGTGAAGTATTGGAGCAGCTTTCCTTTGAATCAAGTGTCATGCAGATGAAATATACCTGTCATAAGAACAATAGTGAGGCAGACATCATCAAAATGCCATTCCTTGTCAACAAATTTAAAAAAAGAAAGATGTTTCATGGATGAATGAAAGATCTGTAATAATTTTCTACAGGCTTGTGTTTTTGCGTTGCCTGCATAACATGGCAGACACAGGGATCATTTTATCCGTCACACTTTAACCTGCAATCTAACCTCGGCCATAACTTGGAAAGTATTTGACCTATGTTCATGCAACTTCACACACATCTTCGTCTTAACCCAAGGAATGTCATTAGACATGTCAATAACACTTAGACCTGCAACCTAGCCAAGCTCATAACTGGCCATAACTTAATATGTTTTTGACCTATGTTCATGAAACTTCACACACATATTAATCTTACCACAAGGAATGTTGTTATCTATGACCAATAACTCCGACTCATTTCAGCAGAGTTATGCTCCTTTTCATAAAACTTTAACCTGCGGCCTAGCCAAGCTCACAACTGGTTATAACTTGAAGAGTATTTGACCTGTGTTCATGAAACGTCACATCTTTATCTTAATCAAAGGAATGTTGTTACACATGTCCAATAACTCTGACTTTCATTTTGGCAGAGTTATGCCCATGTTCATAAAATTTTAACCTGCAACCTGACCTGGCTCATAACTTGGCAAAATATTGACCTACGGTCATAAACCTTTATACAGTTTTTTATCAATTATGCAATACCGTTGACATGTCCAGTAGCTCTGACTTTCATTTTGGCGGAATTATGTCCCTTTTCATTAAACTTTAACCTTCAATCTTACCTAGCTCATAACTTTTAAACATTATCCTATGGTCATGAAACTCTATACAGTTCTTTCTTGTGAAGTATCTTATCCAGAGTTATGCCCCTTTACACTTCTGCTGCATAATTCCTGAAAGGTTGTACATCTGTCTTCAAACTTTATAGTTACATTGTCCTTTCTGAAATACACACATCATGACATGGCAGGCGACACAAGTGTTCCGTGGAACACCATTCTAGTTAGATCTATAGAAATGATGTGATGATGAAATAATTGCACAGTGTATAATCTGCTGCTCACATTGATATGTTTTGCACCAATCAGTGTTATGGCCCGGCAGGCATACCAAGGGGATTAGACATGAATGATGACACGGGGCCATGGAATTAAGACAGAAATGATGCTCCTAGTGGTGGGAATTCGACAGTCAGTTTGTACATTTGAGTATGCATCCTGCCACCCTGGTCATCTGGTGGGGGAAAACATAGGTGAAGTAGTCCCTTTGCTCAAAATATTTTCTATCGTTTCTTTTGTTTTTTTAACAGGTTCATTGAGTTCCTGTTTTAAATGTTAAATGTTATCTTCTTAATGTTTTCTTTCCTTACTATTTCAGCAATACCGGTAATTCGGACCCAGATTGGGTGCAGTTTTGATCATAGTTCCAGCAATTATACCACACTACGACACAGATGATTGTGATAATAACTACTGAAGATTTAGGAATTACACCGAACCCTGGATAAAGTGTTCTTCCAAAATTGAAAACTGTTAACTGACTGTTAACTAGCCTGCTCCTCTTACTCATACTTAGGTAAAAGTCAGAGAACCAGACAATAAAATTTCCAGACTAGAAACTTGTTCTGTTGTAAGAATAAACCCAGATGCTTAATCATATCACATCGCTGGATCACAAGCATTGCGCATTGTTTTTTCTCGAAGTTAAAGGCTTGTTGCTGTTGCTTGCTTCAGTTAAAGAAACCGACACGCCCTGTGGAAATATCTGCCCTCTATGGAGTAAAGGTTTCTCAAAAACTCTAATGTCTCATTGTCTGGCAGGACAAGACGAGATGTTTAAATATAATGCAAAACTGTCACTTTGTTGTACAAGGAGTTTAAAGAAACAATAAACATGTATCTTTGATTATTTTCAATTTAATTGCTTTCCTGAAGGGTTGTAGTATTATTATTGAAATAAGCAGTACAATGTTTTAAAGGGGGTACATCAGGCTTTTAGTGGGGGTCTAGGGGTCTGCCTTAAAATTGAAAAATAATGGTATTTTCTATTATAACCCGCTAAGCACGACTATAATAGCCTTTTGTGTCCATTGTAAACCCAGATCAGCCTGCGAGTAGGCTGATCAGGTTCCTTTGTCACATAAATGGAATGGTCTCAATTCAAAGAAAGAACAGACCATTATATATATGTAGCAGGTTAAATATGTAGCGGGTTAAGGGTTAAAGTTGGTACATCAGGCTTTTCATTGGGGTCTAGGGTTCTGCCTTAAAAGTGACAAATAATGGTATTTTCTATTGTGAAGAACTGTAGCATAATACATGAGTCGAAAAACGACTATATTTACAAGGAAGTTCAGATTTCACTGTAATATGTGCTATTATAGGTTATACACCAGGGTTATTTTAAGCATTCAAAATATATGATGAATTCAAATATAACATGGTCCTTAATACAACATTTCTATCGTCAATTGGAACATTTTTAACATTTTAGATTCTTCTGAAAAAAAGCCTGATGTACTTACTCTCTTCAAGTTTTTTAATTTGTTTGGTTTATAACATGTACACTTTAATATTTTTAATTGATTGATTTACAAATGTTTATTATGAGCAAGTCAGTTCTTGTATAAACAAATCATGTACTAAAGTATTAAATACGCTCTAATAGTGTTAATTAGTTAACTTACATTGTTTAAATTTTAGTATGAACAAGTCTGAGTTATTGTATAAACAAATCATGTACTAAAGTATTAAATACACTCTAATAGTGTTAATTAGTTAACTTACAAACTTTAAATTTTAGTATGAATAAGTCAGTTCTTGTATATAAAACAAACTAACAGGTACTGAACTTTAATATTAAAAGACTTGAGCTAAATTATTAAAAGTATGAAAGTGTCAAATCTTATGGAAGGCGGGACGTATACAGTACTGGTTCTACCTGAAAATAAGTGGGTGGTCTGCCTCCACCACAGCAAATCGACCGTCGTACCTGAAAAACTAAAATCTTTCAAATGTTTTGCAATTTAAAAAAACTCATTGTTACATCCAAAATATAAGCTTTTTCAGAAGTTCATTCAAGCTTGCTGTAGTTTTCATCTTATTTTTATTAAGATTTTAGTGTCCTAGGAAATTGCCAAACCCAAAATAGAGTTGCAGACTGGGTTTTATAGAGTTTGTTCATGGGCATTAATTGTTATTGCAAATCAGCAGGATCCATGCTTATCAGACCACTTGTCGGGAGAGTGGATTTTTAATAGAATATCTTTGGTTGACAATATAAAGTATGTACATTACATTCCCAAGCAGTCATTTCAGTTTATCATAGAGTTGTGAGAAAACAGAAGAGATTTGTTTTATAATCAGTCAAGTGTGTAACTTGTTAAGTTACTTTTGAAATAACTTGTTTAGGTTATTACAGTTTTGGGTGTGGTTTTTTTCAAAATAACCGAGTTGTTTTCAGATATACATTCATTTTCTACTATTTTTAAATCCATTTTCTATCAAAAATTAGAATTTTCATGTAACATGTGATATTTTCCCCTGATGCTTTTATCCGTGTTGTTTGCCGTGACCTTTTTTACACAGTGTTTAGAAATAATTTACTCAAGCTCTTAAGAGTGTACATGTTACAAAATATATTAGCAAAAGTATTAAAGAGGTATGAGCTCTGTATCAAGGGGAAATAATTTTGTTCTTCAAAACAACTTGTTTCCTTTATTTCAAAAATAACTCAAGTTGCATCCTTGACTGATAATAGTCTAAGAGGTTGTTGAATATTCCTGGAGAGGTTTTGAATACTGATTTTATGAAATGAGTTACGAATTTGCAGCAAATCTAGTTCTGCAGGTAAGAAGGTACTAGTCCCATTCTCCATATTTTATCTTGATGTACATGGAGGAGGATCCTGGCACGTTCATTCCTGTTAGGCGCCATATAACCTTTTATGTTGTGTTGGTGCACCTTAAAACCCAATTCATACGTAAATTAAATCAAAATGAGCATCTAATGAGTTTTGAATTGTTTATAAACCAGTTTATTAGAATCAGTATTGACTAGAAACGAAGTTTAAGATTTTAATTATAGTGTCACTGCACGTGTCCACTGCCAAGTGTGCAAAACATCAAATACCCAGAGCTTTGTATTTGGGGATAACATTCAATACACAACAACCAAAAAGTCGACATTCAATATGGATAGGTTTTTTAAAAACTGACCAACTGTGTGTATTGAGTGAAGTTAGTGGGAAATATCTTACAATTCTTACACTTTGACAAAAATCCTGCAATTTGATAGCTTATAAACATAATTATAAATAATTAGTAAATAGTGCATAACCCATCGCAAATCAAGTCATGTGATGTTAAGCCGTTGAAAATGAGAAACCAGTCTGTCAGTTTCATTTTCAGTGTGTTTTGTCAGTTAAACTGGTGCAAACAATGAAATGCATTAGAAACAAGTTAACCAGTATTGAAATTTTGACTTTTGTGGCAGAATACCAGTCGTTTATCGGCTGCAATTTGTGTCAAACAGCTCCGCAAATGTTTTATTGTTGAAACAAAATTAACATTTCAATACATTAAACCATATAATTATGCAATGAAATTATTTAATTCATTCCATGTAGTTCAGTAGAACACCTTAAATGGACACACAGCAATCTTGCTTCATTTTCGTCCAAAAATATCATTTCATGCTGTTACAGTGAAAGTTAAAATAGAGATTTTATTAACAATATTTCTTTTAAAATAATGGATGTTTTGTAATGGGAATTAACTCTAGCCAAAATTTTACTTATTTAAATTTTATATGGTATATTCTTATTTTAAGCAAATAAACGAATGCCATAGAGGTTAGGTCAAAAAAATATATACCTGTGTTTCCGGTGGCCCAACCGACACTATATTTAAAATGTTTTATAAAAGAAAAAAAAGAAATAAATTTGTTCTGAACAATGATTTATCACAATATATCGAGGTAAACTGACATCACAGAGCAACTTTCAGCTGTATCATCAACTTGTATGGGGTTTTATGAGATAAATACATGTAGAATCTCACAATATCTTGCTCCAAAAAAAAGAAGAAAAAAAAGAAGTCTACCGTATTTGTTTTAGAGCATGCAATAGGAAACACATCTATTTTTTTTTTGTCCTTATTTTACTTTAGAAGAAAACATTATTATTGTACAATTTTAAATTATTTTCAATTTCAATTATTTTCAATTTCTCGAAACCAGCTTGACTTAAAACTAAATATTTCAAAAAATCAAACACAGCTTATCTGATCAGGGTATAAGGAAAAACAAAAGGAAGACATTTGTATGGCTGGTTTTGATGCGAAAACAGACCTCGAGATTGCTGGGTGTACCTTTAAGGCTTCTCACATTATTTAATGTGAAATTCTACCTGTAAATTTAAATAATCTGTGTAAAATATCTGCATTATATGTTGTCATAGTTTCTCCACAGTAGTTTGTGATATATACCAATGTTTGAACGTTGTCTTATACCAAACTTGTGTAATAATGGTAAAGGTTGTTACTTTTATTTGAATTACTTGATATAAATCATGGTGTTCTATAGACTACAGTAATGGACATGCGAGGTTATAGAAAAGATATTGACCAAAATTTTTATGTATTGTTTCTAATAAATGCAGAGCGTTTTTACATCACGAGTTATTATTATTCAGAGTGTTTTTTTCAGCCTTGACATTTTCCGAAGTTGACTGGGTTTGTGTGATTTTTAGAGGTTTCACAAAGAATGAAAAGTCCATATTTCGATTCAGATTCATGTGTATTTCACAACACTAATAAAGCTTGACACTTACGCTATTAAAAATATCAACTTTACAAGTCTCATAGTAGTGTCTTAAAAGTCAGTGGGTGTTTTATTAAAAAAAATATAATATATTAAACCAGTAGAGCAATAAAGGACCTCTTGGGCTTCTGTTAGCTCTACTGGTCAAAGGAATGAATGAATGAATGGTGTTTTACGGCACTTCGACACATAAATAGGTCATATTGTGCGCAAAAACTGGTAAAAGGCTAAACAAGCTTATGCGATCCTGTGTTGGCCATTGGAATCTACAAAGAAGAGTTAAAAGGCCCTCTTGTAGTGTATAGTTAACAAAATAAAAACAATGTTATTATTTAGCATACATGTATGCAGAAAACATACACAAAACAGCCATAAAAAGCAATTATAAAAGAAACTTTTTCAAGTAAAACAAGTTGGTCTATTTCCCTTTTCTATAAACGCATTTGACAAAAATCCTGCAATCCAATTGGTTGATGTTAAACATTTTGTGACTATTAATTAGTGCATAACCTGTCTCAAATGCAGTCCTGTGATGTCAAACCAAAAATGTGATGTCATTTAGGTCTATTTGCCCGTGTGGTTACGGAGGCCCCCTTTGGTTACGGTCAAAGAATAGGGCCACTGCAGATCCCGTTTGAGGGGAATGCGGAGGTGTAGACCCCCTCCCCCACCCCACCCCTGCCAAAATTCATGTTCATTTTATTTAAAGGTCTTCATCATGACTCCTGCATTGTTTCAGGTGCCATCTCGCTCATATCACTAGAGCAGTGGCAGAAAAACTATAACGTGGCTCCAGAGTGTCTACAATAGAATTTGCAGCAACTCTGCAGTTTAGGGTGAGAAGGTTCTAGGCCTGTTCTCCATATTTTATCTCGATGTCCATGGAGGATGAGCTGGCTTGTTCATTCCTGTTAGGCGCCATATACCCTTTCATGTGTTGGTGCGTAAAATCCCAATTCAATTCAATTAGGTTTATTTGAAAGCGTTTGTTAAAACACTGAAATGCTTGTGATAAGAACCCAGTGTTTTTTTTCTGACAACATATTTTATCCTTTTAGATGGAGTCTTTAAAAAGAATGTTAAATTGTAATCTCTAAAAAAAAAAAATGGAAATGGGTAAAAAATATTCCAAATTGGATAAACTTAGACGATCTGACCACTTGAAGGTTCTTTTAAAGTAGCAATCCCACCAACAACAGCCAACTTTTACAACATTTACACCACTTCTAAACCTACTATATAACTTACATATTCTGAGAAGCCAAACTCTATAGACACAATTTAAATGGCTTTAATAAGAAAGGCCAAACTACAAAAATGAAGCGTCGAATTAAGAGTTACCAACTCATAATTAATTTTGTGCATATTCAATCGCGGGTATTTTAAGAAACCGTGCAACAAATTACAATTTTAATTGGTATATGTATACATTAGTTTATGACCTAGACACCGGATAGGGTTTTGAATAATGATTTTTTAGTGTAATTTTGTCGTCATTTGGCTTTTTAGCGTAATAAGAAGAGCCCTTGTGGCACAACCAGTGGTTTGTTTCAATCCAGTTGAAGCCCTTGTTGTTAATATTAAACATGTAGCCTATGTTTTTATCAATTTAATTACGTTTTTGAAACCTTTCTTGTAGTGTTGCACCTTAGAATTGTTTATCAATCATTCATAAATGATATAGGCCCCGTGTGGTTTCCGGGGGCCCTGTTTGGTCACGGGGAAAAGAATAGGGCCACTGCAGATCCCTTTGGAAGGATAGGCAGAGGGGTAGAATCCCCACAAATTCATGTTCATGTTATAATTTTTTGTTCATGTTCATTAAAGGTCTTCATCAAGATCCCTGCATGTGCTATCTCGCTCGCATCAAAAGAGCAGTGGCAGAAAAACAATGACGTGGCTCCAGCGTAAATGGAGTTTCTACGATAGAATTTGCAGCAACTCTGCAATTCAGGGTGAGAAGGTTCTAGGCCCGTTTTCCATATTTTATCTCGATGTACATGGAAGATGAGCCTGGCATGCTCATGCCTTTAGGCGCTATATAACCTTTTCATGTGTTGGTGCGCCTTAAAACCTCAATTCATAAATGATATCTTTTGTTATTGGTCATTTTGTGAAACCTTAAAGCTGTATATAGATACCTCTCTTGTAAATGGATCATCATCATGAAACTTCCTGAAAGACACATGCGGCAATCTTGATTTGTTTAGAATTTGCGGTGTCCCGTTAGTTTTTCTGGACAACTTGCGTATTTGATATCGTAATTAATTATTATTATAATAGTTTAAAGCAAATTGTTTTTGCATATATTACTATTAATGGTGGATTATATTGCACCAGGAATATATTTAAACTTATGGTAGAATAACAAAGACAAATTGGAAACTCCAAATTGTATTAAAGGGGTTGATGCGCTATTTTCAAACAACGTTTATTTTAAAGGGCTCTAAAAAACTTGAAAAAAGCTGAAAGAAATATCAAAATGCCATAAAAAATAAAGGAGATAAGACCTATTGAAAATTTGCAAAGAAACATAAATGGAGATGCCCTACTTTGAACAACGACATTGCGCATTTTTACCATATATGGAATAGTGACAAAATGTCTTTTAAAGCAAAGAAAACAACTGCAAATGAAAAAAAGGAATACAATTTATACATTTTACATCTGTATATTTAGTTTTTAATCAATTTGCAGTGATTTTGTTTGCTTTAAAAAAAAAGTGTTTTGTCTATATGCCATTTATAGTAAAACAGCGCAATGATGTCATCGTTCCAAGATGGCCGCCTCCCTTTATGTTCATCGGTCATATCTTCTGTATTTTTCATGACATTATGATATTTCTTTCAGCTTTTTTCGAGTTTTTCAGAGCCCTTTGAAATAAATCATGTTTAAAAATAGTGCATCAACCCCTTTAACTTTAAATTAGTAGGTTGATTGATTAAACATTTTCTTTACCCATGCCATATGGCACAAGACCTTTTGGCGAGCAAATTAGTAGGTTTAAAGTTAAGATGATACTGGATTAATAAATTGGGGTTATTAATAAATTGAAGTCGTTTTAAAGGGGACACGGCAATCTTGATTTTTGAAAAACATTATCTTTTCTACAGAACTTACATTTGTTCATTCATTCATATTAATTATAAGTATAGTTTTAAAGCAAATTGATTTTGCATGTTATTAACTGTTGATTAGATCGCACCAATAATATGTATAAACCTATGGTAGAATAAGACAAACAACGGAAACTCAATATTTGTTTTAATTATAGGCAAGCAGGTTTAAAGTCAAAATGATCCTGGATTAATAAATCAAGAAGCTGATTTAATGCCTGATAAAAACAAGTTGCAGTAGATCACTTTGGCACATGGACGAATTCCGAGAGATTTTGTCCATATTTCATGTATTTAAACACAGATTCATCCATTGTTTAAATGAAATTGTGCAATTCTGTTTATGTATACACTGTTTTGCATAATATGTTGTGTTTACTATTGACAAGTAAATATGTAATTTATAACTGTTAAAATTTGCTGATGTGTTGTCTATTAAAAGAAGATTGAATAGTATACATGTATGTTGTTAATTTGCACCTGTATGTTTCAGACAGTGGACAGTATTGCTGTTTATACAAACTAATAAACCACTATTTTATTAAAACTAAACCACTATTTTATTAAAACGGCATTATGTATTTAAATTTTTTGACAAAATGCAGGCTCATCTATAGTGTATATCAGTGAATAATTGCAGTCGCTTAAACATTTAGATAATACAAACAATTTGATTGGTTAAAGGACGATCACATGAATTTAAAATACGTTCATTTTCCAGTGAACTGTACGAAGAACTACTTTCATCCCCCATTGAGTGTGCGTATAAACAACAGCAACACCTATAAATTTATTCTAATAAGTTGTTTTAATAAATTAAGAAAATAAGTGCTTTTATGATAGTGATTGTAATTATAAGGGTTTAATGCATTTTTATCTGCGTTCATCGGAAAATAACTGCTCAGCTTAGAATAATGCAAATAAAAATGCAATAAACCCTTAAATACACACATCTTCACTTTTTAAAGAAACCACCATTTATTGATAAAGCATTCTGAAAGTTTAGTTTTGAAATGCATATTTATATATTATGTTTAAAAGGGCACAGAACAATCTCAGAGTATTTTATTTCGAGTAAAATGTGCACCTTCATTTATTCATACATTCGCAGGTAACTCGCAGGCTAGATCAGCCTGCGAGTAACTCGCAGGCTAATCACGGTTTACAATGTCCGGCTGCAGATCATTTTCCCGAAAACACCCTTTTGTCACATACATGGAATGGTCTTAATTCAAAGAAAGAACAGTCCATTATATATATGTAGTGGGTTAAGGGTTAAAGAAAGTGACAAGACATAGACACAGGTACCACTTTGTGGCAGGGGTGACAGAGTTGGTATTTATGTTATAAGTTTTGCTTTAAAAAAAAATTAAATCCTAAAAATTCTAATTTTTAAATGTCAAACATTGCTTATTCCAATTCATCCAAACTTTGCAGTTCATGTGTTGGTGCGCCTTAAAACCCCAATTCAGTTCTTGATTATCATCAAGGCCACTGTGACACACACCGTTCCATAACTCTGTATTTTATCCGTTTTAACACTTTCTTCGACTTAGATGTTCATAAAACCCAGTTGCTTTTATGGGAGAAATGTGAATTTGCGGATTCTTGTCAGCGGAATGACTTCAACCTTTTCGAATAATAACAGCGTGTTAAGACAAACACTTAAAATATAGGTTCGGAGTTCTCTGATACTGCTACTACAAATTATAATCCTGAATCATACTTCATGTTTGTTTTTAATTGCCAGAAGACATTCGTCACTTCCTCTTAGTTGATAGTTCAAACATTCAACCCTTACGTACGTATGTCACTTTCTTAAATTGTCCGGACTTCACTTCCTGAACTTCACAACATATTGAGGGCAGGAACATTTATCTCTGTCAGAGTTACTCGTCCTAAGTAATATTTGAATGGTCAGATTGCTGTTTAAAAAGAATCAAGATTGCCATGTGTCCCTTTAAACACTTCATTTTTCTTTGAATTAAAGGAGCTATCCCACCAACTAAAGCCAAATTTTGCAACATATGTACACGTTTCTAAACCTACTGACGACGAGGTATATATATAACTTACATATTTTGAGAATACAAACACTATAGACATGATATAAATGGCTTTAACCGACCAGACTAAACCCCAAAAGCTGGGCTAAGTTACCAACTCATTATTCATTTTACACATGTTCAGTCACGGGTATTTTAAGAAACCGTGAATAAAACTACACTTTTAATCAGCACATTTACATTATTCTATCATCTGAACACCTGGAAGAAGTTTTGATAAACAGTTTTGTAGTGTAATTTTGCGTTATTTGGTGGGTTAGTTTCGTTAAAAAAAAATGCAGTTTAAGGTAATACAATTTAATACATGGGTATAGTTTTCTTACGTTTGGATGTCATTGTACTTCATCTATAGGAATGTTACAAACACTGGTAACTCCAGTTTATTACCAGAGATTATACCGTGGTGCGGCGTCCATCTGTCTGTCTGTTTACAAACTTTTCTTTATGATGACTTAATATGACCTATTTATGTGTCGACGTTCCATACTAAAACACCATTCGTTCATTACAATGAGTTATATAGGAAAAACTTGTGGCGAATACTCCTCTGAAACTTCACAGGAATGTTGCTTTTGATGTCTAGTTGATCCTAGCAACATTTCAGGTCGGCCATAATTTCAAGATGGCCGCCATGGCTAAAAATATATTTAAAACATAATTTGTAGCGACTTCTTCTTGAATACTATAGGTGATATTGATATGGACTTTTTCTAAAATGATCAGCATGACATGATGTTGGTCTTTGTCAAAAATCATTTTGATTCGACGTTAAACATGGCAGCCAGCAACCATCATTGTTTATATAGAGTCATATAGTAAAAACTTGTAGAGACTACTTGACGGATTTTCATGAAACTTCACAGGAATGTTGCTCTTGATATCATGGTGTTGGTCCTCATTTTGATACGATATTAAACATGGCTGCCATCATGAAACTTCACAGGAATGCTGATCTAGCTATCAAAACCCATCAGTAGAGCTTCAAGGTCATTGACCTCTTGTTTAAATTATTATTAAAATTGATTACCTGATTAAATATGCGGTCTAAATTTTACGAAATTTATAGTTATTTAACTAATAATTTAAGCTAAATGCAATAAAAAAAATATCAGTACAAGCTTTATTTTGTCAAATTGAATACTGACTTCGATTTATGGCCATCATTCCAGCATAATTAGCAAGTTTATAAACTTGTACTGATTATATATATATAAATGCATGTTTTTAATAAATATGAATATAGTATGTATTTGTTGCAGATGTTGTACTTAATTATATTATGCTGTTTTGCTATTTAATGCCATTTTGTAAAGATCACTCATGAATTTGATTTGCTGATATTTGAGATCCAAATAGATGAAAACTCGCAGATTGTGACATGGATTGAGAGAGTGATATTTCCAAATCTTTAAATTTGTGAGATCGCCATTTTGTTTTGAATCTGTATGACTTATGCCTGAACTCATTTGAAAGATGTAGATTGCAATTTTTGTGTTTCTAGATGAATTCTACTTATTTTATAAATAATTGCATACGTCTCCGTGGCCGAGTGGTTAACGACTGCGTTGTAAACCTTCTCGCCTCTCACCGCTGCAGTTTCGAATCCCACTGGGAGCTCGACTAGTAAGTGAGGAAGTGTCGATTCTTACGGATGGCGGGAGGTGTACCCAGGAAAAGTGGGTGGTCTGCCTCCACCACAAAAAAATTGACCATGTATAACCTTACAGTCATGTGTTGAAAATGACGTAAGACATACAAACAAACAAACAAACAAATATCCCTACTTTCAATTTTGTGTTGCCATGAGAAACATTTATCTTCTTTTGAAGAATTACATCTTTATCCATTTAAATGATGTTGTTGACTTTGTTTTTATCCCATCATCAAACACGTAGGAGTCACGGTCGGGCAGTGGATAGCATTTTCGACTCTAAATCCATAGTTCACAGGGGACATAAACCGTGCGGTCCCACATATTTGTGTCTATACTCAATCACGTTAAAGAACAATAGGAATCTTTTTGATAGTAAGATTAGGGCATGTTTTTCTAGTTTCTATTTATCCTTCTTCTCTCTGGTGTGGTTTGAAATAACTTCAACATTGGAATAATTTCATTAAATTGTATCTGAGACTTGAAAGTAATTTCATTAAATTGTATCTGAGACTTGAAAGTAATTTCATTAAATTGTATCTGAGACTTGAAAGTAATTTCATTAAATTGTATCTGAGACTTGAAAGTAATTTCATTAAATTGTATCTGAGACTTGAAAGTAATTTCATTAAATTGTATCTGAGACTTGAAAGTAATTTCATTAAATTGTATCTGAGACTTGAAAGTATTAGTTAGAGGATATGAAGTGAAATTTTAACAATTAAGAAACCCCGTTAGAAATTTTAACAATTAAGAAACCCCGTTAGAAATTTTAATAATTAAGAAACCCCGTTAGAAATTTTAACAATTAAGAAACCCCGTTAGAAATTTTAACAATTAAGAAACCCTAAGGGAAGGAGCGCAGCGACTGAACGGGGTTTCTTAATTGTTAAAATTTCACTTCTTAGCCTCTAACTGACTTAGTGTTTGCCCTACTTTTTCCGGCCGCTTCTACAAATTTACGCCTCTTAACACGTTTGCGCTTCTACTAAATCCACCTTCTTGTGTCCAAACAAGCGCGTGCCATTTAGTAAGCGATTACTTAATGATTAAATGGCTAAAATTGGTGATCGTTAGAAATTTACATGAATAAGTTCGATTTTTTTTTATAAAATTATATATGTAGCGGGTTAAGGGTTAATGTTCAAGTTGATTATGCCCATTGTACATCTGTATAGTACAACCATTCTAACCAAATTGAGTGTTTGCCCTACTTTTCCCCGCGCTTCTACGAAACCACGCTTCTTAAAACGTTAGCGCTTCTACTAAATCCGTCTCCTTGTGTCCAAACAAGCGCGCGCCATTTAGTTAGCGATTACTTAATGATTAAATGGTTAAAATTGTTGATCGTTAGAAATTTACATGAATAAGTTCGTCATTTTTTAGCTCTAGGCCAGCAGAGCTTATGGGATGGCGAGTCGTCTGTTAACTTTTACCTTGTGAACACTCTAGGGCCTTCATTATTAATCGAATCTTTATGAAACTTTGCCAGTGTTTTTATATAAATGAAAGCCGATAAGTTCGAAAAACAGCCAGATCGGATTAATTTCACCAGAGTTATGGCCCTTGTTTTGCTGAAAATTGCCATATTAAGCCTTGTGAACACTCTAGCACCTTCATTTATTATTTGATATTTACCAAACTTGCACAGCGTGTTAATATCAATGAAAGCTCGGACAAGTTCGAAAACCAGCCAAATCGGATCAGTAACACCGGAGTTATGGCCCTTGTTTTTTTCTGAAAATTGCTATTTTCTGCCTTGTGAACGCTCTAGCACCTTCATTTATTATTTGATCGTTACCAAACTTGCACATAGTTAATACCAATGAAAGCTTGGACAAGTGCGAAAATCAGCTAAATTGGGTCAGTAACACCAGAGTTATGGCCCTTGTTTTTTCTGAAAAATGCCATTTTCTGCCTTGTGAACACGCTAGCACCTTCATTTATTATTTGATCTTTACCAAACTTGCACAGATTGTTAATATCAATGAAATCTCAAACAGGTTTGAAAACCAGCTGAATCGGGTCAGTAACACCAGAGTTATGGCCCTTGTTTTTTCTGAAAAATGCTATTTTCTACCTTGTGAACACTCTAGGGTCTTCAATATTAATCGGATCTTTACTAAACTTTGCCAGTGTCTTTATATCAATGAAATCTCGGACAAGTTCGAAAACTGGCAAGTTCGGAATAAATTCACGGGAGTTGTGGCCCTTGTGCCATATTAAGCCTTGTGAACACCTAGCACCTTCATTTATTATTTGATCTTTACCAAACTTGCATAGATTGTTAATATCAATGAAAACTCGGACAAGTTCGAAAACCAGCTAGATCGGACCATTTACAGTGGAGTTATTGCCCTTGATTTAGTTAAAAATTTCATATTTTGCCTCGTTAAGACGATAGGGCCTTCATCTTTCATCTGATCTTTAAGAAACTTTACCAGATTGTTAATATCAATGAAAGCTTGGACAAGTTCGAAAACCATCCAGATAATCGGACCATTTACATCGGAGTCATTTTCTGAAATATGCTATATCTTGGCCTCATTAAAACGAAAGGGCCTTCATTTGGCTGGATTTCATTGAAACTTTGCAGGGATGATCAGTACCAAGCTTAGTTGTACATAGTCACCGTGTTCCAGTTGAATGATTTTGGCAGAGTTATAGTCCTTTAAAGGTTTTAATACACAAACTTTGTTCCGACTAGTTCTCCTGAACCCCTGGCCGGATTAAACGAAACATTTTAGGGATGATCGATTCCATGTCTAGTTGTGCAAATGATCGCCGTGTTCCGGTTGAATGATTTTTGGCGTAGTTATGGCCCTTTAAAGGTTTTAATATACAAACTTTGTTCCGACTAGTTCTCCTGAACCCCCAGCCGGATTTAAACGAAGCTTTTTAGGGATGATCAATTCCACGTCTAGTTGTGCAAATCATTGCCGTATTCCGACTGAATGATTATTTGGCAGAATTATGGCCCTTTAAAGGTTTTAATACACAAACATTGTCTGAGCTACTTCTCCTGAACCCTCACAAGATTTCAATGAAACTTTGCAGGGATGATCAGCACCAAGCCTAGTTGTGCATGTCATCGTCGCTTTCCGGTTTACAGATAATTGGCAGAGTTATGGCCCTTTAAAGGATTTTGATACAACAATTTTTTTTCCGGGCTAGTTCTCCTGAACCCCTGGCTGGATATAGACGAAACTTGACGAGGATGATCAGTATCAAGCCTAGTTGTGCATATTATCGCCATATTTCAGTTGAATGATTTTTGGCAAAGTTCTGACCCTGTAAATGTTTTAATACACAGACTTTGTCCAGATTAGTCTCTTCTGAACTCTTTGCCATATTTCAGTGAATTTTGGCGAGGATGATCAGTACTAAGCCTAGTTGCACCCGTCATTGCCATGTTCTGGTTGAATGAATTTTGGCAGAGTTATGAGCCCTTAAAGGTTTTAATACACTAACTTTGTCTAGACTAGTTCTCCTGAACCTCTGGCTGGATTTCAACGAAATTTTGCAGGGATGATTAGTACCAAGCCTGCATATGTCGTCACCTTGTTCCTGTTGAATGATTTTTTAAAGACTTATGGCCCCTTTTACATAACCTTTATCTTGAGCCAGTAGAGCATCCACAGGCCCTCTTGGGCCTCTTGTTTAAAATTCCTCACCGTCTGATTGGAGGAAAAAGCATGGCAAACACTAAATTTGGTTAGAATGGTTGTACAAAACAGATGTACAATGGGCATAATCAACTTGAACATTAACCTTAATCCGCTACATATATACATGTATAATGAAGTGTTCTTTCTTTGAATAAAGACCATTCCATTTAAACATGTATGACAAAGGGGTGTTTTGGGGAAATGGCTGATCAGCAGCCAGACATTTTAACTGATCTGCCTGCGAGTTACTGATCTGGGTTTACAATGGACGCAAAGGTGCTTAGCGAGTTAAGGGTTAAATGGTTATGGCTCTTGATTTTCAAAATACATGTAAATTTTGTTGATACTTTGTCCGTTATTGTTGTCCGTCTGTTACACTTACATACGCATGTGAGATACGATAAAGATCATGAACATAAGTCAGATACTTTTCAAATTGATTCCTAAATCAATTTGAAAAGTATCTGACTTATGTTCATGATCTTTATCTTATCCTAAGGAATGGTGTTACACATGTCCATTTCGGCAGAGTTCTGCTCCTTTTTTTATTATAAAACTTTAATCAGCTCAAGACTCGTCTAACCTTTGCCATCGCTTGAAAAGTAATTGACCTATTTTCATAAAACTTCACACACGTCTTCATATTACCCTATGAATGTCTTTACATATGTCCTAAAACTAATTTATTTCAGCAGAGTTCTGCCCCTATTCATGAAACTAAAACCTACCATACTCTGAACTTGGCAAAATGTAGTCTTGAAACGTTATTCAGTTCTGCCTTATTGATTATTCATTGCCATTGACATGTCTAATAACACTGAACTCTGAATTCCATTTTGGCAGAGTTATGCCCATTTTCATAAAACTTTTTCCTTATCTATTTTATTCGAGGATGTCCGTGGCCGAGTGGTTAGTCTCGTGACTTAAAATCACTTGTCCCTCACCGTTGTGGGTTTGAGGCCTCATGGGTCCAGGGACAAGGAATCCTTATGTAAGCAATCAAGCCGGCTTGCGGAATGTTGGTGGTTCCTCCATCACCCGGGGTCTTCCTCCACCAGTGGAAGCTGGAAGAGCTGTTCGTGTGACAATAAAATCCATTCAATCATCAATTATTCAAAACCATTGCACATCTTCTATAACCCTGTTTTAATTTTAAAGGTTTATGCCCCTTTTCTTGAAACTGCTTTGCAACCAAACTTTCCTAACTTGAAAAATAATAATTTTCTTTAACTGTCTGTCGTCCGCACTTTTCGTGTCCGCTCCATAATTAGAGTAATTATAAAGCAGTCTTGATTAAACTTGTTGACAAAGTTTATCGGCAAAATATTTAGGTCAAGTTTGATAACCAGCCAGATTGTCCCATTATCACCAGGTTATGGCCCTTTGATTGTTGAAAATTGATGTCTTCGGCAATGTCCACTCCATAGCAAGAGTAATAATTACGCGATCTTGATCAAACTTGTTGAAAATGTTTAAGGCATAAGATCTATGACAAGTTCGATAACCAGCTAGATTGTCCCATTATCACCAGAGTTAAGGCCCTTTGATTGTTGAAAAATGACATTCGGCAATGTTTGCTCCAAAACTCGAGTAATTATGCAATCTTGATCAAACTTGTTAAGACTGTTTATGGGCATAATATCTAGGATAAGTTTGATAACCAGCCTGATTGTCCCATTATCATCAGAGTTTGTCCCTTTGATTGTTCCCTATATATTGCTTTTTTCTTCAAATAGGTGACATAAAACTTGATAAGTTGAACAAAACTTAAAGGCAGAGTATGCTTATTAAATTGTAAAATGAAACATGTAGAACTATCACTGAAGGTGATAAATACTCACACAATCACTTTTTTTTAGTAAGAATTGAATTGAATTGGGTTTTAAGGGCAGGCGCACCAACACATGAAAGGTTATATGGCGCCTAACAGGCATGAACATGCCAGGCTCATCCTCCATGTACATCGAGATAAAATATGGAGAATGGGCCTAGGACCTTCTCGCCCTGAACTGCAGAGTTGCTGCAAATTCTATTGTAGACACTCCATTTACGCTGGAGCCACGTTTATTGTTTTTCTGCCAGTGCTCTTAGTGATGTGAGCGAGATGGTACCTGAAACAATGCAGGTCATGATGAAGACCTTTGATGAGCTTGAACAAAAAATGACAAAATGAATATGAATGGTGGGGTCCTACCCCTCTGCATGCGACGGTGTGTTTGCAGTGGTTGGGCCAAAAATAAAATTATGTTTGTTTCCCCTTCCCGACCCATGCAAAAAAGGGTTGGGTAGGTAGGTAGGTAAAATATTTTTTTTATTTCATTTCTTTTATTTGAGATCAAAACTGGAATACATGCTACCTATAAGACACATTTAAGACAAAAAAAAAACAAAAAAAACTCGCCAGTGTCGAAAAAATAATTCGGGTCGCGGCAATTTCGGTGGGTCGGTCGAGAAGGGGAAACAAACATAATTTTATTTTTGGCCTTGTATTCTACCACACTTTTTTTTTTTAGTAAGATCAATGGCAATAATGTGCATGGTATTGAGTGAGCAGCACCAAAATTGTGTCACGCACAATTATGTACACTTCATGTTTATTACAAAGTTTCAATTCAATATCTTCAAAACTGTAAAAGAAGTTCACTCCATAAGATTGCAATTTTGACCAAGTGCAAGGGCAACAACTCTGCATGGAATTGACTGGGACAAGCAGAAATAGTGTCACGCACATCTACACTTCATGTTGATCATATATACAAACTTTCAGTTGAATATCTAGAAAACTGTGGTATTTCGTTCCACAAGATTGCATATGCTGAATATAGCAATTTTGAATAAGTGCAAGGGCAGTAACTCGGCATGAAATTGACGGAGCCAAACTAAAATTGTGTCGCGCACATGCACACTTATGTTCATCATGCATATTAAGTTTCATATCTGAAAAACTGTAGAAGTAAGATTCAACAGACTGACTGTCGGGTCAGACCAACAGACCGCCCGCCGCAGTGACTCCTATATACCCCCGCTCAAACTTAGTTTGAGGGGGTATAACTAGTGCAAGTTTCATCACAATATCTCATTCCTAACAATATCGCATTGCTATCTGTAGTTGTTGAACGGAAACCATGTGTTGGACACCTTCCGCAAGCCGGCAAAATGACATTCGCCAATCTAATAACCAGACCAACCTGGTTAAAATGGATCTTAAACTCATACCCAATTCCAAACGGCTCGTTAAAATCAAAATATTAATAATTCATAACTCGTTTCATAAATCTTACATGAAATGAGAAATTGTTTTAAGATCCTATATATATTGAGAACAACAATCCATCCATGCTGTTTTATCAGTAGTTTTATCCAACAGTGTATGTAGTCAATTTCTCTCTTTTTAAGCAGCGCTTTGTCAGTATAACAAGGTTTTTTGGACCCCGATAAATGACCTTGACAAACTGGCCTAAGTTTTCTTGAAGAAAAAAATGAGTTTTTAATCCATATTACCTTCAGTTTGACCCTGACCTTTATATTTTAGTATGGTCATGTCGAAGTTGTCATGATGAGTATATATTGAAAGTGTGATGAAGAAATATCAAGAAATGAGAAAGTTATAGCCAACGTGGTTTTTGTGAAGAAAAAAATGAGTTAAATTCTGTCACTGTGACCATGACTTTAATATTTTAGAATGGTTGTCATAATGAGTATATACTGGAAGTTTGATGAAGAAATATCAAGAAATGAGAACGTTATAGCCAACGTTTAGTTTTTTAGCTCTACTGATCAAAGCTTATGCCGTGGTGCGGTGTCCGTCCGTACTTTTTTTGTAGAGACTACTCCTATGAAACTAGTACTACTTGATGGATTTTCATGAAACTTTACAGGAATGTTGCCCATGAAAACTAGTTGATCCTTGCAAAAATTCATGCTGATGTGAAATTAAAGATGGCCACCAAAGCTAAAAATAGATTTTTAAAAAACAAGTTTGTAGAGACTACTTCTTGAAAACTATAAATGATATTGATATGGGACTTTTTCTAAAATGATCAGCATGACATGATGTTGGTCTTCGTCGAAAATCGTTTTGATTCAATGTTAAACATGGCTACCAGCGGCCCTCTTTGTTCACATACAGTTATATAGGAATGCTGATCTAGCTATCAAAACCTATCAGTAGAGCTTCAAGGTCATTGACCTCTTGTTTTGTGACGGCTGACAGACGGACGACAAAGTGATCCCTAGGTATTGCATTTTGCTTCAAAAAGGCGCGGCAAAAACTGATTTCTGGAAAGTCAGGGGGAATAAATCAAGCAAAAACTCAAAAATCTTTCCATAATTTTTATGTTCATTAATGCAATATGTAATAAATGGGAACTCGTCAATATTAAAGTGGGTACATCAGGTCAAAAATTATCGTGGCAGTCAAGGGTCCAACTTAATATAATGACAACTACGAACAGTTTGAACTTTCTAAAGGATGAGTTAAAACAAAGCAATATGTGCTATTCTAGGTTATGCACCGGGGTCAATTTAGGCTTTTTATGCCCGAGTCAATTCAAAATATATGGTGATTAAAGGGACACTTGCTTATCAAGGAATGAAATTAGCGTCTTGGTTTATTAATCCAGTTTCGGTTCGACTTTAAACCTGCTTGCATATAATTAAACAAAAGTGTGAGTTTTCATCTAATCCTATCATAGGTTTAAATATATTATTGGTGCAATATAATCAAAAATTAATAATATGCAAAATCTATTTGCTTTATAATATTCTTATACGGTAATTAATATTAACGATTGAACAAATGCAAATTATGTAGAAAAAGTAAAGGGATGCTGCGAGTTTTAAAAAAAAAATTGCCATGTGTCCCTTTAATGTTTCAGACCTAAATAACACCGTGCTAGCACCATATGTTGATTTATATGCCATTTTTATCATGCATTTTATATTTTAAGTTTCAACTAGAATATACCTGATGTACTCGCTTTAAATGGACACATGGCAAACTTGCTTTTTTGAAAACTCGTGGCATCCCATTAGTTTATATATATATAATTGCATTTGTTCAGTCAATAATATTAATTACAAGAATAGTATAAAGCAAATTGTTTCTGCATTTTATTAACTGTTGATAATATTGCACCAATAACATATGTAAACCTATGGTAGAAATAGACGACAAAATGAAAACACAAAATGTTATTTAATTATATGCAAACATGATTAAAGTCAAAATGATACTGGATATTTAAATCGAGACACTAATTTCCACCGAGTTCCGTCGGTGTGTTCTTGGGCAAGACACTTTACCTTAGCCTCGTCCGTCGGATGGTGACGTAAACCGGGCAGTCCAGTGTATCGGTCTATCCTCCGAGCACGTAAAAGAACCATAGGAATCTATTCGATAATAAGAGAAGGGCAGGTTCCCGGATTCCTATGTATCCTTCCCCTCTCTCTGGGGCAGCTCTAATTAACCTATATTGTGTTGATGAGCCGTTAAACAACATTCAATTCAATTACTAATTTCAATGCTTGATAACAACTTCAGGATTGCCATAGGTGCTCAATTAATATCAGATATATTTATTTATATATTATTTATAACCAATAACAGATACATGACTAGGGAGCCCAATAAGAATATCAAAAAAACACCTGTATAAACGTTTCACTGCAAATTGTAGTAATTAAGATTTTTGTGTGTCTATTTAAATTCAAAACAAATACACAACGTTGTAAAATATACTATTACATTTCTATGAAAATTAAGGAAGCAAATATATTGTCAGGGACATAAATAATCCATAGTGGGAGAGCACCAATCACTTGAAATATGCAATATGCAATATAAAATCGTTCAACATCTATTAATAATAGTTATACATGTACGTTACATTTAAAATACACAGCTGCAAGACTGTTATATTTTGGAAGAGCGTGTAAATTGGGATTTAAAACATTGTTAAAACATAAAATTTATAAATAATTTTCAATATAGAAATAATCAATTTGGTTTAAACATCTTCGTAAAAATTGTGTAATACTAGATGGCCGTATGAGCTGTCGGTGGGATGTGGTGTTATTAGTCAAACAAGAGCACTGTCGGATTCAGAATCTCGTCTGTGAAGAGTATCCGAATAATTTAATTCAAGTAATGGTAATTAACCCTTAACCCGCTACCTATATATAATAGACTGTTCTTTCTTTGAATTAAGGTGAAGAATTGCGCTAGATGGTGCATAATATTGAGATTACTTAACTGTTTGGAATCCCTTCACGAGAT
This sequence comes from Cyrtodaria siliqua, assembly GCA_037043455.1. Taxonomy (NCBI): domain Eukaryota; kingdom Metazoa; phylum Mollusca; class Bivalvia; order Adapedonta; family Hiatellidae; genus Cyrtodaria; species Cyrtodaria siliqua. Next base: position 277,516 of record JAWPHD010001055.1, read on the forward strand.
GGTAGGCGTGTTCTATTTCAGTGATAAAAAACAAGTCTACCATTGAGAGGATTTCCATATAATCGAACCCAGCAGTTAAATATAAATCAGTTTATGTATGACTTTTAACCGAAATTGATCACTTTATTGAACGTTATCGACAGATCACATCAACGTCAGCAACACTTTATTGTGTCAGTTAATTATTTTTGTATTCGGAGTTATTTATAAATTTAGCGATTATGAATATTCTTTCCCTTAGAAATGGGTCATTATTTGCTCATTGAATCCCGAGACTTGGTTTATATACTTGGCTATAATTCATGAAATTCACACATATTGGCCAATATTTAATTTGCACCATGGACAGTGACAATTTCTCTAATATTAAAAACAATTACGGTGTTGCATCTAAGCTATTTCGTGATTTTGACTAGTAAAACCTCCCAAAACTGCCTTCAAATTTATGGGTTTTCATGGTTGTCACACCCCTTGCACTTTTTTAAATTGAATACACGACATATAGAGAGTCAAAACCATTATTATATATTATGTAATGTAAACTAGTACGTCTTTATTTGCATTTGTCATTGAAATAAATATAAAATTATGATCTTGCACTTATTTATGAAGTCCGAAAAACCACCCATAATTTCACGTAACGTCTGTCCAAAATGCAGATAAATATTTTATAACTATATTTTCTTATCAAAACCAAGCTAACGCGATGTTTTTTGCTCGATACATAGAAAAATATATTTGTTTTGAAATGACATTAACAATTTTCATTCAAATCGCGGGATTTTACTGAAAAAAACAATTTCAGTTTTGCCGAGGTGATGTCTGTCCAAATTGATTTGTGTTACGTTATCTGGGAAAACCCCGTGTAGAAATAGAAATACGTCACCAGTGTTCAAGTGCGCATGCCGGCGCATGCGTATAGACGTACTTCCTTGTTTTGGTTTCAAGTTCATGGAGGACAACGCTATGCAAAATGTGACGATTTTGTATTTATATTTTCTGTCCAGAAAAGGAGCCCTGTTACGTTAATTGGTGAGTTACGTGAATTGATATATTGTCCAAGCTTCTATGCGGTACGCATTGCATATGACGGCACAATTGTGTTGTGAGAAAGTCGGATACATTTTGAAAGCATCTGGTGATTTCTTTTTCGTATAAAATTTGAAAACACTCAGCATCCAAGTAATTTTAGGCATATTTAGACAGACTGTTGCATAATTTTAACGTAACAAGGACAGATATAAGCTGTCTGTACCCGTTACGTGAACATGGCATTTTTTATAGTACCCATAAATCGTGTTATCCTGGATAAAAATACATTGATATTTTATCTTTTTAACATCTATTTAATGTATGGAAATGGCATTTACACTGAATGGCATATGTAAGAGTATGGTTGGATGCATTTTATATTGTCACAAACATGGACAGAAATCTATGTCTGTCCAAGTTACATGACTTCAAGTGTTCTATATATATTGCCACATACATTGAAAAATATTTGCATATAATGTTTAATTTCAACTATTTGTTACCCATTTAATGCAAAAAAATGCCATTATAGTTTATTTGATTACATCAGATTATCATTATATGTGATATATAGGGTCACAAACATGGACAGACATAAATGTCTGTCTTTGTTACATGAAATTATTTGTGTTGTGTGCATCATCTCCCGACTCTCCAACATACAATAATGTATGATGTATGTTTCATTTAACTATTTACTAACTTGTAAATGTACAGAAATTATAATTATCTTTTTTTTTGCTTTTATCTAAGTATCAACCAAGGTATTATACAATGTCACAAACATGGACAGACAAATTATGCCTGTCTGTGTATGTGACTAATGCTTGAAACCGTAAGGCCGTCCCTGATTCCAATTGCAATCTATCTAAGGTACATTTACGCAACCATTGAATATAAATAGTTTAAAATAATTTAAAATGTGAAACATTTCATCTCTAATTGGGTTGCGTGATTCCAAATGGATAAAAATGCATCCAATAAGTTTAGTAAATTCAGTAGCTATTAAGAAAAAACGTGAGCAAAGTAAATTAAGAATGCAATATTGTTTTGATCACAGGTGTCCTGAACATGGTTGTCCCAAAGTTACGAGATTTACTGGCTACCACTGCTACAACACGTGAAGTGAAAAAGAAAAAACATGCAGAGAATATGAGATTGAAAAGGGCCATGTGGACTGAAGAAGATATTAAGAAAAACCGTGAGCAAAGTGTATTAAGAATGCAAAAGTTGAGACAGCAAAAAAAAACAAATACACAACCTGCAACATCTTCAAAAGACATTCCTCGCACCCGAAAACAAATTGAAAAAGAATCCGAAAGATTGAAAGTTCAAAAAGAGAAAAAACGACAATACCGCCAAAAATTACATCCACAGAAATTAAGAAGGGTTAAGGAAAAAGACAGAATAGCAAAACAACATAAACGACAACAATTAAAAGGCCAACAGACACCAAAAACATGTAAATATAGTAAAAGTAGTAAATGTTCGTCGGACGACACCCATACGTGTAACAAAGAAAACAATCCCGAGTCATTAAATGTTTTGAAAGAAACAATAAGCAGTATGAACGGAAGGTCACAACGTTATGTAAAGAAACTTTTGGTCACACATGTTGCACAAAACATTAGGAAGAAATACGGACTGAAATACAATGTGGGGAGAGCCCTTGGTGTGTCTACTAAATATTTAAACACTTCCATTGACAAAAAGGAAAGAAAAGATGCAGTTGACAAAACAACACACAGTTTGGTATTGGAGGAATATCGTGCAGAGTACAACTCGATAAATGTTCCTAATGTAAAATCAATAAAAAAAGATCTCAAACCAAAGTTTGTTCTCCAGAAATCTGTAAAACATGTGTACGATGATTGGAGAACACGTTTTCCTGACAAGAAACTCTCATTTTCCAAGTTTGCCAGTCTGAAACCCACTGATGTGAAACCACAGAGTCAAAGGTCACTTCTACAGTGCCTTTGTGAATATTGCGAAAATGTTAGATTGAAACTAGTATGTGTCAATAAGCTCGCTGTCAGAGCCAATACAGGCCTTTCTTTGTTGAAAGATGTGTATAAGACTGTAGATATATGCTTATGTGAAAAGGAAAATGGACATTATAAGGTGTCATGTGTTCAAGGGAAATGTGTCAAATGTGGCACAAAGAGGCTAGTTGATCATCTGCAACCTTTAATGACCGGAGAGATGAAAGATGTGGAGGTAGAATGGTCAATTTGGGACAATGTGGACACAAGAAATCCGAAAACAGGAAAAGCAATGACAAAACGCCAAGTCGTGTTGCGGAAAGGAACACCTCAGATTTTGGTCGCCGAATTGGTAGAAGAGGTTGTATTTCTGTCTGGACATTTGTTCGTTGCGCATTGGCAACAACACCAGTTTGCGCAGCTCAACAAAAATGTCCCGTTAGACTGCGTTGTAATTACTGCTGATTTTGCTGAGAATTATACTTGTTTTCAGCAAAATGAAATTCAGGGTGCCCATTGGGCCAAGGACTCGGTGACTGTACATCCAACTGTCGTTCGTTACAATTGTGCTGAATGCCCGGGAGAAGTAGTTGAAGAAGTTGTTGATGTTGTGTCAGATGACCTCCAACATGACACACATTCAGTTCATGAATTTTTGAACACTGTGTTTAAACATTTAAGCAATGAAAGACAACTAAACATTAATAAGGCTTATGTTTTTACAGATGGATGCGCAGCGCAGTACAAGTGCAAAACTGCCTTCTTGGACACAAGCATGTCATTCGATGACTTCGGATTTGAAATGGAACGAGGGTATTACGGATCACGTCATGGAAAGAACAGGTGCGATGGAGAGGGTGGTGTTATTAAATCTAGAGTTGCCAGAGCAGTCACAAATGGAGAGGCAATAGTCCATAATGCTGAGAGATTTTTTGAGGTTTCCAAACAAGCGGTTGAAAAGAAGTCTGTTAATCCAAATGGATCCTGTAACCATAATAGGAGAACAGTTCTCTGGGTGGGGTCTGAATCAATAAATCATGATAGACAAGACAGACAATGCAAAACAGTACCTGGGACTAGAAAACTGCACTCTGTAAGGGGAATCAGTAAGGGATCAATCAAAACAAGATGGCTGTCCTGTTTCTGTGCAGTGTGTACATCCGAGAGTGACCTGTCACCTTGTGTAAATCGGCATATTGTGGGAGACTGGGCTTCAGTTGTCATCAAAAGTATCCTTTACCATGTTGAAGTTATTGAAATGGTCATGATATGATCTTTAGCATGATATAGTTGCAAGGCACCATACAACCTTTAAATTAAAACTTAGTGAACAATGCGTTAATTCATTAAAAAAAATATACAACATTAAATAGTTAAACAATAATGGGTTACCATTATCATACATTTTATATTCCTTAACTCCTATCAGCTATACCAGCAGCTAGGGGACAGGTAGCTGCAGACATAGAGCCAGCTCTAGATGTACAGTCCGCTCCAGATGCACAGCCCACTCCAGATGTACAGCCTGCTCCAGATGCACAGCCAGTGCTAGTTGTACAGCCAGTGCTAGTTGCACAGCCAGATCCAGGTGTACAGCCTGCTCCAGATGCACAGCCTGCTCCAAATGTACAGCCTGCTCCAGATGCACAGCCAGTGCTAGTTGCACAGCCAGATCCAGATGTACAGCCAGTGCTAGTTGCACAGCCAGATCCAGATGCACAGCCAGTGCTAGTTGCACAGCCAGATCCAGACCTTGAAATAAGTTTCGCAGCAAGTGAAATAAGCATTGGTAACTATTTATTAAATTTACACTTTAATATAATTGAGCTGCTTCAAACAAAAAGAACCTTATATGCATACATTTACATGTAATGTGGTTGCATTGCCTTCTTGGTATCCAAAGTAACAAGAAATAAGTAATTTAAGTAAGATTTTTTTATTATATTGACATTATGAAATGTACAAACATGATATAAAATACAAACATATATATTTTTGAAAACAGTGGAGAAGAAGTCGCCATTGATCTCATCGAATAGTGACAATTTGTTCTGTACAGCTATCTTTCAGAAAATTAGACCATCATTTTCTTTATTTCCAAATATACAATTTTTGAAAACAGTGCAGGACAAGCCACAATTGCTTGCAGAGAATAAATAGCAATTTGTCTTGCACTCTTTTCCACTATATTATAAATTCTTAAGAAATTCATTTTCAAAATTTTGTTTTTTAGATGCAGATGTGATTATGACAGAATTGTTGGAAGACAACAGTTTCGACATTAATATTGGTAAGTGTTGGTGGTACAAAGAATGCATAAATTTGTATATTTTTACAGAATTAAACACACTAACCTATATATACATGTATTTAAAGCAAATTTAAATGTCAATTAATATACTCTGAAAAGCCATATACTGGACTATCTGAAAGCCATTGAAAATTGTGTCTTGCATAACCAAACTCGGTCACTCTGATGCTAGTAACTAATTTAAAAATGTTTATTTTTTAAAATCTAAAGACTGATGAAATGGTGAAATATTTAGTCTTAAAAATTAATAAAAATACATGTTTTCAGAGGAAATGGTTGAAGCCGTTTCAAACAGTGGAGATCCATGTGTGCCGACAAGTTCCTCCTGTTTGCCTGAACATAAGTAAGTATATCAGGATTTGATATGCACAAGTCCTACTTTTCTCTGTATAATTCTATACTTTAATCTCTAATTACACTGGAACCAGGGTCCTGTGTGGTCCAGTGGTTAAGTTATAGGACTAAGATGCCCGGTTGGTGGTGCCTAGAGGCAAGGTACCTTAATTCCCAACGCCTACCTTGGAAACCCACCTGAAATTGCTTCAACTGTTAAAACGGTCGTAAAAACACCATTCAAACAAAAGCACTGGAACCAAGTCTAGTTGTCCATTACAACCAGTGTAGGCCAAGATCTTCTTGTATATATCCTTATAGACTTGTCAAGGTCTACAGTGTTCCCTATCCATCAGTGTATTCCTCGTAATTTGTCAATGACTGAATAGCAAACAATGCAGACCCTGATCAGACTGCACAGACATGCAAGCTGACCAGTATAAGTGTATATATTTCAAGTAAAGAATGACACATGATGGATGTTGCTCACACTAATCATTCCATTGTTAGGACCAAGTATCAGGTTGGAGACTTCATTGTTGTTGCCCTGTTAGCTGGAAAGCGTAGCATTAACTATGTGGCTGAGGTACTTGTTCAGACCTTACTGTTCAGATGTTACTGTTGTTGGTATTTTGTTCAAATTGTTTATTTGTAGACTTTACTGTTGTTCGGTTTCAAGTGTTTCCATGTTTCCTATAGATAATTTATAAAATTAAATGATCAAATAGTTCATACTTTTAAATTTATATCAGTCCATTTTCGAAAAGCAAAACATTTTTTAAAAAAATAGACTTAAAAAATGATTAAGATTATCATAACATTTTAACTTGATGAAATATCAAGCCTAGATGGTCATTGAACAAATTTGTCCCGGGATTATTTGAATGTTAAGTGAAAATATCAGTTGTTCTGGTGTATAGTGTGGTGACCGTTGTGCTCTCTAAGAATTATGTATTGACATTACAATTCTTTGATGAAATACTTTCAGATCAAAGAGATCACAACAGACGAAGAAGTACTGTTGCAGTACATGCAGGAAGTCGGAGACAATCTATACATGTGGCCATCCAAGACTGATGTTTCACAAGAATCGTTGCAATCTGTCATTAAAAAATTGCCATCTCCAAGTTTGGTTGTTTCTAAAAGTTCTTCCAGACGACAGTTGTTTAAGTTTTAAACATTTCAGACAATACATATTTGTCAGATAGCTCAAATATAGGGCAGGAATACTTATTTAAAATGTATATCTATGTAGATCAATGAATTTTATGGCATAAAAAAGTGTTTGTTTCCAGTTAACCGACAGACACCAAACATTATTTTCCGTCTTACTTTTTGTTAGATATCGGGGAAATTATTTCTAGTATTTTCAGCGTTCTTTTACTCACATGTATTCGAAATTATTAAAATAAGCGCAAAAGCATCTTTTTAATATAAACAATGTTTGATGTGAACAGTTTAAGACATAATGGTGCTATTGAGAAATACTTAAAAATAAAAATATTCAAAAATTATTTATGACCTTAAGGTAGAGCTACCTTATTTTTTGGGCCATGTTATCAGAAACAAACAATTATTTATTAGGCCTAATATATAGATATATTATTTATATGTGAAGTATAATAGTTTGAACTGTTTGATAAGTCAAATGCATATATGTTTAGTCCATTTATAGACATCATTTCAAGAATTTCATACATGTTTAATGGAAATGTCTGTCCAGTTACGTGAACCTACTGAGGGGACTATTATAAATAAATAGTGGAATAATTGTACAATTGACCTTACATAGAATGGAATACTATGGAATATTAGTGCTATGTTGATAATTTGTTGTTGAAAAAAGGCTTCCACTGAAATTTATGGAATATAATACTATTACTAAAGATTATGAAATTCAATTCTCTAGCGCATTATAGAATTTCAGGAGATGAAGATCATAATTTCCTTAATATTAACTTCATCTACCAAAAAACTGTATGCTAGTGATGTTTTTGATTGTTTCTATGTATTTCAACAGTTTCTTGCCATTTGGCATAAGTTATAGAGTGTTTATGAATAATATGATGTTGTCTGTCCATGTTACGTGACCTCCATTAATGGCTGGACACAAACCTGAATAAAATTTAACAGACTGAAAAACTTGTCTTTCTATGACCATTTTTGTTGATGGTAAACATCATCTAAACTACAGAAAAGCTGAGATGTACTGAATTATCACTTTCATATTTTTGTTCCAGAACTAAATCCTTACTCATTGAGCAAATAATGACCCAAATCCAAAACTTTCACCGATAATATAATAATCTTAAGTCTCTTACGAATTGTGCTAAACAGAGAAAGTTCAACCGGTGACCTACTTTTGGTATTGATGTATATAGTAGGAAGTTTGAAGACTGTTATACATGTAGTGTCTCACGAATTGAGCCAAACATAACTGTTGACCACAACAAATTTATTAAAAGTATTCCTATATGCGGGAAGTATGAACACTGTCTCGTGTCCTAAAAATTGAGCTTACATATGTAACTGTTTACCCAGAACTGCATCAAGTAGGTGATCCAAGCCAGTAACAGTGGCCTACTATGGTATTGATATGTAGTACCTTTTGAAATGAAATGTGAGGTTCAAGTCCCATTAACACATAAAAGGTTATAGAAAGGGAGATGAGATATAGAGAATATCACGTTTGTGCCTGATCACATCCAGTTTATCAGGCGAGTCCGAGGAAGTCAAAAATACCCAGAGGCCATCAAATATATCCTGACGTCATCAAAAGAGATGCACCTGACGGGATAGGAACATAACTGCCGAGTTAGGTTTTATGTCAGGAACCCTGTTTCTTGGCAAAATTATGCAGATCGACATGATAAAAAGAAGTTTCCCATCAGAGGTGCCTCCTCTATACCCTTTCAAGTGTTTCTGTGCAGTAAGTCTGAAGACTGTTGATCAAATCATGATTTTGTTGCTGAAGAATGATATACTTGCAAGCTTAGAGCAAAACCTAACCTCGAAGAAAAGTCACTGAAGCATGAAATTTAGATCAATGTGGTATATGCATGGTGGACTAGAATTGTATTATTACCCAGAATGCAAGTGCTGTTCAAGTTTCAGTGCATAGCAAGAAACCGTCAGTTTCAGTGCATAGCAAGAAACCGTCATGAGCGAAAGATGTTTATTTAATCAGTAAGAAGCAATGTCGCAATCCATGCACAATATTAGTTTGTATAACGACCTAAACACAAAGGTTAACATTTTCGGACGAACTATGTTTGGACGGACATCACTGTGCCGTCTGTCGAGCTTACCTAAAAGCGGCTTCACAAAAAAATAAACATATCCTATACATGTAGATGAGTCATAAAAAATATATAATTTTGGCTGCTGTGAACAATATTACTTCAAAATCCATTAAGTTATTTCTTCAAAATCCATTAAGTTTTCGCATTCTAATCAAACGTGGGTTAATGCCCAACTTCATAGAACGCATAGCCATGGCACGATTAAAGTGACGCTGTGGTTTACCGTCCGCCCCTTCCTCGTAGTTGGCTTCCATAGATGTAACGACCCCAAATACTACACCCATGACTAGGAACAAGATGATAAACAGTGTATACTGGGTCATAGATGGGCTGGGTGTGCCTTCCATATCGCGCATGTGGGCCTCTGCTCGCTGAAAACCCGGGTTCAATTTAAGTGACTGTTGAAAATGTAGACTCGCTTCCTGATAATGGCCATATGCTTTAAGAATCTCGCCCAGTGTAAAATGCTGATGCCAAGAGTTGTCCTCAATTGACTGCATAGCTAAAGATCGGCGAGTTAAGAAAATTGCATCGTCGAGATATTGGAGGTTGAATAACACGCGCGCGAGATAGAGTAATATATCAGGACTATTTGGTGAGATCGCTAAAGCCTTCCTAAAACATTCAATCGACAGTTGTGTATTTCCCTTTATACGCCAGAAGTTCCCAATTTGACTGTATGTGTATGAAGTCTTTGGATTCTGAAAATATAACAAAATATGTTTCATAGGTAATGAATAGCTTTGGTAAATCAAGTTTAATCACCTAAACTTGGTAACAGGTAGAGGTGTGTACCGGTTCACGATCGAATACCCATATCTAGGGTTTGATTGACACATCGGTCAAAATATCGATCAAAAAATGAAAAAAGAAGTGTTAACAGTTTTTCTGCAGCTTTGAAAGATGATGGAAACTAATTCTACCTCTGCGAAAGGAGAGCGATTACGATGACGTCTAAAACACGGGCAAGTGGGAGAGGGAAAACGGTTATGGATAAAATGTGGGCCGTACCGTAATTTGGCTTTATAAGCTTTCTTTAACCGTAATAAATAACGGAAGAACTGTTAAATACTTTCATTTTTAAAATAAAACCACATTTTATCCAAATTCATTTGAAGTAATTAATAAAATTGTAATTTTCGGAGCACCAATAATCACAATGAAATTACTATAATGGTAATAGGACTGTCAGAAGAAATCAAATCCTTTACTGGTCATATAATTTATTATTACCCTTAAGTTAAGGATCTATTTCAGCCTACTGTATTTGGGGAGACGGGGGCAATAATTTCTATAATATCCTCTGCTTTTGCAAAGTCGGTGGATATTAATACTTTGCCAACTATCGGACGACTTGGGTGAAATTATGTTCTACAACACTGTGTCCCATTAAACAGTGAACCTATGCATAAATCTGGTAGGTTCAAGGCCAAATTGTCGATAATTATTTCATGAAATGGCTGCATAACAAACAGACATAAAGACCAATTTGGTGATAATATTATACAGTTGTTACAGTCCAGGGCCTTCCCCAGCCATTTATGGCATAGCGGCACCACGATTCCTTAACTTTTGAAACCGACATGCCGCTATCCCTTAGTCAGAGCCCGACCCTTTAAAACTGTGCCGCGTTCAAGATTCATAACATAATCTGCAGTTTGTGTCTCCAGATAATGAAGTTTGTCAGTAATATATAAACAAATTATTCCACAGTGAGATTTAAGTGCATTAGATCATGGGAAAAAAGTACAGTATTACCAATTGTATAAAGTTCTATCAAAAGAACAGGAATTGTATTACATAAACACCAGCAGTCATGCAATGTCTGGTAAATAACTTTACCTGTTTCTTTACTTTCCGTAACTTTGTTTCTAACTCTGTCATATCCACCTCGGAACTTTTGGAACCTTTTTTACGAAACATAACAGCAACTTCTGGTTCTGGTATATGTGGATGTTCACTTCTGTTTGTTATACCTCGTAAATGATCATACTGGGTGTAATTCACCGACTTCCCACAAGTTAAAATCTTCTTGTTAAATTTTGGTTCTTTTGGCTCAATTTTGTCCTGTTTTTGGTGTACCTCCCTGAAAAAGATGTAATTTAATGAATCTAATGACACTCCCTTACCAAACTCTACCCCGCACAAACAAAAAATATGGCTACAGAATTTTCTAGGGAAATGCCAATTGTTGGAAATCCCTAGCACAGGTAGAGCGGAATTTACTAGCTTTGTAGAAATGAAAGCATTCATGTGTTCTATATCGCAGGTCTTATACCAAAATACAATATTTTAATAATAGTTCACTGGAATGCCCTACCCCTGATATCCCCACCCTACCCAAAATAGAACTCTGCGGTTAGCACTGTGGAGATATTGTGTACCAAGTGGCCTAGTTAGCTCAGTTGGTAGAGCTCACCCTGTAAGTAAGGGGTCCCTGGTTTGAGTCCCGTATTGGCTGCATTTATTCCCCTTGGTTTACTTCATTGGCAACGAGGATAATTCGGTGCATGCAGGATAGTCATAGAGGCACAAGGGGTCTCAAAAAGTATAAAGTGTAGACGTGCACTTTCAACGGTTTCTGTGGCGTCAGGTCGATTTTTTATGATAATTTAGCCAAACAAATCGATCAATTAATGTTTATTCGGCAGCGACACTTATATTGTTTTAGTAATTGTGCATGGTAAGGTAGTAATGAATAGTTTCTTTAAGTTTTTTCACTTTGACAACGCAATCTTATAATTACACATGGTAGCAATGAACAGTTTATCTGTGTTGTAATGCTTGCCAACGCAAAGGCATCCCATACATGTGAGTAATTGTATTTCTGTGCTGATGTGTACTTTAGCATGTCGTGCTACAAAAGTGAATATGTTATCAATTTGTAAGGCATGTCAAGGATTCGCCCACCTTGATTCAGAATGTTTGGTGGCACACATTTGGTCTGGTTAAAAAAATGGTCATGGCGTGTTTACGTCTCCGTGACAACTCTTTTTTTGAATATTGTTTTAACACTCGTGACTTGGTCTGTTATGTTAAACTTTGTTCCCCGTTCCTACCCAGAAATAATGCTATTTTCTCTCGGCAGCTATTCTACGCTTGCATAAAACCTTGCTTGTTATACCAATGATACAACTGCACATTTGTTGATTGTAGTTAAACAAATTACAATATCCATATTGTCATTTTGCATATTAATTAAATTCCCGTGATATTGTTGCGCGGTGAAGGCATTCATATTACCCTCATCAAGTAACTCCACTATCAACTATCAACATGGAAGGATTTTGGGAGTGGAACACTCTTCTCGGAGCACATTTAGGATTTAAAATTAAAAGAAGATAAACAATTGAAATTCTCAGGGTATTTATTGTTATGAAAGGCAGGTGTGGTAACGTTTGTGCATAGTTAGTGTACTAATTACGTTAGAAGAATTGAGTTGTCAAAAAGATGAAATAAAAACAAAACCTGATGTACATAATCAGTTTGATTTCGTATTCGGCAGTGCTAATGTTTACATTTCAAAAATGAGTTTGTTGAACTTATTATGGAAAATATTCAGAGTGAAAGTGAAAGTAAAATAATTTGAATTGAATTGAGTTTTAAGGTGCATAAACACATGAAAAGGAAAAATGTAGAATGTAATTCACAGCCAACCAAGAAGTCAAAATCATCTGGTGTAGTGGATAAAAAAAAAAATATGAGGCCTAAAAAAAAATTGTGTGGTTCGGGTAACATGTTCAAAATTGGTTAAAAAAATTGTAGGGTAGGTCGGATTTTTTTTTTTTTTTTTTTTAAGGATTGTTTTTTTATGAACGCAAAGAAGATGCACTGAATTATGTACTATAATTACCGTGACTTTATATTGTTATTATTATTATTTATTTTTTTTCCGAAATGGACCAAAAAAACGTCAGGGTCGGCGGGTATTCGTAGGTAGGGTCGGGTGACCCGAACCACACAATTTTTTTTTTAGGCCTGATGTAAACAAAGTTAACGTGACAGGACTATTAAACAACACTCTCGTGGTTAGTGTATCATGAGGACGATAACAAGATGTTTTGCAATTTCTGCAAGGCTTATAAATCCCAAGCTTGCCACAACCAACCCTAGCTTTGTACCATGTTTGTGTCTGGCTCAGACAAGTTCCACATTGAACCTATCAGGTCACATGATGCAAGTGGATTTATTGGTAAATTCAACAATCAAAGCAGTTCAAATAACACTGGAAATGAGAACATCTACAACATACATAAAAAAAAATATTCGATAAAAAGTGACTACACCAGACCATGTAAAACTGGGACTTCCTAATTTTTTTCATGGGACTTCCAAAATTTTAAGGTAGAAAGTCGGAATTCAAAGAATCCAAACTTAGTGGAAAGGCTGTTGAATGTTGCTCAGAGAACTGCAAGTGCCAAAAGGAAAAAGTTAATATTTTGAAATTGTCTGTATTTTGCGGGAAATATTTATCGCCGGACAGGTCACGATCACTTGACTCTTGACCTGAATAATAACAAATGTAGGATATTTAGTATTTTTCAACTTCGTCTGAAAAGTGTTGACCGTTACAACTTCAAAACGATTAATTTAACAAATATTTCGGTTCAGATCGGTAAATAAATATATTGATAATCAATTTAGATGCTTGAAATGTTAATTCAATGCATACTTTCTTAGATATTTTGACTTAAAACCAAGAGGATAACTCCTCTCCCTCAAGGAAGATCCTCGTGCTTTTGTGTCGCCTTTTCGAAGAAAAATGCAATACATAGGGAGCACTTTGTCATGCGTCCGTCAGTCAGTCCGTCACGAAAACTTAACGTTGGCTATAACTTTCTCATTTCTTGATATTTCTTCATCAAACCTTCAATATATACTCATCATGACCAAGTCACACTGAAGGTCATTATACAGTCTTCGAAATAGTTTTTTTTAAGCACTTGCCCCTTCGGGCAGACAACATAGAATTTCAACTTGCCCGAATCCATTTTAACTTGCCCGAAAAAAACAACAATAAAAATGACTAAAAAACTTGATTTCTTATTGTATCTTTATTCTCTTTATGAAAATAACAGAGAAATATTTTTCTTGAATAATTTTCTTTGTTTCGTTTACAGGGTCCGACAAATCTTTAAAATCTGTGGTAGCCCACTGGGATACCAGAAACTGAACTTGGTAGCCCGGCAGCGCGCGGCGGACTCTAGGCGACTCATTAACATTTTTCACATTGGTGAACTGTTATTGAACATGTTTGTATGTAAATGGATTTTGAACATGTTTGTATGTAAATGGATTTACTAATAAAATTATTTCTATAATATATGACTTTTGACTTTGTTGTTTTACCAATATAAAAATAAAACAAATTTCCTTTTAAGTAATTTAGAGGCATTTTATAAAGATCCAAATCTAGGCTTTAAGGGTTTAACTAAATTTTAAAAAGATTATTTTAAATCATGTGGGTGCTAAAGCAAAATAATTATAAAATGCCTCCTAATCATTGAAATGAAATGGATAACGTTTTATTTTTTTTGATGATAGTCATTTGTACTTAAAAGTCGTCATCAACGTGTAAAAAAAATCGACAATAAAATCTACAGTCCAGGTTACATTTTTTCTTACATTTTTACGCTAGCGTTAATAAACAATAAAGTTGTGCTTTTATATACGAAATAAACAAGTGCTAATATACATAGGCTAACGTTGATGACTACACGCGCAAACAAATGCATGTACATTGTACCGGGCAAATACTCAAAGGAACGGCCAGGTGATGTTATGACGTAGCGTGTACTGAGTTCATAAACTACACATGTTTGTGTTACATGTACATAACACAAGCACGTTCAAAACATTTGTAAACGCGATGTTTTTAATATGGTGGTCAACACTAATTGATAAGCGTACGTGTTTTTGAATTATGAACAAACTTTTTGCATCAAAAATCAAATTAAGAAAGCGCGTGACATCTTGATAAATATCCCACAGAGTTCTTCTATTTATAGGAATTATGCAAAAATATTTAAATTTTCCTTGGTTGTTGAGATATTCAAGTTCAAAGTTCACTTATAAACAACTTTTCCCGATATTTTTTGTTATTGTTTACCAGGGCCTTCAGTTCAGGAAACATAAATTCTTATAATGAGTATGGTGCCCCGATGCAGCTTTTTTAAAATAGCGCCGTTCAGGATTGTTATTCGCTTTTTGATTCTGTTGTATATAATTATTGACGAAGTTTGGTAAAATATAACCGAGAATCCCCATAATCGCGATGGATACGAAATACCATCGCCGCGGTGGAATAAAATTGTCGCGATGAGTGGGAATTGTCGTAATCTGCGTGGTACCATCTGTATTATCATTTGATTTTTGACTTCTTTAATTGTCTTAGTCAATCGCCAAGTTTCTATTGCATGCACTTTGCAAACTAATTTGCACCTCAGGAAAAGGAGACACAATCTTCTCCCATAATGCCCCATGGCCATCCAATCAAATGTTTTCCAGCCATGTCCGAGTGAATAAATTATTGATGCAACATCGTTATTATCCAATCAAAGTGTACCCTAGTATTAAAACAACTAACGAATATTAATGAGTTATGCATGTGTCAATCGATCTGGTCCGATCACCCGTGGTGTCTAAACACCTTGTTAATTGGTGTTATTATCGACGCGTGGTGGTGTAATCTTATCTAATTAGCTGGGAACACAGGATTTTATGATATGGATTAGAGCTAAAATCTGATTTTTTGCCGGGCTACTTCAAAAGAAAATTTGCAGTAGCCCGCCGGACGCGAGATATTGATGTATTTTCGATTTAAATTTCCGAATTTGATCATTTTCGACCATTTTTTTCACTTGCCCGATCGGGCAGACAGGTTATAATTCTAACTTGTCCGCCGGGATTTTTACTTGTCCCGGGCTTCGGGCAAGTGGGTTATTTCGAAGACTGATTATATGGGTATTAAAACTACTCATTTTTTTCACCACTTAACGTTGGCTATAACTTTCTTATTTCTTGATAATATTTCTAAAATCTTCATCAAACTTTCAATATATACAGTGCATTAGGTAGTAATGGATCACTCGGGTTAAAAGCGTAAATTTAAAACTAAAGGACTTTTTCAAGAGCGTTTCTTACTGGATTCTGCTCTCTCAGTAATATGAATTATGATAACCAACATTATTATGAACTATGCCTTATATGTGCGCTAGCTGTGTGTTGAAAATCTGCCATTTTGCCTGTTTACAGGATCATTGTCCCTTAAAGTTTAAAACTTCAAATCATCATTGTCCCTAAAAGTTTAAAACTTCAAATCATGGATGTTTTGATGATCAGGCCTGAGCATTTTAAACCAAATTGTAGAAAAAAACATATGTTACACCTTATTTCATTTTAAGGGTATTTATTTATTCCTTTTAAAAACTCACATCCTTCAGGCAGTAACGTATCACTTTTAAAAACTCACAGTCTTCAGGCAGTAACGGATCACTTTTTTTGATAGGTGTTACACTAAGTAGGTAATTACTCTTGGAAATATGTATCAAATCTTTAGGCTTATGTATAGATGTATGCTTGTATGATAACTGGGGCGTCCGTGGCCGAGTGGTTAGTCTCTGGCTTGCAATCACTTGCCCCTCACCGCTGTAGGTTCGAACCCTCAGGGGCCTAGGAATCTTTATGTGAGGAAGCTATCCAGCTGGCTTGCGGAAAGTCGGTGGTTCTACCCAGGTGCCCGCCCGTGCACGAAAATTGCCCGGAGGGGCACCTAGGGTCTTCCTCCACCAGTGGAAGCTGGACAGTCACCATATGACCTTAGCTGTTGGTGTGACTATAAAATCCAATTCAGTTGTATTATAACTCTTCAAACATGGAAAGTTTGATAAAAAACAAATGCATATGGGCTGAATAAATTAAATGTAAACAGAAACTGATCCGTTACTGCCGATAATCCGCTATTGCCATATCAACTGTACCGTCTGTACGTGTCATGACAACATCGACTCGAGTCATATTTGACGCACAGTTATCCTGAAATGGACAGTAGATCAATGGCAGACAGATGGGAATATAGGTTACCTTTCATTATTTTGATCTGGGGATTCCGTTTCTATTTCTCTGCAGGACGTGCATTCTGTTTCACTGTCTACCAACCATTGTCCATTCTCAATACGTTTATTAGTTAGAATTTTAAGCAAGTGATCGTGGTCAGGTCCGTCATAGTTTCCCGCCAATTTGTCATCTTCAGCCTGCAGAACTTTTCCTTCTTCGACGTTCAGTCTCCAGTGGTTTGCTCCCACAGAACTGCGAGAATTACTGTTCACGATGTGAACTGAGATGACATACATTGCCATGTAAGAAATACATGGCAAATCATAAGCCATTTTCACACCAAAACGCGTTGAATTTAGGGTTTTCTCTGTGAATTGGTTTTGACAGATGGAGCTAAAATTTACAAAATGGCCTCATTGAAACTTCCTGTAATGCGTTTTAGTCACGCGATCATGATATTCACGCGAAAAAAAAAAGATGTTACCAATTAGTTTCCACGTTAAAATGTCGCATGTTTTACTGCAACAACTTAAAAATGCCTTTCCACTTGATAATCACCGGAAAAGTTGAGGTCATAATACGATGTTAGAACGTTGGTTAAGCACAGGCTTCCATTACAATAGTACCGGGGACGAACATTGAATATAGAGCCCAGTTGAGAAAGGATCGAGACAAGAAGAATTGAATTGAATTGAATGTTGTTTAACGGCTCAACACAGTATAGGTTATTTAGAGCCGCCCCAGAGAGAGGGGAAGGATACATAGGAATCCGGGAACCTGCCCTACTATTATTATCGAATAGATTCCTATGGTTCTTTAACGTGCTCGGAGGATAGACCGATACACGGGACCGCCCGGTTTACGTCCCCATCCGACGGACGAGGCTAAGGGAAGTGTCTTGCCCAAGAACACACCGACGGAACTCAGTGGCACCACGGAGGATTGAACCCGGGTCCTCCGGTTACAAATCCGCCGCGCTACCGAGACAAGAACAGGTATTGTTATAGAACATGTAGTATATAGTTAGAGCCCCGTCGAGAAAGGATAGTGACGAGAAGAGATAGTGTTATAGTACATGTAGTATATAGTTAGAGCCCCGTCGAGAAAGGATAGAGACAAGAATAGTGTTATAGTACATGTAGTATATAGTTAGAGCCCCGTCGAGAAAGGATAGAGACAAGAAGAGATAGTGTTATAGTACATGTAGTATATAGTTAGAGCCCCGTCGAGAAAGGATAGAGACAAGAAGAGATAGTGTTATAGTACATGTAGTATATAGTTAGAGCCCCGTCGAGAAAGGATAGAGACAAGAAGAGATAGTGTTATATTACATGTAGTATATAGTTAGAGCCCCGTCGAGAAAGGATAGTGACGAGAAGAGATAGTGTTATATTACATGTAGTATATAGTTAGAGCCCCGTCGAGAAAGGATAGTGACGAGAAGAGATAGTGTTATAGTACATGTAGTATATAGTTAGAGCCCCGTCGAGAAAGGATAGTGACGAGAAGAGATAGTGTTATATTACATGTAGTATATAGTTAGAGCCCCGTCGAGAAAGGATAGAGACAAGAATAGTGTTATAGTACATGTAGTATATAGTTAGAGCCCCGTCGAGAAAGGATAGAGACAAGAAGAGATAGTGTTAGGTACATGTAGTATATAGTTAGAGCCCCGTCGAGAAAGGATAGAGACAAGAATAGTGTTATAGTACATGTAGTATATAGTTAGAGCCCCGTCGAGAAAGGATAGAGACAAGAAGAGATAGTGTTATAGTACATGTAGTATATAGTTAGAGCCCCGTCGAGAAAGGATCGCGACAAGAAGAGATAGTGTTATAGTACATGTAGTATATAGTTAGAGCCCCGTCGAGAAAGGATAGAGACAAGAAGAGATAGTGTTATATTACATGTAGTATATAGTTGGGTCCAGCTGTCCAAACTGAACGTGTAGGCATAAGATAATTTTTATTTAAATTGAATTTTCTTTAATTAACATGAAGTATATAATTATTTACTCAAAACGGGACAGGCGGCAATCTCAATTTTGTTAAAACCAGGGAGTAAATATACAGGGAGGAGACACGGGTTCATAAACGCTCTAGTTTATCGATTTATGTTGTCGCGCTAGAACGCCACCATTTACTATTTTATCGATACAGGTAAATCGATCGTAAGCGCGTTACATTTGAAAAGTTAAATGTCACAGGGCCAGAAAAATGTGCAGCCAGATCGGGGCTCGAACCCGGGACCTTCGGCTCTACCGACTGAGCTAACCGGCCGGACAATGCAACATCAATCTACCAGTTAGATATCCATAATCCGTTACACACTCCCCCTACAGACTGAAATTCGTCCTGGGTACAGATAATCATTTCGAATGTTTCTCGGAGTTTACTCAGTCACGGTCCCACGGTGGGCGCCAAATGTCACAGGGCTAGAAACATGTGCAGCCAGACCGGGGCTCGAACCGTGACATAAAATTTCAGGCAACACCTCAAAATAGGCAGTTTTTACAGCCTCTTTTTCTACGACTTTCTGTTATAATCAACATCACGAAATTACCTTCTTGACAAAGATAAATATGTCTACTATTCACTCTTTGTTATCATTAATGCCTAATATAACCCGTACTTCGTATATTAGGCATTAATAATAACAAATAGCAGACATTTTATCTTATAAATATGTCTACTATTCACTCTTTTTTTTATTATTATTAATGGCTTATATAACCCGTACTTCGTATATTAGGCATTAATAATAACAAAAGGTAATTTTATGGTGGTGATTATAAGACAAGGCCTAAAAAGAGGTGATGAAAATGCCTCTTTTGAGATATCAGCTGAAATGTTAAATTTTTCAAATTAAAAATGGTGTATAGCTATTGCAAACTAGATACGAAGTACGGGTTATATAGTTATAGAGCGTTTATGAACCCGTGTCTCCTCCCTGTATACTTACTCCCTGTTAAAACTTACGGCGTCCCGTTAGTTTTACGTCATATTGCATATTTGCAATCATTAAAAAAAACAACATATTTGAACAGTTCAAAACTATTTGTTTTTGCATATCACTAATTGTTATTTATACTGCAGCAATGATATATTTAAAGCTATGGTAAAATAACAAATAGAACTTGAAAACTCCCAAGTTGCATTAACTTTAATTTAAATATATTGTACTGTTATATGAAATGCTTCGGTTTCTCCAGTTGTGCTATTTAACTGCTGTTTTAAAGGGACACATGGCAATCTTGAAGTATTTACCAAGCATTAAAGTTACGCGTCTCATCGATTTATGGATCCAGTATCTTGTTGACTTTACAACTGCATTCATATTTAAATTAAAAGTTAATACAACTTGACGGTATGAGTAGGACACTCACGCACGGATTCTTATGTATCCTTTAAAGGGACACATGTTGTAATCAAGCGTTAAAATTAGCGTCTGGTTTTATTAATCTAATATAATTTTTAACTTTAAACCTACTTGCATATTATTAAATACAATTTTGAGTTTTCATTTGTTTTTGTAAATTTACCATATGTTTGAATATATTATTGGTGCAAAATAAAAAAAAAGTTAGTAATATGCAAAAACAATTTGCCTTATGCTATTCTTATACCGCGAGTTTTTACAACATCAAGATTGCCGTGTGTCCCTTTAACTCTTCCCTGGGCGGTTCGAAATAACCGTGTTGAGGAGTCGTTTAACAATGCAATTCAAAACAATGCAATGTCAACCAACTATATAGAGTGTTACAGTACTAACGGCGAATGGACGCTTGACATGTATGTCCTGTCTTTCGGTCGGTCGGTCTGTGTGTCTGTATACAACTCAGCAAAACGACAACATCGTATGATATGTTTATATGTAACGTTAGTTTATTGTAATAATAATAACAGTGTTTACAACTCTGCCTCCAATATATTTACAATATTATTAAAACACGTATAACACATATGACAAAAACACATCTTTGGAATATTGCATATGTCGTAAACTTCTGATTCCACGAAACGTGTTGATTAATAATTACTAATAATACAAAAGGACATTTTATACAGTTTTCAAATCCATTGTCGTTTAAAATCGTATGATTAATTTAGTGCCATTCATTTGAGAGAAACACGATAAAATACATGATAAAAGAAATATAATGTATTCTTAATGTATACACCTCATTTAAGTTGACTTAACAAAGCTTATGTACACATTTACTTTTAAGTTCTTCTAACAGCTTTTATCCAACAACATGCTGTAGAGTATTATTCATGCATGTTACGCCATATACGTAGAACAGAGTCATATACATTTTAATGTCGAAGACTTGCTTGTAGCCTGGGTTCCAATCACACCTACCCTCCTTAAAGTTTGTCCACAACTACATCGTTGAACCATTAGACAGAATGTATGACAGAATGTATATAGATCTAATAATGGTTATTCCTAAAACACTTTTCATGAAGATGTACTGAACAAATAAAACACCTATTAATTGTATATTAAACGAAAACGTGAGTTGTAATATACAAGCTTCAGATTTGAACGTTTCTGGACTATGCACGCATGGCCGGGACTATGCACGCATGACAACCTATCGTTTGTCCCCCCTTACGTGAGCAAGCGCTGTAAAGAATTTTGTGTCGTCACGCGAACGTCGTCGCTGGAGCCCGGTTCCAGGTCTCTTCTGCTTGTCATCAACGGGAATCAGCATGATACTGTCATCATCTCCGCCATTGCTCATGAGGGGAACCACTTTATTGCTGGAAACCGCTTTCAATTCGCGCTTTTCCGGAGAGCGTCTTGCCTGCGGCAAGTGAGCTTGAATAGGTTGGACAACCTTGAGTGGAATCTCCGGGATTTCTTTAAAATCTTTGTCCACCTTTACAAATGTTTGCTTCGGTACTGGAGGCTTTTCCGGAGATACTACTCGGACCTTTTCTGGAGATAATGCCCGTGGTGGAGACTTCGGTGATGGCGGTGGTGGCGAGGGCGGCTGTGGTGACGGTGGTAACTTCGGTGGTTCTTCAACGGCCAACTCCGGAGAATTTCGAATGCTCTCCGTTGCATGCGAGTTGGAGTCCATAACAACATTTGAAGCACTGACAATTGATTCCGCCGCTTCGTTCTTTCTAGGAGACCCTAGTCCACGTGGAAGGTTACTTAGTCCATCTAGTGGGTCGTCGGCTATTTCAGTCTTTTCCGTTAAAATTCCGAGTGGACTTTCTCTTTGTGGCAGGTCGCTAATCAGGAGATAATTACATATGTTCCTTTCGCGCCTTTGGTCAAGGGGTACGTTCCCGCGAACATTTCTTGAATACATTTTCAGTGTGTATTCGCCGAACGGCGGAGCCTCAATATAAAAGGTCATGATATTCAAATCAATATCGAACCTATCGCTCACCGTGTTGACACTGTAGTCGTTGTCGTATGTCGACGCCATCTTGAAAAAGAATTTCATGTTTTGAACGTTGCTGGTGTCAAGAATTTTGAACCTGACTTTCGTTTGCACGCTCTTTGCCACAATAATTCCACTGGTGTAATTGAAAGGCGCCAGTCCAAGTTTACCAATCTCCTTGCAAGGACCCCACCCGATAGGGTCCATTTTGGGAAAACCCCTTTCCGCGGAACTTTCGACCAACACTTTATACACAGCCACCCAGTCATATTCCTTGTAAACGGACGCTTGGCCAAGGTGCTTCCCGACGATTTCCAACCTGTATATTCCTCTTTCAGGAAATCGAATTTTTATTGATATAGAACTATCGGTCTGTCTGTGTATAAAGATAGGAACACTGGTATTGGAACCTTGCGTGAGATACCGCTTAGTATCAGGCCTATCGAAATGAGAGATGTAACAGTTAAACTTCTGTTCGGGCCCTTGTTTAGATGGCAGTCCAAATATGATGTCTACCTCACCGTCTTCCGCTTGCATCTCGCATAGAGGATGAGATAGAACTTGCATCCCAAGCTCGAAAAATCTGTTTTTCAAGCACGCGGCCTCTTCGAAAGCCTCAATGTGTCTTGGCGAGTCTAACATCTGCCACCGAGGGGTCTCGGCAAAATGTGTGTATATCAAATCCTTGGGATCTGTCAAGAAGTACCTCTCATCACACTTGAAGCGACCCTTTCCATCACTAGGATCTTTCGCGTCACACGCTCCCCATAGAACGTCTATGAACCGCCATTCACCGTCAATGCAGACGGCATTCCACTCGCCATAGTGTTTGGCCATGTCCACCCGCTCCCCTATCTGATAGTGTACCCCTTTCACAGCCCCGTGGACGATTACACAGTAGAGACCAGCATATCTAAAATATACAGACGATATTGTAAGAGTTTGCCGGAGTTTTTAAAGTAAACATTCGAATTACTTATACTGTGTGATTAACTTCACCAGATAAAGGTGATATAGAGCTGCTTCCAGAGATGGGTGGTAGGTACATAGGAATCCGGAAACACGTAACTCTTTCTACTCTGGTTCCAGGAAACGCAAGCATTTTATTGAGGACCATTGTAACTTTTGTTATGCCTTTTTTGTTAAATATTTGTGTATGGTATTGATATTTATCGTGGATTATCACTTTAATAAGGATATATTTAGAGTTAATTTCTTATAGATAAAAGTAAACAATTGAGGCTGCGTAAACGAAACCAAGATTTTGTTCACACGTAGAACCTTGGCACTTGACCATTACATTAGAACATGGCACATGTAATCATTTCTCGCCTATATTGGACAAGCGGCATTTTCTGGTTCTCTACTTAGGCTACACTAACGTGGGCATTCTCTACCATTTTCGTATTAAGGCTGTGTAGCTTTTGTACAATATACTAGTATATCTCATTAAATTGATATGTCATATACAGATTCGTATAGACATAGATGTAAATATGCACTAGACGTACATAGAGATACAACGGAGATTGCACATGGTACTGAAATAACGGAGCGTTACCTGCACATAGTACTGATACAACGGAGCCTTTCATGCGCATTTCACTGAAACAACGGAGCCGTACCTGCACATAGTACTGAAGCAACGGAGCCTTACATGCACATTGCACTGAATCAACGGAGCCTTACCTGAACATAATACTGAAACAACGGAGCCTTACCTGCATATTGCACTGAAACAACGGAGCCTTACATGCACATTGCACCGAAACAACCGAGTTTTACCTGCACATAGTATTGAAACAACGCAGACTTACCTGCACATTGTACTGAAACAACGGAGCCTTAACTGCACATTGTACTGAAACAAAGGAACCTTACCTGCACATTGTATTGAAACAACGGAGCCTTACCTGCACATATTTCTGACACAGCGGAGCCTTACCTGCACATTGTACTGAAACAATGGAGCCTTACCTGCATATATTATTGAAACAACGGAGCCTTACCTGCACTTATTGTACTGAAACAACGGAGCCTTACCTGCACATTGTACTGAAACAACAGAGCCTTACCTGCACATTATACTGTAACAACGGAGCCTTACCTGCACATTGTACTGAAAAACAACAACGGAGCCTTACCAGCACATATAACTGAAACAACGGAGCCTTACCGGCACATTGTACTGAAACAACGGAGCCTTACCTGCACATTGTACTGAAACGACGCAACCTTACCTGCACATTGTACTGGAACAACGGAGCCTTACCTGCAAATAGTACTGAAACAACGGAGCCTCACCTGCACATAGTAATGAAACAACGGAGCCTCACCTGCACATAGTACTGAAACAACGGAGCCTTACCTGCACATTGTATTGCAGCAAAGGGATTACCTGCACATTGTACTGAAACAACGGAGCCTTACCTGCACATTGTACTGAAACAACGGAGCCTTACCTGCACATTGTACTGAAACGACGGAGCCTTACCTGCACATTGTACTGAAACAACGGAGCCTTACATGCACATTGTACTGAAACAACGGAGCCTTACCTGCAAATAGTACTGAAACAACCGAGCCTCACCTGCACATTGTACTGAAACGACGCAACCTTACATGCACATTGTACTGGAACAACGGAGCCTTACTTGCAAATAGTACGGAAACAACGGAGCCTCACCTGCACATAGTAATGAAACAACGGAGCCTCACCTGCACATAGTACTGAAAAAACGGAGCCTTACCTGCATATTGTATTGAAACAACGGAATTACCTGCACATTGTACTGAAACAACGGAGCCTTACCTGCAAATAGTACAGAAACAACGGAGTCTTACCTGCACATTGTACCGAAACAACGGAGCCTTACCTGCAAATAGTACTGAAACAACCGAGCCTCACCTGCTCATAGTACTGAAACAATGGAGCCTTACCTGCACATTGTACTGAAACAACGGAATTACCTGCACATTGTACTGAAACAACTGACCCTTACCTGCACATAGTACTGAAACAACGGAGCATTACCTGCAAATAATACTGAAACAACGGAGCCTTACCTGCACATTGTACTGAAACAACGGAGCCTTACATGCACATTGTACTGAAACAACGGAGCCTTACCTGCAAATAGTACTGAAACAACCAAGCCTCACCTGCACATAGTACTGAAACAATGGAGCCTTACCTGCACATTGTACTGAAACAACGGAATTACATGAACATTGTACTGAAACGACTGAATCTTACCTGCACATAGTATTGAAACAACGGAGCCATACCTGCACATTGTACTGAAACAACGGAGCCTTACCTGCAAATAGTACTGAAACAACCGAGCCTCACCTGCACGCAGTACTGAAACAACGGAACCTTACTTGCACATTGTACTGAAACGACGGAGCCTTACCTGCACATTGTACTGAAACAACGGACCCTTACATGCACATTGTACTGAAACAACGGAGCCTTACCTGCAAATAGTACTGAAACAACCGAACCTCACCTTCACATAGTACTGAAACAACGGAGCCTTACATGCACATTGTACTGAAACAACGAAATTACCTGCACATTGTACTGAAACAACTGACCCTTACTGCACATAGTACTGAAACAACGGAGCCTTACCTGCACATAATACTGAAACAACGGAACCTTACCTGCACATTGTACTGAAACAACGGAGCCTTACTTGCACATTGTACTGAAACAACGGAGGCTTACCTGCAAATAGTACAGAAACAACCGAGCCTCACCTGCACATAGTACTGAAACAACGGAGCCTTACCTGCACATTGTACTAAAACAACGGAATTACCTGCACATTCTACTGAAACAACGGAGCCTTACCTGCAAATAGTACTGAAACAACCGAGCCTCACCTGCACACAGTACTGAAACAACGGAGCCTGAACTGCACATATTACTGAAACAACGGAGCCTTAACTGCAAAGTGTACCGAAACAACTGAGCCTTACCTGCACATTTTACTGATACAACGGAGCCTTACCTGCACATTGTACTGAAACAACGGATGCTTACCTGCTAATAGTACTGACACAACTGAGCCTTACCTGCACATTTTACTGAAACAACGGAGCCTCACCTGCACATAGTAATGAAACAACGGAGCCTCGCCTGCACATAGTACTGAAACAACGGAGCCTTACCTGCAAATTGTATTGAAACAACGGAATTACCTGCACATTGTACTGAAACAACGGAGCCTTACCTGCATATGTATTGAAACAACGGAATTACCTGCACATTGTACTGAAACAACGGAGCCTTACCTGCACATTATACTGAAACAACGGAGCCTTACCTGCACATTGTACTGAAACGACGGAGCCTTACCTGCACATTGTACTGAAACGACGGAGCCTTACCTGCACATTGTACTGAAACAACGGAATTATCTGGACATTGTACTGAAACAACGGAGCCTTACCTGCACATTGTACCGAAACAACGGAGCCTTACCTGCACATTATACTGAAACAACGGAATTACCTGCACATTGTACTGAAACAACTGAGCTTACCTGCACATAGTACTGAAACAATGGAGCCTTACCTGCACATTGTACTGAAACAACGGAGCCGTACATGCACATTGTACTGAAACAACCGAAACTTACCTGCAAATAGTACTGAAACAACCGAACCTCACCTGCACATAGTACTGAAACAACGGAGCCTTACCTGCACATTGTACTGAAACAACGGAATTACCTGCACACTGTACTGAAACAACTGACCCTTACCTACACATAGTACTAAAACAACAGAGCCTTACCTGCACATTGTATTGAAACAACGGAGCCTTACCTGCAAATATTACTGAAACAATCGAGCCTCACCTGCACACAGTACTGAAACAACGGAGCCTTACCTGCACATTGTACTGAAACAACTGAGCCTCACCTGCACATAGTACTGAAACAACGGAGCCTTACATGCACATTGTACTGAAACAACGAAATTACTTGCACATTGTACTGAAACAACTGACCCTTACCTGCACAAAGTACTGAAACAACGGAGCCTTACCTGCAAATAGTACTGAAACAACCGAGCCTCACCTGCACATAGTACTGAAACAACTTGAGCCTCACCTGCACATAGTACTGAAACGACGGAATTACCTGCACATTGTACTGAAACAACGGAGCCTTACCTGCAAATAGTACTGAAACAACCGAGTCGCACCTGCACACAGTACTGAAACAACGGAGCCTTACCTGCACATTGTACTGAAACAACGGAGCCTTACCTGCACAGTGTTCCGAAACAACTGAGCCTTACCTGCACATAGTACTGAAACAACGAAGCCTTACCGGCACATTGTACTGAAACAGCGGATCCTTACCTGCACATTTTACTGAAACAACGGAGCCTTACCTGCACATTGTACTGAAACAACGGAGCCTTACCTGCTAATAATACTGAAACAACTGAGCCTTACATGCACATTGTACTGAAACAACGGAGCCTCACCTGCACATAGTAATGAAACAACGGAGCCATACCTGCACATTGTATTGAAACGACGGAATTACCTGCACATTGTACTGAAACAACGGAGCCTTACCTGCACATTATACTGAAACAACGGAGCCTTACCTGCACATTGTACTGAAACGACGGAGCCTTACCTGCACATGGTACTGAAACGACGGAGCCTTACCTGCACATTGTACTGAAACAACGGAATTACCTACACATTGTACTGAAACAACGGAGCCTTACCTGCACATTGTACCGAAACAACGGAGCCTTACCTGAACATTGTACTGAAACAACGGAATTACCTGCACATTATACTGAAACAACTGAGCTTACCTGCACATTGTACTGAAACAATGGAGCCTTACCTGCACATTGTACTGAAACAACGGAGCCGTACATGCACTGAAACAACTGAGCCTTACCTGCACATAGTACTGAAACAACGGAGCCTTACATGCACATTGTACTGAAACAATGGAGCCTTACCTGCACATTGTACTGAAGCAACGGAGCCTTACCTGCAAATAATACTGAAACAACTGAGCCTTACCTGCACATTGTACTGAAACACCGGAATTACCTACATATGGTACTGAAACAACTGACCCTTACCTGCACATAGTACTGAAACAACGGAGCCTTACCTGCACATTGTACTGAAACAACGGAATTACCTGCACATAGTACTGAAACAACGGAGCCTTACTTGCACATTGTACTGAAACAACGGAGCCTTACCTGCACATTGTACTGAAACGACGGAGCCTTACCTGCACATTGTACTGAAACAACGGAGCCTTACATGCACATTGTACTGAAACAACGGAGCCTTACCTGCAAATAGTACTGAAACAACCGAGCCTCACCTGCACATAGTACTGAAACAACGGAGCCTTACCTGCACAGTGTTCCGAAACAACTGAGCCTTACCTGCACATAGTACTGAAACAACGGAGCTTTACCTGCACATTGTACTGAAACAACGGAGCCTTACCTGCACATTTTACTGAAACAACGGAGCCTTACCTGCACATTGTACTGAAACAACGGAGCCTTACCTGCTAATAATACTGAAACTACTGAGCCTTACCTGCACATTGTACTGAAACAACGGAGCCTCACCTGCACATAGTAATGAAACAACGGAGCCTCACCTGCACATGGTACTGAAACAACGGAGCCATACCTGCACATTGTATTGAAACAACGGAAATACCTGCACATTGTACTAAAACAACGGAGTCTTACCTGCACATTATACTGAAACAACGGAGCCTTACCTGCACATTGTACTGAAACGACGGAGCCTTACCTGCACATGGTACTGAAACGACGGAGCCTTAACTGCACATTGTACTGAAACAACGGAATTACCTGCGCATTGTACTGAAACAACGGAGCCTTACCTGCACATTGTACCGAAACAACGGAGACTTACCTGCACATTGTACTGAAACAACGGAATTACCTGCACATTATACTGAAACAACTGAGCTTACCTGCACATTGTACTGAAACAATGGAGCCTTACCTGCACATTGTACTGAAACAACGGAGCCGTATATGCACTGAAACAACTGAGCCTTACCTGCACATAGTACTGAAACAACGGAGCCTTACCTGCACATTGTACTGAAACAACGAAGCCTTACCTGCACATTGTACTGAAACAACGGAGCCTAACCTGCAAATAGTACTGAAACAACCAAGCCTCACCTGCACATAGTACTGAAACAATGGAGCCTTACCTGCACATTGTACTGAAACAACGGAATTACATGAACATTGTACTGAAACGACTGAATCTTACCTGCACATAGTATTGAAACAACGGAGCCGTACCTGCACATTGTACTGAAACAACGGAGCCTTACCTGCAAATAGTACTGAAACAACCGAGCCTCACCTGCACACAGTACTGAAACAACGGAACCTTACTTGCACATTGTACTGAAACGACGGAGCCTTACCTGTACATTGTACTGAAACAACGGAGCCTTACATGCACATTGTACTGAAACAACGGAGCCTTACCTGCAAATAGTACTGAAACAACCGAACCTCACCTGCACATAGTACTGAAACAACGGAGCCTTACATGCACATTGTACTGAAACAACGAAATTACCTGCACATTGTACTGAAACAACTGACCCTTACCTGCACATAGTACTGAAACAACGGAGCCTTACCTGCAAATAGTACTGAAACAACCGAGCCTCACCTGCACGTAGTACTGAAACAACTTGAGCCTCACCTGCACATAGTACTGAAACGACGGAATTACCTGCACATTGTAATGAAACAACGGAGCCTTACCTGCAAATAGTACTGAAACAACCGAGTCGCACCTGCACACAGTACTGAAACAACGGAGCCTTACCTGCACATTGTACTGAAACAACGGAGCCTTACCTGCACAGTGTTCCGAAACAACTGAGCCTTACCTGCACATAGTACTGAAACAACGAAGCCTTACCGGCACATTGTACTGAAACAGCGGATCCTTACCTGCACATTTTACTGAAACAACGGAGCCTTACCTGCACATTGTACTGAAACAACGGAGCCTTACCTGCTAATAATACTGAAACAACTGAGCCTTACATGCACATTGTACTGAAACAACGGAGCCTCACCTGCACATAGTAATGAAACAACGTAGCCTCACCTGCACATAGTACTGAAACAACGGAGCCATACCTGCACATTGTATTGAAACGACGGAATTACCTGCACATTGTACTGAAACAACGGAGCCTTACCTGCACATTATACTGAAACAACGGAGCCTTACCTGCTCATTGTACTGAAACGACGGAGCCTTACCTGCACATGGTACTGAAACGACGGCGGAGCCTTACCTGCACATTGTACTGAAACAACGGAATTACCTACACATTGTACTGAAACAACGGAGCCTTACCTGCACATTGTACCGAAACAACGGAGCCTTACCTGAACATTGTACTGAAACAACGGAATTACCTGCACATTATACTGAAACAACTGAGCTTACCTGCACATTGTACTGAAACAATGGAGCCTTACCTGCACATTGTACTGACACAACGGAGCCGTACATGCACTGAAACAACTGAGCCTTACCTGCACATAGTACTGAAACAACGGAGCCTTACCTGCACATTGTACTGAAACAATGGAGCCTTACCTGCACATTGTACTGAAGCAACGGAGCCTTACCTGCAAATAATACTGAAACAACTGAGCCTTACCTGCACATTGTACTGAAACACCGGAATTACCTACATATGGTACTGAAACAACTGACCCTTACCTGCACATAGTACTGAAACAACGGAGCCTTACCTGCACATTGTACTGAAACAACGGAATTACCTGCACATAGTACTGAAACAACGGAGCCTTACTTGCACATTGTACTGAAACAACGGAGCCTTACCTGCACATTGTACTGAAACGACGGAGCCTTACCTGCACATTGTACTGAAACAACGGAGCCTTACATGCACATTGTACTGAAACAACGGAGCCTTACCTTCAAATAGTACTGAAACAACCGAGCCTCACCTGCACATAGTACTGAAACAACGGAGCCTTACCTGCACAGTGTTCCGAAACAACTGAGCCTTACCTGCACATAGTACTGAAACAACGGAGCTTTACCTGCACATTGTACTGAAACAACGGAGCCTTACCTGCACATTTTACTGAAACAACGGAGCCTTACCTGCTAATAATACTGAAACTGCTGAGCCTTACCTGCACATTGTACTGAAACAACGGAGCCTCACCTGCACATAGTAATGAAACAACGGAGCCTCACCTGCACATAGTACTGAAACAACGGAGCCATACCTGCACATTGTATTGAAACATCGGAAATACCTGCACATTGTACTAAAACAACGGAGTCTTACCTGCACATTATACTGAAACAACGGAGCCTTACCTGCACATTGTACTGAAACGACGGAGCCTTACCTGCACATGGTACTGAAACGACGGAGCCTTAACTGCACATTGTACTGAAACAACGGAATTACCTGCGCATTGTACTGAAACAACGGAGCCTTACCTGCACATTGTACCGAAACAACGGAGACTTACCTGCACATTGTTCTGAAACAACGGAATTACCTGCACATTATACTGAAACAACTGAGCTTACCTGCACATTGTACTGAAACAATGGAGCCTTACCTGCACATTGTACTGAAACAACGGAGCCGTATATGCACTGAAACAACTGAGCCTTACCTGCACATAGTACTGAAACAACGGAGCCTTACCTGCACATTGTACTGAAACAACGAAGCCTTACCTGCACATTGTACTGAAACAACGGAGCCTAACCTGCAAATAGTACTGAAACAACCAAGCCTCACCTGCACATAGTACTGAAACAATGGAGCCTTACCTGCACATTGTACTGAAACAACGGAATTACATGAACATTGTACTGAAACGACTGAATCTTACCTGCACATAGTATTGAAACAACGGAGCAGTACCTGCACATTGTACTGAAACAACGGAGCCTTACCTGCAAATAGTACTGAAACAACCGAGCCTCACCTGCACACAGTACTGAAACAACGGAACCTTACTTGCACATTGTACTGAAACGACGGAGCCTTACCTGCACATTGTACTGAAACAACGGAGCCTTACATGCACATTGTACTGAAACTACGGAGCCTTACCTGCAAATAGTACTGAAACAACCAAACCTCACCTGCACATAGTACTGAAACAACGGAGCCTTACATGCACATTGTACTGAAACAACGAAATTACCTGCACATTGTACTGAAACAACTGACCCTTACTGCACATAGTACTGAAACAACGGAGCCTTACCTGCACATAATACTGAAACAACGGAACCTTACCTGCACATTGTACTGAAACAACGGAGCCTTACTTGCACATTGTACTGAAACAACGGAGCCTTACCTGCAAATAGTACAGAAACAACCGAGCCTCACCTGCACATATTACTGAAACAACGGAGCCTTACCTGCACATTGTACTAAAACAACGGAATTACCTGCACATTCTACTGAAACAACGGAGCCTTACCTGCAAATAGTACTGAAACAACCGAGCCTCACCTGCACACAGTACTGAAACAACGGAGCCTGACCTGCACATTTTACTGATACAACGGAGCCTTACCTGCACATTGTACTGAAACAACGGATGCTTACCTGCTAATAGTACTGACACAACTGAGCCTTACCTGCACATTTTACTGAAACAACGGAGCCTCAACTGTACATAGTAATGAAACAACGGTGCCTCGCCTGCACATAGTACTGAAACAACGGAGCCTTACCTGCAAATTGTATTGAAACAACGGAATTACCTGCACATTGTACTGAAACAACGGAGCCTTACCTGCATATGTATTGAAACAACGGAATTACCTGCACATTGTACTGAAACAACGGAGCCTTACCTGCACATTATACTGAAACAACGGAGACTTACCTGCACATTGTACTGAAACGACGGAGCCTTACCTGCACATTGTACTGAAACGACGGAGCCTTACCTGCACATTGTACTGAAACAACGGAATTATCTGGACATTGTACTGAAACAACGGAGCCTTACCTGCACATTGTACCCAAAACACAGGAGCCTTACCTGCACATTATACTGAAACAACGGAATTACCTGCACATTGTACTGAAACAACTGAGCTTACCTGCACATAGTACTGAAACAATGGAGCCTTACCTGCACATTGTACTGAAACAACGGAGCCGTACATGCACATTGTACTGAAACAACCGAAACTTACCTGCAAATAGTACTGAAACAACCGAACCTCACCTGCACATAGTACTGAAACAACGGAGCCTTACCTGCACATTGTACTGAAACAACGGAATTACCTGCACACTGTACTGAAACAACTGACCCTTACCTACACATAGTACTAAAACAACAGAGCCTTACCTGCACATTGTATTGAAACAACGGAGCCTTACCTGCAAATATTACTGAAACAATCGAGCCTCACCTGCACACAGTACTGAAACAACGGAGCCTTACCTGCACATTGTACTGAAACAACTGAGCCTCACGTGCACATAGTACTGAAACAACGGAGCCTTACATGCACATAGTACTGAAACAACGGAGCCTTACCTGCAAATAGTACTGAAACAACCGAGCCTCACCTGTACGTAGTACTGAAACAACTGACCCTTACCTGCACATAGTACTGAAACAACGGAGCCTTACCTGCAAATAGTACTGAAACAACCGAGCCTCACCTGTACGTAGTACTGAAACAACTTGAGCCTCACCTGCACATAGTACTGAAACGACGGAATTACCTGCACATTGTACTGAAATAACGGAGCCTTACCTGCAAATAGTACTGAAACAACCGAGTCTCACCTGCACACAGTACTGAAACAACGGAGCCTTACCTGCACATTGTACTGAAACAACGGAGCCTTACCTGCACAGTGTTCCGAAACAACTGAGCCTTACCTGCACATAGTACTGAAACAACGAAGCCTTACCGGCACATTGTACTGAAACAGCGGATCCTTACCTGCACATTTTACTGAAACAACGGAGCCTTACCTGCACATTGTACTGAAACAACGGAGCCTTACCTGCTAATAATACTGAAACAACTGAGCCTTACATGCACATTGTACTGAAACAACGGAGCCTCACCTGCACATAGTAATGAAACAACGTAGCCTCACCTGCACATAGTACTGAAACAACGGAGCCATACCTGCACATTGTATTGAAACGACGGAATTACCTGCACATTGTACTGAAAGAACGGAGCCTTACCTGCACATTATACTGAAACAACGGAGCCTTACCTGCACATTGTACTGAAACGACGGAGCCTTACCTGCACATGGTACTGAAACGACGGAGCCTTACCTGCACATTGTACTGAAACAACGGAATTACCAACACATTGTACTGAAACAACGGAGCCTTACCTGCACATTGTACCGAAACAACGGAGCCTTACCTGAACATTGTACTGAAACAACGGAATTACCTGCACATTATACTGAAACAACTGAGCTTACCTGCACATTGTACTGAAACAATGGAGCCTTACCTGCACATTGTACTGAAACAACGGAGCCGTACATGCACTGAAACAACTGAGCCTTACCTGCACATAGTACTGAAACAACTGAGCCTTACCTGCACATTGTACTGAAACAATGGAGCCTTACCTGCACATTGTACTGAAGAAACGGAGCCTTACCTGCAAATAATACTGAAACAACTGAGCCTTACCTGCACATTGTACTGAAACACCGGAATTACCTACATATGGTACTGAAACAACTGACCCTTACCTGCACATAGTACTGAAACAACGGAGCCTTACCTGCACACTGTACTGAAACAACGGAATTACCTGCACATAGTACTGAAACAACGGAGCCTTACTTGCACATTGTACTGAAACAACGGAGCCTTACCTGCACATTGTACTGAAACGACGGAGCCTTACCTGCACATTGTACTGAAACAACGGAGCCTTACCTGCACATTGTACTGAAACGACGGAGCCTTACCTGCACATGATACTGAAACGACGGAGCCTTAACTGCACATAGTACTGAAACAACGGAATTACCTGCGCATTGTACTGAAACAACTGAGCCTTACCTGCACATTGTACCGAAACAACGGAGACTTACCTGCACATTGTACTGAAACAACGGAATTACCTGCACATTATACTGAAACAACTGAGCTTACCTGCACATTGTACTGAAACAATGGAGCCTTACCTGTACATTGTACTGAAACAACGGAGCCGTATATGCACTGAAACAACTGAGCCTTACCTGCACATAGTACTGAAACAACGGAGCCTTACCTGCACATTGTACTGAAACAACGAAGCCTTACTTGCACATTGTACTGAAACAACGGAGCCTTACCTGCAAATAGTACTGAAACAACCAAGCCTCACCTGCACATAGTACTGAAACAATGGAGCCTTACCTGCACATTGTACTGAAACAACGGAATTACATGAACATTGTACTGAAACGACTGAATCTTACCTGCACATAGTATTGAAACAACGGAGCCGTACCTGCACATTGTACTGAAACAACGGAGCCTTACCTGCAAATAGTACTGAAACAACCGAGCCTCACCTGCACACAGTACTGAAACAACGGAACCTTACTTGCACATTGTACTGAAACGACGGAGCCTTACCTGCACATTGTACTGAAACAACGGAGCCTTACATGCACATTGTACTGAAACAACGGAGCCTTACCTGCAAATAGTACTGAAACAACCGAACCTCACCTGCACATAGTACTGAAACAACGGAGCCTTACATGCACATTGTACTGAAACAACGAAATTACCTGCACATTGTACTGAAACAACTTGACCCTTACTGCACATAGTACTGAAACAACGGAGCCTTACCTGCACATAATACTGAAACAACGGAACCTTACCTGCACATTGTACTGAAACAACGAAGCCTTACTTGCACATTGTACTGAAACAACGGAGCCTTACCTGCAAATAGTACAGAAACAACCGAGCCTCACCTGCACATAGTACTGAAACAACGGAGCCTTACCTGCACATTGTACTAAAACAACGGAATTACCTGCACATTCTACTGAAACAACGGAGCCTTACCTGCAAATAGTACTGAAACAACCGAGCCTCACCTGCACACAGTACTGAAACAACGGAGCCTGACCTGCACATATTACTGAAACAACGGAGCCTTAACTGCACAGTGTACCGAAACAACTGAGCCTTACCTGCACATTTTACTGATACAACGGAGCCTTACCTGCACATTGTACTGAAACAACGGATGCTTACCTGCTAATAGTACTGACACAACTGAGCCTTACCTGCACATTTTACTGAAACAACGGAGCCTCACCTGCACATAGTAATGAAACAACGGAGCCTCGCCTGCACATAGTACTGAAACAACGGAGCCTTACCTGCAAATTGTATTGAAACAACGGAATTACCTGCACATTGTACTGAAACAACGGAGCCTTACCTGCATATGTATTGAAACAACGGAATTACCTGCACATTGTACTGAAACAACGGAGCCTTACCTGCACATTATACTGAAACAACGGAGCCTTACCTGCACATTGTACTGAAACGACGGAGCCTTACCTGCACATTGTACTGAAACAACGGAATTATCTGGACATTGTACTGAAACAACGGAGCCTTACCTGCACATTGTACCGAAACAACGGAGCCTTACCTGCACATTATACTGAAACAACGGAATTACCTGCACATTGTACTGAAACAACTGAGCTTACCTGCACATAGTACTGAAACAATGGAGCCTTACCTGCACATTGTACTGAAACAACGGAGCCGTACATGCACATTGTACTGAAACAACCGAAACTTACCTGCAAATAGTACTGAAACAACCGAACCTCACCTGCACATAGTACTGAAACAACGGAGCCTTACCTGCACATTGTACTGAAACAACGGAATTACCTGCACACTGTACTGAAACAACTGACCCTTACCTACACTTTATTACTAAAACAACAGAGCCTTACCTGCACATTGTATTGAAACAACGGAGCCTTACCTGCAAATATTACTGAAACAATCGAGCCTCACCTGCACACAGTACTGAAACAACGGAGCCTTACCTGCACATTGTACTGAAACAAATGAGCCTCACCTGCACATAGTACTGAAACAACGGAGCCTTACATGCACATTGTACTGAAACAACGAAATTACTTGCACATTGTACTGAAACAACTGACCCTTACCTGCACATAGTACTGAAACAACGGAGCCTTACCTGCAAATAGTACTGAAACAACCGAGCCTCACCTGCACGTAGTACTGAAACAACTTGAGCCTCACCTGCACATAGTACTGAAACGACGGAATTACCAGCACATTGTACTGAAACAACGGAGCCTTACCTGCAAATAGTACTGAAACAACCGAGTCTCACCTGCACACAGTACTGAAACAACGGAGCCTTACCTGCACATTGTACTGAAACAACGGAGCCTTACCTGCACAGTGTTCCGAAACAACTGAGCCTTACCTGCACATAGTACTGAAACAACGAAGCCTTACCGGCACATTGTACTGAAACAGCGGATCCTTACCTGCACATTTTACTGAAACAACGGAGCCTTACCTGCACATTGTACTGAAACAACGGAGCCTTACCTGCTAATAATACTGAAACAACTGAGCCTTACATGCACATTGTACTGAAACAACGGAGCCTCACCTGCACATAGTAATGAAACAACGTAGCCTCACCTGCACATAGTACTGAAACAACGGAGCCATACCTGCACATTGTATTGAAACGACGGAATTACCTGCACATTGTACTGAAACAACGGAGCCTTACCTGCACATTATACTGAAACAACGGAGCCTTACCTGCACATTGTACTGAAACGACGGAGCCTTACCTGCACATGGTACTGAAACGACGGAGCCTTACCTGCACATTGTACTGAAACAACGGAATTACCTACACATTGTACTGAAACAACGGAGCCTTACCTGCACATTGTACCGAAACAACGGAGCCTCACCTGAACATTGTACTGAAACAACGGAATTACCTGCACATTAAACAGAAACAACTGAGCTTACCTGCGCATTGTACTGAAACAATGGAGCCTTACCTGCACATTGTACTGAAACAACGGAGCCGTACATGCACTGAAACAACTGAGCCTTACCTTCACATAGTACTGAAACAACGGAGCCTTACCTGCACATTGTACTGAAACAACGGAGCCTTACCTGCACATTGTACTGAAGCAACGGAGCCTTACCTGCAAATAATACTGAAACAACTGAGCCTTACCTGCACATTGTACTGAAACACCGGAATTACCTACATATGGTACTGAAACAACTGACCCTTACCTGCACATAGTACTGAAACAACGGAGCCTTACCTGCACATTGTACTGAAACAACGGAATTACCTGCACATAGTACTGAAACAACGGAGCCTTACTTGCACATTGTACTGAAACAACGGAGCCTTACCTGCACATTGTACTGAAACGACGGAGCCTTATCTGCACATTGTACTGAAACAACGGAGCCTTACATGCACATTGTACTGAAACAACGGAGCCTTACATGCACATTGTACTGAAACAACGGAGCCTTACCTGCAAATAGTACTGAAACAACCGAGCCTCACCTGCACATAGTACTGAAACAACGGAGCCTTACCTGCACAGTGTTCCGAAACAACTGAGCCTTACCTGCACATAGTACTGAAACAACGGAGCTTTACCTGCACATTGTACTGAAACAACGGAGCCTTACCTGCACATTTTACTGAAACAACGGAGCCTTACCTGCACATTGTACTGAAACAACGGAGCCTTACCTGCTAAGAATACTGAAACAACTGAGCCTTACCTGCACATTGTACTGAAACAACGGAGCCTCACCTGCACATAGTAATGAAACAACGGAGCCTCACCTGCACATAGTACTGAAACAACGGAGCCATACCTGCACATTGTATTGAAACAACGGAAATACCTGCACATTGTACTAAAACAACGGAGTCTTACCTGCACATTATACTGAAACAACGGAGCCTTACCTGCACATTGTACTGAAACGACGGAGCCTTACCTGCACATGGTACTGAAACGACGGAGCCTTAACTGCACATTGTACTGAAACAACGGAATTACCTGCGCATTGTACTGAAACAACGGAGCCTTACCTGCACATTGTACCGAAACAACGGAGACTTACCTGCACATTGTACTGAAACAACGGAATTACCTGCACATTATACTGAAACAACTGAGCTTACCTGCACATTGTACTGAAACAATGGAGCCTTACCTGCACATTGTACTGAAACAACGGAGCCGTACATGCACTGAAACAACTGAGCCTTACCTGCACATAGTACTGAAACAACGGAGCCTTACCTGCACATTGTACTGAAACAACGAAGCCTTACCTGCACATTATACTGAAACAACGGAGCCTTACCTGCAAATAATACTGAAACAACTGAGCCTTACCTGCACATTGTAATGAAACTATGGAGCCTTACCTGCAAATATTACTGAAACAATCGAGCCTCACCTGCACACAGTACTGAAACAGCGGAGCCTTACCTGCACATTGTACTGAAACAAATGAGTCTCACCTGCACATAGTACTGAAACAACGGAGCCTTACATGCACATTGTACTGAAACAACGAAATTACTTGCACATTGTACTGAAACAACTGACCCTTACCTGCACATAGTACTGAAACAACGGAGCCTTACCTGCAAATAGTACTGAAACAACCGAGCCTCACCTGCACGTAGTACTGAAACAACTTGAGCCTCACCTGCACATAGTACTGAAACG
This sequence comes from Cyrtodaria siliqua, assembly GCA_037043455.1. Lineage (NCBI taxonomy): Eukaryota > Metazoa > Mollusca > Bivalvia > Adapedonta > Hiatellidae > Cyrtodaria > Cyrtodaria siliqua. The sequence goes on from JAWPHD010001055.1 coordinate 317,868, forward strand.
ACGGAATTACCAGCACATTGTACTGAAACAACTGACCCTTACCTGCACATAGTACTGAAACAACGGAGCCTTACCTGCAAATAGTACTGAAACAACCGAGTCTCACCTGCACACAGTACTGAAACAACGGAGCCTTACCTGCACATTGTACTGAAACAACGGAGCCTTACCTGCACAGTGTTCCGAAACAACTGAGCCTTACCTGCACATAGTACTGAAACAACGAAGCCTTACCGGCACATTGTACTGAAACAGCGGATCCTTACCTGCACATTTTACTGAAACAACGGAGCCTTACCTGCACATTGTACTGAAACAACGGAGCCTTACCTGCTAATAATACTGAAACAACTGAGCCTTACATGCACATTGTACTGAAACAACGGAGCCTCACCTGCACATAGTAATGAAACAACGTAGCCTCACCTGCACATAGTACTGAAACAACGGAGCCATACCTGCACATTGTATTGAAACGACGGAATTACCTGCACATTGTACTGAAACAACGGAGCCTTACCTGCACATTATACTGAAACAACGGAGCCTTACCTGCACATTGTACTGAAACGACGGAGCCTTACCTGCACATGGTACTGAAACGACGGAGCCTTACCTGCACATTGTACTGAAACAACGGAATTACCTACACATTGTACTGAAACAACGGAGCCTTACCTGCACATTGTACCGAAACAACGGAGCCTCACCTGAACATTGTACTGAAACAACGGAATTACCTGCACATTATACTGAAACAACTGAGCTTACCTGCGCATTGTACTGAAACAATGGAGCCTTACCTGCACATTGTACTGAAACAACGGAGCCGTACATGCACTGAAACAACTGAGCCTTACCTTCACATAGTACTGAAACAACGGAGCCTTACCTGCACATTGTACTGAAACAACGGAGCCTTACCTGCACATTGTACTGAAGCAACGGAGCCTTACCTGCAAATAATACTGAAACAACTGAGCCTTACCTGCACATTGTACTGAAACACCGGAATTACCTACATATGGTACTGAAACAACTGACCCTTACCTGCACATAGTACTGAAACAACGGAGCCTTACCTGCACATTGTACTGAAACAACGGAATTACCTGCACATAGTACTGAAACAACGGAGCCTTACTTGCACATAGTACTGAAACAACGGAGCCTTACCTGCACATTGTACTGAAACGACGGAGCCTTACCTGCACATTGTACTGAAACAACGGAGCCTTACATGCACATTGTACTGAAACAACGGAGCCTTACATGCACATTGTACTGAAACAACGGAGCCTTACCTGCAAATAGTACTGAAACAACCGAGCCTCACCTGCACATAGTACTGAAACAACGGAGCCTTACCTGCACAGTGTTCCGAAACAACTGAGCCTTACCTGCACATAGTACTGAAACAACGGAGCTTTACCTGCACATTGTACTGAAACAACGGAGCCTTACCTGCACATTTTACTGAAACAACGGAGCCTTACCTGCACATTGTACTGAAACAACGGAGCCTTACCTGCTAATAATACTGAAACAACTGAGCCTTACCTGCACATTGTACTGAAACAACGGAGCCTCACCTGCACATAGTAATGAAACAACGGAGCCTCACCTGCACATAGTACTGAAACAACGGAGCCATACCTGCACATTGTATTGAAACAACGGAAATACCTGCACATTGTACTAAAACAACGGAGTCTTACCTGCACATTATACTGAAACAACGGAGCCTTACCTGCACATTGTACTGAAACGACGGAGCCTTACCTGCACATGGTACTGAAACGACGGAGCCTTAACTGCACATTGTACTGAAACAACGGAATTACCTGCGCATTGTACTGAAACAACGGAGCCTTACCTGCACATTGTACCGAAACAACGGAGACTTACCTGCACATTGTACTGAAACAACGGAATTACCTGCACATTATACTGAAACAACTGAGCTTACCTGCACATTGTACTGAAACAATGGAGCCTTACCTGCACATTGTACTGAAACAACGGAGCCGTACATGCACTGAAACAACTGAGCCTTACCTGCACATAGTACTGAAACAACGGAGCCTTACCTGCACATTGTACTGAAACAACGAAGCCTTACCTGCACATTATACTGAAACAACGGAGCCTTACCTGCAAATAATACTGAAACAACTGAGCCTTACCTGCACATTGTAATGAAACTATGGAGCCTTACCTGCACATTGTACTGAAACAACGGAGCCGTACAGGCACTGAAACAACTGAGCCTTACATGCACATAGTACTGAAACAACGGAGCCTTACCTGCACATTGTACTGAAACAACGGAGCCTTACCTGCACATTGTACTGAAACGACGGAGCCTTACCTGCACATTGTACTGAAACAACGGAATTATCTGGACATTGTACTGAAACAACGGAGCCTTACCTGCACATTGTACCGAAACAACGGAGCCTTACCTGCACATTATACTGAAACAACGGAATTACCTGCACATTGTACTGAAACAACTGAGCTTACCTGCACATAGTACTGAAACAATGGAGCCTTACCTGCACATTGTACTGAAACAACGGAGCCGTACATGCACATTGTACTGAAACAACCGAACCTTACCTGCAAATAGTACTGAAACAACCGAACCTCACCTGCAAATAGTACTGAAACAACGGAGCCTTACCTGCACATTGTACTGAAACAACGGAATTACCTGCACACTGTACTGAAACAACTGACCCTTACCTACACATAGTATTAAAACAACAGAGCCTTACCTGCACATTGTATTGAAACAACGGAGCCTTACCTGCAAATATTACTGAAACAATCGAGCCTCACCTGCACACAGTACTGAAACAACGGAGCCTTACCTGCACATTGTACTGAAACAACTGAGCGTCACCTGCACATAGTACTGAAACAACGGAGCCTTACATGCACATTGTACTGAAACAACGAAATTACTTGCACATTGTACTGAAACAACTGTCCCTTACCTGCACATAGTACTGAAACAACGGAGCCTAACCTGCAAATAGTACTGAAACAACCGAGCCTCACCTGCACATAGTACTGAAACAACTTGAGCCTCACCTTCACATAGTACTGAAACGACGGAATTACCTGCACATTGTACTGAAACAACGGAGCCTTACCTGCAAATAGTACTGAAACAACCGAGTCTCACCTGCACACAGTACTGAAACTACGGAGCCTTACCTGCACATTGTACTGAAACAACGGAGCCTTACCTGCACAGTGTTCCGAAACAACTGAGCCTTACCTGCACATAGTACTGAAACAACGGAGCCTTACCGGCACATTGTACTAAAACAGCGGAGCATTACCTGCACATTTTACTGAAACAACGGAGCCTTACCTGCACATTGTACTGAAACAACGGAGCCTTACCTGCTAATAATACTGAAACAACTGAGCCTTACATGCACATTGTACTGAAACAACGGAGCCTCACCTGCACATAGTAATGAAACAACGTACCCTCACCTGCACATAGTACTGAAACAACGGAGCCATACCTGCACATTGTATTGAAACGACGGAATTACCTGCACAGTGTACTGAAACAACGGAGCCTTACCTGCACATTATACTGAAACAACGGAGCCTTACCTGCACATTGTACTGAAACGACGGAGCCTTACCTGCACATGGTACTGAAACGACGGAGCCTTACCTGCCCATTGTACTGAAACAACGGAATTACCTACACATTGTACTGAAACAACGGAGCCTTACCTGCACATTGTACCGAAACAACGGAGCCTTACCTGAACATTGTACTGAAACAACGGAATTACCTGCACATTATACTGAAACAACTGAGATTACCTGCACATTGTACTGAAACAATGGAGCCTTACCTGCACATTGTACTGAAACAACGGAGCCGTACATGCACTGAAACAACTGAGCCTTACCTGCACATAGTACTGAAACAACGGAGCCTTACCTGCGCATTGTACTGAAACAATGGAGCCTTACCTGCACATTGTACTGAAGCAACGGAGCCTTACCTGCAAATAATACTGAAACAACTGAGCCTTACCTGCACATTGTACTGAAACACCGGAATTACCTACATATGGTACTGAAACAACTGACACTTACCTGCACATAGTACTGAAACAACGGAGCCTTACCTGCACATTGTACTGAAACAACGGAATTACCTGCACATAGTACTGAAACAACGGAGCCTTACTTGCACATTGTACTGAAACAACGGAGCCTTACCTGCACATTGTACTGAAACGACGGAGCCTTACCTGCACATTGTACTGAAACAACGGAGCCTTACATGCACATTGTACTGAAACAACGGAGCCTTACCTGCAAATAGTACTGAAACAACCGAGCCTCACCTGTACATAGTACTGAAACAACGGAGCCTTACCTGCACAGTGTTCTGAAACAACTGAGCCTTACCTGCACATAGTACTGAAACAACGGAGCCTTACCTGTACATTGTACTGAAACAACGGAGCCTTACCTGCACATTTTACTGAAACAACGGAGCCTTACCTGCACATTGTACTGAAACAACGGAGCCTTACCTGCTAATAATACTGAAACAACTGAGCCTTACATGCACATTGTACTGAAACAACGGAGCCTCACCTGCACATAGTAATGAAACAACGTAGCCTCACCTGCACATAGTACTGAAACAACGGAGCCATACCTGCACATTGTATTGAAACGACGGAATTACCTGCACATTGTACTGAAACAACGGAGCCTTACCTGCACATTATACTGAAACAACGGAGCCTTACCTGCACATTGTACTGAAACGACGGAGCCTTACCTGCACATGGTACTGAAACGACGGAGCCTTACCTGCCCATTGTACTGAAACAACGGAATTACCTACACATTGTACTGAAACAACGGAGCCTTACCTGCACATTGTACCGAAACAACGGAGCCTTACCTGAACATTGTACTGAAACAACGGAATTACCTGCACATTATACTGAAACAACTGAGCTTACCTGCACATTGTACTGAAACAATGGAGCCTTACCTGCACATTGTACTGAAACAACGGAGCCGTACATGCACTGAAACAACTGAGCCTTACCTGCACATAGTACTGAAACAACGGAGCCTTACCTGCACATTGTACTGAAACAATGGAGCCTTACCTGCACATTGTACTGAAGCAACGGAGCCTTACCTGCAAATAATACTGAAACAACTGAGCCTTACCTGCACATTGTACTGAAACACCGGAATTACCTACATATGGTACTGAAACAACTGACACTTACCTGCACTTAGTACTGAAACAACGGAGCCTTACCTGCACATTGTACTGAAACAACGGAATTACCTGCACATAGTACTGAAACAACGGAGCCTTACTTGCACATTGTACTGAAACAACGGAGCCTTACCTGCACATTGTACTGAAACGACGGAGCCTTACCTGCACATTGTACTGAAACAACGGAGCCTTACATGCACATTGTACTGAAACAACGGAGCCTTACCTGCAAATAGTACTGAAACAACCGAGCCTCACCTGTACATAGTACTGAAACAACGGAGCCTTACCTGCACAGTGTTCCGAAACAACTGAGCCTTACCTGCACATAGTACTGAAACAACGGACCCTTACCTGTACATTGTACTGAAACAACGGAGCCTTACCTGCACATTTTACTGAAACAACGGAGCCTTACCTACACATTGTACTGAAACAACGGAGCCTCACCTGCTAATAATACTGAAACAACTGAGCCTTACCTGCACATTGTACTGAAACAACGGAGCCTCACCTGCACATAGTAATGAAACAACGGAGCCTCACCTGCACATAGTACTGAAACAACGGAGCCATACCTGCACATTGTATTGAAACAACGGAAATACCTGCACATTGTACTAAAACAACGGAGTCTTACCTGCACATTATACTGAAACAACGGAGCCTTACCTGCACATTGTACTGAAACGACGGAGCCTTACCTGCACATGGTACTGAAACGACGGAGCCTTACCTGCACATTGTACTGAAACAACGGAGCCTTACCTGCACATTGTACCGAAACAACGGAGCCTTACCTGCACATTGTACTGAAACAACGGAATTACCTGCTCATTATACTGAAACAACTGAGCTTACCTGCACATTGTACTGAAACAATGGAGCCTTACCTGCACATTGTACTGAAACAACGGAGCCGTACATGCACTGAAACAACTGAGCCTTACCTGCACATAGTACTGAAACAACGGAGCCTTACCTGCACATTGTACTGAAACAACGAAGCCTTACCTGCACATTATACTGAAACAACGGAGCCTTACCTGCAAATAATACTGAAACAACTGAGCCTTACCTTCACATTGTACTGAAACTATGGAGCCTTACCTGCACATTGTACTGAAACAACGGAGCCGTACATGCACTGAAACAACTGAGCCTTACCTGCACATAGTACTGAAACAACGGAGCCTTACCTGCACATTGTACTGAAACAACGGAGCCTTACCTGCACATTATACTGAAACAACGGAGCCTTACCTGCAAATAATACTGAAACAACTGAGCCTTACCTGCAAATTGTACTGAAACACCGGAAATACCTACATATGGTACTGAAACAACTGACCCATACCTGCTCATAGTACTGAAACAACGGAGCCTTACCTGCACATTGTAATGAAACAACGGAATTACCTGCACATTGTACTGAAACAACGGAGCCTTACTTGCACATTGTACTGAAACAACGGAGCCTTACCTGCACATTGTACTGAAACGACGGAGCCTTACCTGCACATTGTACTGAAACAACGGAGCCTTACATGCACATTGTACTGAAACAACGGAGCCTTACCTGCAAATAGTACTGAAACAACCGAGCCTCGCCTGCACATAGTACTGAAACAACGGAGCCTTACATGCACATTGTACTGAAACAACGGAATTACCTGCACATTGTACTGAAACAACGGAGCCTTACCTGCACAATATACTGAATCAACGGAGCCTTTCCTGCACATTGTACCAAACAACGGAGCCTTACCTGCATATTGTACTGAAACAACGGAATTATCTGCACGTTGTACTGAAACAACTGACCCTTACCTGCACATAGTACTGAAACAGCGGAGCCTTACCTGCACATTGTACTGAAACAACGGAGCCTTACATGCACATTGTACTGAAACAACGGAGCCTTACCTTCAAATAGTACTGAAACAACCGAGCCTCACCTACACATAGTACTGAAACAACGGAGCCACAACCTGCACAATGTACTGAAACAACGGAATTACCTGCACATTGTACTGAAACAACGGAGCCTTACCTGCATATTGTACTGAAACAACTGAGCCTTACCTGCAAATTGTACTGAAACAACCGAGCCTCACCTGCACACAGTACTGAAACAACGGAGCCTTACCTGCACATTGTACTGAAACAACGGAATTACCTGCACATTGTACTGAAACAACTGAGCCTTACCTGCACATAGTACTGAAACAACGGAGCCTTACCTGCACATTGTACTGAAACAACGGAGCCTTACCTGCACATTATACTGAAACAAGGAGCCTTACCTGCACATTGTACTGAAACAACGGAGCCTTACCTGCAAATAGTACTGAAACAACTGAGCCTTACCTTCAAATAGTACTGAAACAACGAAATTACCTGCACATTGTATTGAAACAGCTGACCCTTACCTGCACATAGTACTGAAACAACGGAGCCTTACCTGCACATTGTACTGAAACAACGGAATTACCTGCACATTGTACTGAAACAACGGAGCCTTACCTGCACATTGTACTGAAACAACGGACCCTTACCTGCATATTGTACTGAAACAACGGAGCCTTACCTGCACATTGTACTGAAACAACGGAATTACCTGCACATTGTACTGAAACAACGGAATTACCTTCACATTGTACTGAAACAACGGAGCCTTACCTGCACATAGTACTGAAACAACGGAGCCTTACCTGCATATTGTACTGAAACAACTGAGCCTTACCTTCAAATTGTACTGAAACAACCGAGCCTCACCTGCACACAGTACTGAAACAACGGAGCCTTACCTGCACATTGTACTGAAACAATGGAATTACCTGCACATTGTACTGAAACAACTGAGCCTTACCTGCACATAGTACTGAAACAACGGAATTACCTGCACATTGTACTGAAACAACGGAGCCTTACCTGCACATAGTACTGAAACAACGGAGCCTTACCTGCATATTGTACTAAAACAACTGAGCCTTACCTTCAAATTGTACTGAAACAACCGAGCCTCACCTGCACACAGTACTGAAACAACGGAGCCTTACCTGCACATTGTACTGAAACAATGGAATTACCTGCACATTGTACTGAAACAACTGAGCCTTACCTGCACATAGTACTGAAACAACGGAGCCTTACCTGCACATTGTACTGAAACAACGGAGCCTTACCTGCACATTATACTGAAACAAGGAGCCTTACCTGCACATTGTACTGAAACAACGGAGCCTTACCTGCAAATAGTACTGAAACAACTGAGCCTTACCTGCACATTGTACTGAAACAACGAAATTACCTGCACATTGTACTGAAACAACTGACCCTTACCTGCACATAGTACTGAAACAACGGAGCCTTACCTGCACATTGTACTGAAACAACGGAATTACCTGCACATTGTACTGAAACAACTGACCCTTACCTGCACATAGTACTGAAACAACGGAGCCTTACCTGCACATTGTACTGAAACAACGGACCCTTACCTGCAAATAGTACTAAAACAACGGAATTACCTGCACATTGTACTGAAACAACTGACCCTTACCTGCAAATAGTACTGAAACAACGGAGCCTTACCTGCACAATGTACTGAAACAACGTAATTACCTGCACATAGTACTGAAACAACGGAGCCTTACCTGCACATTGTACTGAAACAACGGAATTACCTGCACATTGTACTGAAACAACTGACCCTTACCTGCACATAGTACCGAAACAACGGAGCATTACCTGCACATAGTACTGAAACAACGGAGCCTTACCTGCACATTGTATTGAAACAACGAAGCATTACCTGCACATATTACTGAAAAAACGGAACATTACCTGCACATGTTACTGAAACAAGTGACCCTTACCTGCTCATAGTACTGAAACAACGGAGCCTTACCTGTACATTGTACTGAAACAACTGACCCTTACCTGCACATAGTACTGAAACAATGGAGCCTTACCTGCACATTGTACTGAAACAACGGAGCCTTACCTGCACATTGTACTGAAACAACGGAGCCTTACCTGCACATAGTACTGAAACAATGGAGCCTTACCTGCACATTGTACTGAAACAAAAGAGACTTACCTGCACATATTACTGAATGTCTCAGTATATCGCTGGCGTTTGGTTCTCAGCAGCCAGAGATGGTGCAAGGCTGACGCTGGATTCTTCGGCTGGTTCTGGAGGACCTGCATCCGGTGGATCGGTTGGTTGGTGAGCCACCGGAACAAGACTCGAACTCTTGACATGTCATCATCGTAGTCTTGGATCAGGTACTCTACCAGGGCATCTAGCGGTTTGCTGAGGACTGTCAGTGGAACCTGGTTTGTTGTGCAAACTTGTAGATCAAGGTTACAGTGTGTCTCATCTTGCGAGAAACATTATTTAACAAAATTATGATCATGATGATCTTAAGCATCTACCTGAATACAATTATAATTCGGATTGGCTTGTTTTGCAGTGTCAATGACATTGTGATTTATTGACGTTCTTAAATAGTGCAGGTGACACACTTTAGGTATTGTTGCAAATTGCTTGGAAAGATGCCCGTCTCTTTTTAATGAATTGGTTTTATAAGTGTCGCAGTATCGCCATGGCCATGAGTTCGAATAAAATCCTATTATTACTGAATACGGTGATTTTTTAAACTTCTTGTTATGAAGTTGTATGTTTAAGAAAACTAAAAACTTTAATAGTTTGAATAGCAGGTCAATGACGTTTAATGGCCAAAGCGCGCAACAGCGATCCTACGTTTACATATATTTATGACATGTACTTTCCACTTACTTGGATGGCTCTATCATATATGAGATATAGTTTCCATTTACTCGGATGGCCCTATCATATATGAGATATACTTTCCACTTACTCGGATGGCCCTATCATATATGAGATATAGTTTCCATTTACCCGGATGGCCCTATCTTATGTGAGATATACTTTCCACTTACTCGGATGGCCCTATCTTATGTGAGATATAGTTCCCACTTACTCGGATGGCCCTATCATATATGAGATATAGTTTCCACTTACTCGGATGGCCCTATCTTATATGAGATATAATTTCCACTTACTCGGATGGCCCTATCATATATGAGATATACTTTCCACTTACTCGGATGGCCCTATCATATATGACATATAATTTCCACTTACTCAGATGGCCCTATCATACTCGGATGGCCCTGTCATATATGAGATATACTTTCCACTTACTCGGATGGCCCTGTCATATATGAGATATACTTTCCACTTACTCGGATGGCCCTATCATACATGAGATATACTTTCCACTTACTCGGATGGCCCTATCATACATGAGATATAGTTTCCCACTTTCTCGGATGGCCCTGTCATATATGAGATATACTTTCCACTTACTCGGATGGCCCTATCATACATGAGATATAGTTTCCACTTACTCGGATGGCCCTATCATATATGAGATATACTTTCCACTTACTCGGATGGCCCTATCATGCATGAGACATACTATGAGATATACTTTCCACTTACTCGGATGGCCCTATCATACATGAGATATACTTTCCACTTACTCGGATGGCCCTATCATACATGAGATATACTTTCCACTTACTCGGATGGCCCTATCATGCATGATATATACTTTCCATTTACTCGGATGGCCTTATCATGCATGATATATACTTTCCACTTACTCGAATGGCCCTATCATGCATGAGATATACTTTCCACTTACTCGGATGGCCCTATCATACATGAGCTTTGACTTACTCGGATGGCCCTATCATGCATGAGATATACTTTCCACTTACTCGGATGGCCCTATCATGCATGAGACACACTTTCCACTTACTCGGATGGCGCCTTACTCGGATGGCCCTATCATACATGAGATATACTTTCCACTTACTCGGATGGCCCTATCATACATGAGATATACTTTCCACTTACTCGGATGGCCCTATCATACATGAGATATACTTTCCACTTACTCGGATGGCCCTATCATACATGAGATATACTTTCCACTTACTCGGATGGCCCTATCATACATGACCTATAGTTTCAACTTACTCGGATGGCCCTGTCATATATGACATATAGTTTACACTTACTCGGATGGCCCTATCATATATGACATATAGTTTCCACTTACTCGGATGGCCCTATCATACATGAGATATACTTTCCACTTACTCGGATGGCTCTATCATACATGAGATATACTTTCCACTTACTCGGATGGCCCTATCATATATGAGATATACTGTCCACTTACTCGGATGGCCCTATCATACATGAGATATACTTTCCACTTACTCGGATGGCCCTATCATACATGAGATATACTTTCCACTTACTCGGATGGCCCTATCATACATGACCTATAGTTTCCACTTACTCGGATGGCCCTGTCATACATGAGATATACTTTCCACTTACTCGGATGTCCCTGTCATATATGAGATATACTTTCCACTTACTCGGATGGCCCTGTCATCTATGACATATAGTTTCCACTTACTCGGATGACCCTATCATATATGAGGTATACTTTCCACTTACTCGGATGGCCCTATCATGCATGAGATATACTTTTCACTTACTCGGATGGCCCTATCATACATGAGATATACTTTCCACTTACTCGGATGGCCCTATCATACATGAGATATACGTTCCACTTACTCGGATGGCCCTATCATATATGAGATATACTTTCCACTTACTCGGATGGCCCTATCATACATGAGATATACTTTCCACTTACTCGGATGGCCCTATCATACATGAGATATACTTTCCACTTACTCGGATGGCCCTATCATACATGACCTATAGTTTCCACTTACTCGGATGGCCCTGTCATATATGAGATATACTTTCCACTTACTCGGATGGCCCTGTCATATATGACATATAGTTTACACTAACTCGGATGGCCCTGTCATATATGACATATAGTTTCCACTTACTCGGATGACCCTATCATATATGACATATAGTTTCCACTTACTCGGATGGCCCTATCATACATGCGATATACTTTCCACTTACTCGGATGGCCCTATCATACATGAGATATACTATGAGATATACTTTCCACTTACTCGGATGGCCCTATCATACATGAGATATACTTTCCACTTACTCGGATGGCCATATCATACATGAGATATACTTTCCACTTACTCGGATGACCCTATCATAATTATATGAGATATACTTTCCACTTACTCGGATGGCCCTATCATGCACGAGATATACTTTCCACTTACTCGGATGGCCCTATCATGCATGAGATATACTTTCCACTTACTCGGATGGCCCTATAATATATGAGCTTTCCACTTACTCGGATGGCCCTATCATGCATGATATATACTTTCCACTTACTCGGATGGCCCTATCATGCATGAGATATACTTTCCACTTACTCGGATGGCCCTATCATACATAAGTTATACTTTCCACTTACTCGGATGGCCCTATCATACATGCGATATACATTCCACTTACTCGGATGGCCCTATCATACATGAGATATACTTTCCACTTACTCGGATGGCCCTATCATACATGATATATACTTTCCACTTACTCGGATGTCCCTATCATATATGAGATATATTTTCCACTTACTCGGATGGCCCTATCATATATGAGATATACTTTCCACTTACTCGGATGGCCCTATCATATATGACATATAGTTTCCACTTACTCGGATGGCCATATTATACATGAGATATACTTTCCACTTACTCGGATGGCCCTATCATAGTTTCAACTTACTCGGATGGCCCTATCATATATGAGATATAGTTTCCACTTACTCGGATGGCCCTATCATATATGAGATATAGTTTCCACTTACTCGGATGGCCCGGTCATATATGACATGTAGTTTCCACTTACTCGGATGGCCTTATCATATATGACATACAGTTTCCACTTACTCGGATGGCCCTATCATACATGGCATATAGTTTACACTTACTCGGAGGCCCTATCATATATGACATATACTTTCCACTTACTCGGATGGCCCTATCATACATGAGATATACTATGATATATACTTTCCACTTACTCGGATGGCCCTATCATACATGAGATATACTTTCCACTTACTCGGATGGCCATATCATACATGAGATATACTTTCCATTTACTCGGATGACCCTATCATAATTATATTAGATATACTTTCCACTTACTCGGATGGCCCTATCATGCATGAGATATACTTTCCACTTACTCGGATGGCCCTATCATGCAAGTGATATACTTTCCACTTACTCGGATGGCCCTATAATATATGAGCTTTCCACTTACTCGGATGGCCCTATCATGCATGAGATATACTTTCCACTTACTCGGATGGCCCTATCATGCATGAGATATACTTTCCACTTACTCGGATGGCCCTATCATACATAAGTTATACTTTCCACTTACTCGGATGGCCCTATCATACATGCGATATACTTTCCACTTACTCGGATGGCCCTATCATACATGAGATATACTTTCCACTTACTCGGATGGCCCTATCATACATGATATATACTTTCCACTTACTCGGATGTCCCTATCATATATGAGATATATTTTCCACTTACTCGGATGGCCCTATCATATATGAGATATACTTTCCACTTACTCGGATGGCCCTATCATATATGACATATAGTTTCCACTTACTCGGATGGCCATATTATACATGAGATATACTTTCCACTTACTCGGATGGCCCTATCATAGTTTCAACTTACTCGGATGGCCCTATCATATATGAGATATAGTTTCCACTTACTCGGATGGCCCGGTCATATATGACATGTGGTTTCCACTTTCTCGGATGGCCCCATCATATATGACATGTAGTTTCCACTTACTCGGATGGCCTTATCATATATGACATACAGTTTCCACTTACTCGGATGGCCCTATCATACATGGCATATAGTTTACACTTACTCGGAGGCCCTATCATATATGACATATAGTTTCCACTTACTCTGATGGCCCCATCATACATGACATTAGTTTCCACTTACTCGGATGGCCCTATCATATATGACATATAGTTTCCACATACTCGGATGGCCCTATCATATATGACCTATAGTTTCCACTTAATCGGATGGCCCTATCATACATGACATATAGTTTCCACTTACTCGGATGGCTCTATCATATATGAAATATAGTTTGCACTTACTCGGATGGCCCGATCGTCCACCAGCATATACTCGGAAATATCTATGATTTCCAATTTGTTGCGGTGCGGGGGTCTCGGCCAAGGAAGCGTCTCTGGCATTTTCCGAAGATCTTTGACATATAAATCGTGCTTCTCCGACAGCTTGTAGGCCTTGGATGGAGGTTTTGTGTAAAGCGCGGGTAAGTCCGGCCCACCTTTCATTTTCTGTAAAAAATAAAAAAGTAAAAAAGAAAGAAACGATATAATCCAAATGTGGGATTGAGGCGATCTGGCAGACTGATTGGTGACTGGAAAACCATCCTAATGTGTTTCACTTTCACATGAAATGTGTTCATGCATTAAATTGAACAGCAGTTTAATTATTGTTTATTAAAATGTTTGGTCTGGAAAACTCCACCTTAATCATACATACTGTATCAATAAAAGCATACAATTTTATGGATCAAAAGACAATAATTCATTTTAGGCTTAAAGCGCCAAAAACATCAAACATGAGCCAAGTCGACGTGTTTTTCCAAACTATATCATTAACTAACGTAGTATTAAGGAACCTAGTTTAGTGCATATGCATCTGAAACATATGCTGGTTTTGTTCATGTTTAGATCGCACACGCACCCACCCCCAACCCGCCCCCCCACCCCAAAAAAACCCCACCCCACCCCCACCCCCAGTCTCTTTAAAGATACATTATTGTGTCTGATCTTTATCGCATCCAAAAAAGGAGCATGAACGGGGAATATTAATTACTTCTGTACAACTATTTAGGAAACACACACACACACACACACACACACACACACATCTTTCAGACATACTATAAAAGTAAAAGTAAAGTAAAGTGTTTGTTTATTATAGTGTCACCCCTATTGAAAGGGCAAGTCAATTTTAACTTATGAGACACCTTTGTCTTGAACATCATTACTTCCCGATTCCTATTTTTTAATGCCAGGCACCAGGCAGGTAGGCAATCGGTAACCGTTATTTAACTAGCTGGCGGCTCACCAACCGATCTCTCTTCAGTATTATACTAGTTTTAACGTCGGGACATCGTCTGTATTGTATTTCGTTTAATATGTCATTATCGGAGTGCCGTATAAAAAGGTTATTAATTAACTCTTTTGCTGCCACAGTCGAAGACATTGATTTTTGAGACCAATGTAAACCCAGATCAACCTGTCCATAATGTGCATACTGATCAGGGTTTACACTGTACCCGGTCGGTAAGAATGTTTTCCATAACACTTTATATACAAAGTTTTAATATAAATTTTAGCAGACGACATTTAAAATTTGGCGGCGAAAGTTATGTTATATATAATCCGTTATTCTCCACGACCGCTGTAGCTAAAATTTGCTTTTTTCGGGAAGACATACCTGAGTTTATTTTAAAAATAGGTAACTCCAACCCTAACTATAACCCTAACCATTTCCATGAGTTGCCATCAGTATGTACATTTCACTTATTACGATTTCAAAACTGTTTGAATGCTGGGTTCAATTTTTACACTCGTTTTATTCTTTTCATCCACGCCAACCTACTACGCGATTAAATTCAATCTGAAAGCGTATTTTCTCTCATGACACTTTCTAATAGATATATTTCCGCACATGTTTATTCCATGTTAGATTCTATGATTATAAATAAAGTGCAGAATTGTCTTAAAGTTATATTTTTCTAAGTTTATAAAAATCTCAAAATAAAATTTGGCTTTTAATTGGAGTCTAATTTAAGATCCAATGAGTGGGTGTTAATCTGATGAGAAAACAACAACAACATTACATACACATACATTTTGGGGGATACAGATAGTAAAGTCAGTTTTACAAGAAAATAGAAAAGGAAACGGAAAACACACGCTAACAAAAACACGAATCAATGGAAAAAGAAAAACACTAAATGCTTACCTTTTTAATACAATTAAGACCACTCATTTTAATTTTCAGTTTTCAATCATTTCATACAAAAAAAACACTATATTTGAAGAATTTAATATTGAAATAATACTTGAAACAAAATGTCGGCCATTTTAAAAATCGTTAACACGAAGAACACGTCGTTCCAATATCTCCCGTTTGTTTATGTCTATTGTTTAAAACCATGCCACATAAATCAAAACATTAAATTCAACCAAGTAATTAATAAATGCTATTAGATTACACTTTCATATAATCGTGTACGTAGAACAAGTAGCCAAATGTAGGCCTTTTGTTTTAAACAATTGTGTTAAAAGTTAAATTGTCGATTGACAAATTGTTTGCAAATATTACTTGTCACATTGTAAAGTTTTCAATTTAAAAGTCAGTCAAGCTTTCCGGTTAAATCGACAAGATATACAATATAAAACGACAGACAAAGAGAAAGAGGAAACAAAGACAGAAATGAAACACGGAAAGAAAGAATGAACAAATAAATAATTTAAAAACAACAACGAAAAACGAAGGACTGTAAGGAGAGAGGAAGGAAACTGAAATAATAGTTTGGAGAAGCTTTGTTCACCGCATAGCAGAAGTTATTTACTTTTATAATTTTTAATAATTATACATGTATAATGGTATATATATATACGGCTTTATAAGAATTGTTGACGATCGGGAATTCCAACACGAGGTTATAATTGTTTTTTTCGGAACCGATGCTTTGCCTTTATCGACTTATCTTGGAAATAAACGTTTTTTTAGGACAGTTACGGTTATTCACAATCTCTACCCAGAGTTGTCGTTCCTTGCATATAATAAACTTGTTCAAACTTATGAAAATAGGAGTATACTTCAAAGTGTAGTCTTAGTGGCCATTATCTACAATAATGGTCCAAAAACGTATCATCACTCAGTCAATTACACAACAAAGAAAGTTCTTAATAGTGTGTGTGCGTGCGTGCGTGCGTGCGTGTGTTGTTTTACGTCATTTTCAACACTTGCAAGGTTATATACGACGGTCTTTTTTTTGTGGTGGAGGCAGACCACCTAATTTTCCTGGGTAGAACCAGTACTGTACACCTCCCGCCATCCGTAAGAATAATAATGACTGTATTATATGCCTTTTTTTGTTACTGGCCAATCGATACGTTCGGTAATTTCCTTTCTAAAAATTAAAATAACCAGAAACTGTCACAGACAATAATATCGCCCGCAAATGTTGCATTGACAGGCCCGTAGCCAGACCCGATATTTAACCGAAGCAAACCCATTCTAGGGGAGTCTGAGGACATGTCCCGCGGAAAATGCATTTTAGTCATTCCCATGTCAGATTTTCAGTTTTAAGTTAAAGACAGATATATTCAAGTCTATTTCAGTGACTTGTTTTGATATTCCATAACATGATTAGAATGCTTACTTCAGTGTTTGGTACCTTCCCAAAATGCTACCGAGGCGACTGCATCGGTGTGCCTCAGCGTAGCTGCAGGCCTGCCTTAATAATTGAATTGAATTGGGAGTTTACGGCGCACAAACACAATAAAAGTTATATGGCGCCAAACAGGGATGAACATGCCACGCTCATCCTCCATTTACATCTAGATAGAAATATGGAGAATGGGCCTATAACCGTCTAACCTGCAGGACTACAGCAAATACTATTGTAGACACTCCATTTACGATGGATCCACGTTTCCACATTTGCTTATGCGGTGCCATGAAGAACACATTGAATTAGCATGAAAAAAAAAGAAGACAAAATGAACATGAAGGTGGTCCTACCCCTCCGCCTCTAGCGGGATTTGCAGTGGTTGTATTCTACCCAGGCAACCACACGGGGGCCTGCTTTGAGGGCATAACAAACATTTTGCTAAATTCCTTTTTTAAATTGAAATAACAGTTGTGTTAACAAATACTGTTGGATGGACAGGCATTACCATTCCATGGACCGGATTTTGCAATCCTGCCCAAAACAGTCTACATGTGTATGGTAATTAATTGAACTCAACAATTATTCAGTTTTAAATATTTTATTTTAAAATATGTGTGTTAATATAGTATATATGCGATAAACAGAACATAAAAGCAAATTAGTACATATTATTTTAGAACATTCAACATTTATGTACTATTGTAGAAGTAGATTAAATGACCTTTCTGTTTTAGTTTTTATTCTTATGAGGTCTATTTTTTTATGAGGTTTATTTAGTGTCTCTGCCACAATGTATATGTTATGTACATATATAGTGTTGCACATCATTACAAATAATTATTTAATATCAATTGATTAGGCAAAGTCTATAATGAACATTGTACTGAAATTGCAGACATGTCAATCTGATAATTCTAAAGCGTGTAACATAATATATCACGCATAGTCGGATACTCATTGTACTTTAAAAAGGGTTCAAGGTGTATCTTATATTTTTTGACCCCGGAACCGCTCCGGGACGTAGGTTATAGAAGATAATACACTACACGTATTAATAATTGACTTTTAGAAAATGTCAAACAATAGTAAAATGTATGCATGCACATTATATTCTTTATTACTATATATCATAAACTATAAGCGTGTTTCATTGTTCTAGAAACAGAATGAATGAATGGTGTTTTACGGCACATAAATCGGTCATCTTGTGCGCAAAAACTGATGAAAGATGAAGAAATTAAGTTGTATTTGAAATTTAATGTAAATGTTTAAAGATAAAACTAGAAACAGTCACATGTGATTAAATAGTTTTGATCATTCTGACTGGAAATATTCCAAATAGTTCAAAAGGTCAAATAAATTAAAAATGCAATTACACGGTCATTTTTTCATATTTTTGCACATAGCTTGGTATATGTAATCGCCTATAAAAGATAAACAACGATTTTTTATATTTCGCAAACACGAACGTCTGCCTTGGGGCCCAGGATGGGTGAAAATGTGGGTGGAAATGAAACATTATGATGATGGCTCTGACACAGTGTCCCTCAGAGGGGTCAAAAGGTCGAATACACTAAAAATTCAATTACAATGTAATTTTTCCATATTCTTGCACATAACTTGGTGCATGTAAACGTCTATAAATTAAACGATTTTATTATTATACCCACGTCTTTGAAAAAAAACAGGGTATATTAAAATCGCTTCCGTTTGTCCGTTCGTCCGTCCGTTACCGCATTTTCTTCTAAACCGCTGAACGGAATTCAACCAAACTTAGGGTATGACATCACCATACGATGACGGCGTGCAAGAGCAACATTATTTTTGGCTCCGAACCCAGGGGCCCTCAGGAGGGTCAAAGAAACAAAAAATTCAATTACACTGTCATTTTTCATATTTTTGCGAATAACTTGGTATATGTAATCGTCTATAAAAGATAAACAACATATCAAACGATTTTTTATTTTTATTTTGCAAACTCGAACGTCTGCCCTGGGCCCTGGGTCGGGCAGGGGGGATTTGGGATAGTTTTTTTTGTTGTAATTATCTCTCAAATTAAACATTATGATGATGGCGCTGCACCCAGGTCCCTCAGGGTGTGTCAAAAGGTCAAATACACTAAAAATTCAATTACACTGTCATTTTTCCATATTCTTGCAAATAACTTGGTGTATGTAAACGTCTATAAAAGATAAGCAACATATTATATGATTTTATTATTTTTATTATATCGACATATAATTACACTGTATACATTTGTTTCCTCCTATGTTACGATATTCTGTCACTGGTATTCGCAACTAACAGATACTGGAAATATAAAAAAAAAATCTTATTACAATCCTTAAAGTATTACCCCTGAACAGATACACACTTTCGGAGTCTCGAAATCCATGACGTAAACGCAGCAAAGTAGTCTCCCCTTGGTATACTGTTGAGACACTGAAATAGTCCGGCACCAAGGGCACTTCTGGAAGCACAGCGTCTACCAGAGAGGTTTTTCTTCAGCAAATGGAATAGGAAAAGGTCACAGGGTCGGGAGAATAAGGTGGGTGTTCAAGCTTTCCTTGCTCCAAGAAAGACTGCACAATTTTAGCTTTGTGAGCTGAGGCATTGTCATGAATCAGCTGGATGCCACCATTCAAAATTTACTAGGGCGTTTTTTCTTGTAATCATTTTTGACTGCTTTGAGAACTTTGTCCTTGTAAAATTTGGACGTGATGGTTTTTCCGTTTGCATGGAATTTGTACCACACGGCCACTGGAATTAAAGAAAATTGCATACAAAACCTTTTTAGCGCTTTTTGTTCGTTTTGCAATAACCGGTCTTGCCTGATTTTTACCCAACCATTGTTTATTGTTTATCCGCCGCTGGGGTCAAAATAGTACACCCATGTTTCATCTCCAGTGAGCAACTCAGAAATTTTTCTAGGACGACAATTTTCATATTTTTAAAGAAGATTTTTAGCACATTTTAAGCGTTTGGCCTTTTGTTCATTTGACAGCAAACGAGGGACCCATCTAGCACAAAGTTTCTTTAATTTCAAACAGTTGTTCAAAATGTGATGAGTTGTGCCTTCTGAGATGCCAAGACTATTAGCTATCTTAGAAACTGTATACCGCCCATCTTCGTCTACCATGGCCTTCACAGCATCAATGTTCTCCTTTGTTGCTGCAACAACAGGCCTGCCAGGACGGTTACGGTCTTTAATGCTAAGTTTACCCCCTTAATATGTCTTACACGCCTGCTAGACTCCGCAACCGCCTCCAAAAAGAGGTGCTAATACGACGTTTCGGAGGCACTTCCGATGCGGTTGCAATTGAAGCAGCAACGGTAAGTGTGAATTTAATATTTTCGTTTTTTTCGGCCATAACTCGATCTTTTTCAAAAATCGGGGAATGTGGTACGATGTAGGAATGTTTTCCCTTCCTGTTTCATGTATTGGTTTCGAAATATATTGAAAAATGTGGTCTGTAGAATTGTCATAAGTAAATCGACGAGTGTAATTTTCTCAACTGGACATGATTTTTACTCCGTTTTTTTGCTGTTTTATGAGAAATCTGCCCACGAATGAGGTCTATGACTTTGACATCACATATCTTTCATCGTTCAACGAAAGAAATTCAATCGAATATAAATTGAAAAGAATTATGGTCATTTTTTATGAAGAGGTTAATTTTTTATGAAGAGGCGGTGTCGGAGAGTAAGAGGCGGATTCGGAGAGTAAGAGGCGGTTTCGGAGACATGTAAACGCTTGCAATTATTGTGAAAATTGTAAAATTCAATACGTTTCAATAAATGCCGTTGTTACTGTTTCGTCCAAGAATATATCTTCCGTATCACAAGTCAAATCACATTTGGTGTAGTCATGGTCCTTTTTAGACCTTAGTCTATTCTTACAGAGATAGACGAGGAAGCCCAGTTGGGTTTGGAGGCTGAACATGTTGCATTATACATATAATATACCTCTAAAGAACACACTTATAAAACTGTTTCCTACAGTTTTCAGATGTCTCCGTTGTTTCCAGTATTAATTATGTTTTATCGAGGAAAATTCTGGAACGAGCTCGAAAGATGAGAATATTTTAAAAAGTCATTTTATCTGATATTGTTTAAAATTTACAACAGTGTATCATTTCGTTTAAAAGAAAAAAATGATACTAGGTTAGATTTTCAATATTACATAATACAAAGTAGGGAGACTGCAGAATATCAGTCATTATTTACGAAAATCGGACAATTTAAACAGCAAAATAAGATTATTTATTATGCCTATTTATAAATCGAAAATGAAAGTACTTCAAAAGTCATGAAAGAGAAAGCGTTATGTTTAGACGGTACAATGATGGTAAATAAAAGCATTAGGTTTTACTTATTAAACTATGAACTCCTATGTTTGTACAAACAAATAATTTGTTACAAAATGATTTATAAACAATTTATTGAAATATTAAGTAATCCGTTGGCGGTTATGCGTATGCGTATGCGTATGCAGACAAAAGCCATATTTTGCTCGGAAATGCGTCTTAGTATAGAGGCCTATCGTCAGTTGTGACGTAACCTGTGTCTGTATAGAATGGCATTTGTTCAATACAATACCAGTATGTACTATAGTCAGGTAGGCATGGAATGAAAACACACCTTTTTTACAATTGACAGAAAATGCAGTTATTTTATAAAATGATTTTTGTTTAAAGTTAATAAATAGAGTTCTACTTTAGTTTGAATTACACATTTATGCTATACATACAATGCAGTTTGGTATACATTTATACGTAAATTGTAGTTATTGTGTAATTTGGCAAATTAAAAAAAGTTGTTCCATTTTATGCCTAACAGTCTATACTTGACGACAGATGCACATTGTTGCTGACCTTTTAGCTAAACATATATTTCTAGGAATCTGGTCCTCGGTAAATAATTGTTAGGATGATAATAAAAGGTATAAGATCGGCTTTGAAACTGATGAAAAATGAATTAAAGTTTTTTAAACTTTATAAGAATGCACCCAGTACTATTATTGATAGAGGATTGGACTAAATGAATGTGCTTATCATTTATTTAGAATTCATTTGCATCTATTAAGCGATTTCGGATCAGATCAACTGTAGGTTACATCGTGCATTTTACGGAAGATTCGGTAAATTTAGTAGCGACCAAGACTTATTGTTCAATGATGGGTAGGACCAGTAACAAGTATTTGCACAAATAACTCATCATAAACAATTGTATTGATACATTACTTATCAATTAAAATCAGTATAGATCTATTATATAGAGTGTGTCTCCGAAACCGCCGCTTACTCTCCGAATCCGCCTCTTACTCTCCGACACCGCCTCTTCATAAAAAATGACCATAATTCTTTTCAATTTATATTCGATTGATTTGTTTTTCATTGAACGATAAAAGATAGGTGATTTCAAAGTCATAGACCTCATTCGTGGGCAGATTTCTCATAAAACAGCAAAAAAACGGAGTAAAAATCATGTCCAGTTGAGAAAATTACGCTCGTCAATTGACTCATGACAATTCTACAGACCACATTTTTCAATATATTTCGAAACCAACACATGAAACAGGAAGGGAAAACATTCCTACGTCGTACCACATTCCCCGATTTTTGAAAAAGATCGAGTTAGGATCGAAAAAAACGAAAATATTAAATTCACACTTACCGTTGCTGCTTCAATTTAAATCTCCGCAACCGCATCGGAAGTGTCTCCGAAACGTCGTATTATCACCTCTTTTTGGATGCGGTTGCGGAGTCTAGTAGGCGTGTCTTAGCCCAACGAAAAACCGTTCTCAATGTCACGGCAGAACTGCCATGTACACGGCACAGTTCAGCATAAATCTCTTTTGCAGGTACTTTTAAAGCAACCCTGGCTTTAATGTAAGCCCTAATTTCAATTTTTCCTTCACTTTTCATGATATCATTGAAATATATAGCACTACACATGAGTGCGCATAATTCAACAATGGATATCTCCGTCAATTGGTATCCTATTAAACCGTTATTTTGCATGTACGTAGTTGGTGAAACCGCATTCAAATGCACGAGTTTTCAGTGCGGAAATATAAGGCGTTTTCTACGGAAGCGCATTAGTGACAGAATATATTGAATGCCCCTCATATAGTTGTGCCTGGAGGAAGGGGCATCAAATACACTAATAATGCAATTACGTGGTCATTTTTTCATACTTTTGCACATTAATTGGTATAATAGTCATCTAATAAAGAGATACACAGCATGTCAAATGATTTATTATTTAAAACTCGGACGTCTTTCCTGGGGTTCGGGTTGGAGGGCGTGGGTGGTGGGTAACAAGGGGTCAATTTATTTAAAAATTATTTCAAATAAACATTTTGATGAAGGGGTTACATTGTATATACTGTGCGGCTGTGTGTGTGGGGAAGGGGGTGGTGTGCAGGGGAAGTGACCTGTGTGAATAAAACGTGGGTATTTAACGAAGGCTGCGCCATCTAATTCGTTCTAGTAGTAATTGGTAACGCGGTTAAACAGTTGTCAGCAGCATTCAATAGGGTAGCATTCTTAGTTTTCCATCAATGGAGTTAAATGCAAATATTGTTGGATGGACTTTCGAATCCGAAATTTTGATGTGTGCTTAATAAAAAAACTTGCTAAGCCTTTTTCCTCAGTACATTATTATCAACAGTTAATTATATGTAAATTAATTTACATTTATTTTAGTGTAATTAATATTAATGATTGAACAAATGCAAGTTATGCATAAAAACTAGTGGGATGTTGTGATTTTAATTGAATTGAATTGGGGTTTTACGGAGCACCAACACAAGACAGGTTATATGGCGCCAAACAAGGATGAACATCCTCCATTTACATATAGATAAAATATGGAGAATGGGCCTAGAACCTTTTAACCTGCAGAGTTGCTGCAAATTCTATTGTAGACACTCCATTTACCACGGAGCCACGTTTCCACATTTGCATATGCAGTGTCATGAAGAATACCTTGAATGAGCATGATAAAAAAATGACAAAATGAACATGAAGTGGTGGTCCTACCCATCTGCCTCTAGCGGGATTTGCAGAGGTTGTATTCTACCCCGGCAACCGCACGGGGATTGTGATTTAAAAAGATTCAGATTGTCATGTGTCCCTTTAAAAGGAAATTAATAAATAAGTTGAACAAGAGAAAGATTGTTGTTTGTTTTGTGTCTAGAATCTTTACAAAATATAATTGCACATGTTGGATTAGTTGAAAAGTAAGTCCATGAGATTTTGAAATACCATACCAACTTGAAATGTTAATACCATAGCTATTCAGAGGCTGCAACATGAAAGAAAATGTGGGCTCTCTTTGATACCATCCTATATAATTGTACAAAACCTATCTCATTGCCTATAATTGATGCAATTAACAGCTTGCCAAGATATCTGTTCACAAAATGACATTTTAATCTAAAGGTGTTCATGTTTTATCAACAGAAAAATAACGCCATACAATGGTAATGACAGTTTAATCAGCATGGTTGTTATAAACGTTGACTGGAGTATCAAATTACCCAGCTGCAGTAGCCACAATTAAGTTCAACTCACATTGAAATTTGTATACATTGAAGGAGCAATTGTTGTAAATTGCTAAAACTTGACAATATAATTGCTACTTCAAATAAGTAATAAACTGTATTTCTCTTCATAGAGTATATATATTCATTTAGAAGTGTAAAGGCAAAAACAATCCAAAAATCAATACTATTGGACTAATTGCTTGACCCAGGGTCAGTTCAGTGGCTGGAAGTTATTAAAATAACAGTGAGTTTAGAGAATCCAGTGAGTTTAGATATGAAATCTGTAACACTGTACTTCGCGATGTTATGCTGTTAAATGTAATCAAATTTGGAGATGGTTTTGAACTGGATTTTATAGTCGCACCAACAGCTAAGGTCATATGGCGACTTTCCAGCTTCCACTGGTGTAGGAAGACCCCAGGTGCCCCTCCGGGCAATTTTCGTGCACGGGCACCTGGGTAGAACCACCGACGTTCCGCAATCCAGCTGGATAGCTTCCTCACATAAAGATTCCTAGGCCCCTGAGGGATCGAACCAACAGCGGTGAGGGGTAAGTGATTGCAAGTCAGAGACTCTAACCACTCGGCCACAGACGCCCCCAATTTGGAAATGGTATATGTATTGTGAAATTGGGAGACAGTACATCTATTTAAGAGAACACTGAACTTGACCCATGGTCAGTTGGAGGCTGAAAATCACTGGAATAAGAAGGACAATGACAAGGAGGTTATATATGAAATTTGAACACTACTCCAAAGAACAAACAAGAGCACCGCCTGCGGGTGCCTGACTCTTGTCTGTTCGTGGACCTTAACCAGAATTCTAAGTTCAAAAAAGGGCATAACTGTTGCAAAATGCAAAACAGAGTTATGAAGCGGGATTGGATGTGTGATGTTATGATGTAGAACAACTATGCAAAGTTTCAAAGCTGTAACTGTAATAGTTACTGAAAAAAGTGGACCTTAACGCAAAACCTAACCAAAATTCTAAGTTCAAAAAGGGGCATAACTTTTGCAAAATGCATAACAAAGTTATGAAACTTGATGTGAAGTGTGATGTTATGATGTAGAACAACTATGTGATGTTTCAAAGCTGTAGCTGTAAAAGTGGACCTTAACGCAAAACATAACCAAAATGCTAAGTTCAACAAGGGGCATAACTGTTGCAAAATGCCTAACATAGTTATGAAGCTTGATTTGCTGTGTGATGTTATGATGTAGAACAACTATTCAAAGTTTCAAAGCTGCAACTGTATTAGTTACTGAAAAAAGTGGACCTTAACCAAGATTCACGCAGCGACGACGCAGGCGCCGATCAAGTCATGACAATAACTCATCTCGTTTTTTCAAAAACAGACGAGCTAAAAAGTTATAAGAATTTAACATAAACCTTAACCAAAACTTTACGCAAATCTTAACCAAAATCTTAATGCAAACTTAAACAACAGTACATATTGTATTATATCTTTCTTATCCTTGGGAGTAGAATGTTCATATGTAACCTCCTTGTCATTGTCCTTCTTAATGCCAATAACTTCCAGCTCTCCAACTGACCATGAGTTGGAATCAATGACACTTAAATACATGTACCGTCACGAAATTATAACGCAAAATATTGACGGTACATGTATTTAAGTGACACCGACTCCATCCCATGGTCAGTTGGAGGGCTGGAAGTTATTATACAATATGTTGACGCCGTCGAGCCCGCTAACATTAGCTTGGCGCCTATGTCTCGCATTTTTATAAAAGGCGAGTCAAAAAATAACATCCTACATAGCAACAAATTTAAGATACCTTAGAACAATACGTGTAGCAAGTAAATCAGAGGGTAGAATCTTGAAACTTGCATTTATAAATAATGTAGTAATTTCTGCCCGATGATATTAAAAAGAGAGTACAGCGAGCTGTACTGTAAGATTGTAAGAACTATATCTTGGTAATCTTTTCAGCTGCATATTGCTGAAGATCTTTTAAATCAGTAGTATCAATTTCAACCACCCTATGGGACAAGTGAAGTATGGGTTCGATAACGTCAAGGTTTTCTAAAGGCCTTGTAATGTTCTTATAGTATTCTAATTTTGAACCAACGATGGCCTTAAAATTTTACACTGGAAACTCTTTGTCCAGTTTTTCACGCCAAACAGACTCATTATTAAACTTGTCAAAATTAAGAGCTAGCCAAACAGATATTACGGTAGATAAATCGAAAAAAAATTGGATCTTTAGAATCCCATATCTGTACAATCTCACTTGTCAGGATTGTATCTTGATCCCAGTTGTACATAACAAGTAACACTGATTTTTCTGTTGCAAGAAATGAAGGGATGAAATGATTTGATAGATGGCTATTTTTCTTTACTTCACAGAACGAATTCACTATTGCCTGAGCCACTGTTTGAGATAAAGCTTGCATCTTGTTCATGTTTTTATCTGTTGAACTTCCACATAATTGAGGATAACTACCATCTGAATCGGAGTCTGTAACATAATCCCCATTTGAACACAATCTATCAATTCTTCGTTTTTTTAGGACTGGTTCCCCTTTTGCTGTTGCCTCTTCATCATCACTAGAATCTCCATCACTGTCACCTCTATCAGCCATCTTTGGAAACTGCTGTTTGGCATCAACGTTGACTGTGCTCCTTTGAATCAGTATATCAGCATGTCCATGCCAGATGTTGCGATTTCCTGTGAAGGATATAAAAGAAACATGTACATTAATAAAGTTGTCAAAACTAGAACTGTGTGAATTTCATTGCAGTCCCATTAGTAGGTATTGAGTTATGCTCCAGACAAGAATTATAGAGATATGGTTCCTATATTCTGCACTTACTCTCACTGCCCTCTATCATAGTGTGAAGTTGCATTTCAGTCTCATTCATTGTTTTAAAGTTATGCTCCAGACAAGAATTATAAGAATAAAATAACAAAGAGCAATAACTCTAGTTTGAATGAAAACAGAGTTACAGTTCTTGTGCTCTGCATTTCCTCTTATTGCCCTTTATCATTGTGTGAAGTTTCAATGCAGTCCCATAAGCACTTTCGAAGACAAGAATTTTCTATCTGATTTACTATGTATATATATGCATTAAAATACAAAGGGCCATAACTCAGTGGAAAATTATCGAACCGGAAAGTCACAACAATATGCGCATCTCCACTTGATATTGATACTTCCTAGCAAGTTTCGCGAAATTTTAACAAAAGGTTATAAAGAAATAGCCCGGACAAGAATTTTCTATTCAACTATGCATTAAACACAAAGGGCCATAACTCAATGGAAAATCATCGAACCGGAACGTCGAGACAATATACATATCTCCACTTGATATTGATACTTCCTAGCAAGTTTCGCGAAATTCTAACGCGGGGTTATAGAGAAATAGCCCGGACAAGAATTTGCATGGATGTAAGCAGACAGATGTTAGTTACTCTTACAAATCAGTATTTATGTGGCTAACCCTTTGTTCACTCTTTTGTTCTTCTAGCCATGCGTTCTTCTAGCCATGCAATAGAATTTTTAGCTACACGACAGAAATGGAATGAATTGCATCTTCTGTTCTCTATTGTTCTCCTAGCCACCTAAGTATTGGTCGTAAGCTCGGACACACGGACAAGGCGGCGACTATATGCTCCCCCGAATTTTTTTTCCGCAGAATAATAAATTATCTCACCAACAAAGGAAGCTGAAATCCAGTGAAAAATGGACAAATCATATAATATTATATCACCGGACAAAATTTTGTCTACAGATGGATGGACGAACCTTCAAGTTAGCTTTCGTTAATATTATAAACACGCAAACCAAGTGTGACTCAGGGGCTGGACCAAATTTTACCCCAGCATCACCATTTGAACAAACTTTGGCAGAGGACCATAAGCTGAGTGTAAATACAAAATATTAAACCGTTGTCTCATGTAATTTCAGAGAAGAATTTTTAAGTCTGTCCAAGTATAAGTCTATGTAAAACATGTGACCCCGGGACAGGGTCATATTTTACTCCAGGGTCACCATTTGAACAAACTTGGTAGAAGATCATAAGCTGATGGTAAATACAAAGTATTAAACCTTTGACTCTTTTAGTTTCAGAGTAGATTTTTAAAGTTTTCCCCTATATATACATGTAAGTCTCTAGTGGTAAACTGTGACGGTTATGCCATTTTATGCATATAAGAATGCTTTTAAAATCCCTCCATGCGAGAGTTATTATGTGCACATGAGTATATGACCTTTATTATGATGTTTATGACATTGACCTTGAATATACTGACCCAGATCTGGGTTCTGCACATCCTCTTGATGAGATTAGTATTTGTGCCAATTTATTTCAAAATCCCTCTATGCATGTGAGAGCTATTGAGCGGACACGAAATGGACCTTATTATATGCATATAAGAAATATATGACCTTGACCGTGAAGGTACAGACCCGGTTGTTGGGTTCTACACTTCGATTCGATGAATATTTGTGCCAGTTTATTTCAAAATCCTTCCATGCATGTGAGAGTTATGGAGCGGACACGAAATGGATCTTATAGGCATGTAAGTATAATATGACCGTTATAATGACATTTATGACCTTGACCTTGAATATACAGACTCGAGTTTTCGGTTCTCATGTCATCGTGATGAGACGAGTATTACTGAAAATTTATTTCAAAATGCCTCCATGTATGTGAGAGTTATGGAGCGGACACGAAAAACAGACGTACGTAGAGACGGACGAACGGACAACGCCAAATCTATATCCCTTCGACTTCGCGAGATAGTAGATGTCAAAGACCCATTACTCAGTCAAAAATCTGTATTATGATTGAATTCTAGCATAAGCTGAAAATAATTTCCAGATAATAATAATTTCTCATGAAAGAGCCATGGGCATGGACATGGACTTACCAAAAGATGTATTGCCAACAACAAGTCTTTCGCCACAACCTGGACACTGTCGCCTTTGCTTCGGGGAGTGTGATGCATCAACAACATAATTAGCCTCCAGAGCTAATGGTGTAAAATAATGCACTGCCAGGATTGCTTGAACTTCTGCTTCGCTTCTTTTTTCTTTCAGAAACATGAGACACTTCTGATGTTTATCTGTAGGAAAACAACCAAGAAAATCCTTTAAGTGTGTACGTGTTATGCTTCTCTATTATGCATATACATGTATCACATCATGTAGAATGTAAAATCAAGAATGCAAGGCCAAGTTTGTGTGAATTCTTCAACTTGAAATATAATGCCTTCTCATTTTTTTGGCCAGCAAAAAAAGTGATTGAAATTTCACAGAGCTAAATGTCAACCCTGACCTCATAATGTGACATGCTTGTTACTGTCCAGGGGTGTGGAAATATAAAATAAAATATTTTCACTTATCCATGTTGTCCCTGGACAAATAAAAAACAAGAGGTCAATGACCTTGAAGCTCTACTGATAGGTTTTTGATAGCTAGATCAGCATTCCTGTGAAGTTCCATGAAAATCCGTGAAGTAGTTTCAGAGGAGTAGTCGCTACAAGTTTTCATTATATAACTCTATGTAAACAAAGATGGCAGCTGGCGGCCATGTTTAAAAGTCAAATCAAAATATTTTTTGACAAGGATCAACAACATGTCATACTGATCATTTTAGAAAAAGTCCCATATCAATATCACTTACAGTTTTCAAGAAGTAGTCGCTACAAACTTGTATTTTGAAAATCTATTTTTAGCCATGGTGGCCATCTTGAATTTCCGGCCGACCTGAAATTTTGCTAGGATCAATTAGACATCAAGAGCAACAGTCCTGTTAATTTTCATGAAAATCCGTCGAGTAGTTACAGAGCAGTAGTCGCTTCAAGTTTTTACTGGATAACTCTATGTAAATTAAGATGGCCGCTGACAGCCATGTTTAACGTTGAATCAAAATGATTTTCGACAAGGACCAACATCATGTCATGCTGATTATTTTAGAAAAAGTCCCATATCAATATCACTTATAGTTTTCAAGAAGTAGTCGCTACAAACTTGTATTTTGAAAATTTATTTTTAGCCGTGGCGGCCATCTTGAATTTCCGGCCGACCTGAAATTTTGCTAGGATCAATTAGACATCGAGAACAACATTCCT
The DNA here is from genome assembly GCA_037043455.1 of Cyrtodaria siliqua. NCBI lineage: Eukaryota > Metazoa > Mollusca > Bivalvia > Adapedonta > Hiatellidae > Cyrtodaria > Cyrtodaria siliqua. The sequence goes on from JAWPHD010001055.1 coordinate 349,400, forward strand.
GTGAAGTTTCATGAAAATCCGTCAAGTAGTTTCAGAGGAGTAGTCGCTACAAGTTTTCATCATATAACTCTATGTAAACAAATATGGCCACTGGCAGCCATGTTTAACGTTGAATCAAAATAATGTTTGACTCTGATAACCATCATGTCATGCTGATCATTTTACAAAAAGTCCCATATCAATATCACTTATAGTTTTCAAGAAGTAGTCGCTACAAACTTCTTTTTTAAAAATCTATTTTTAGTTGTGGCGGCCATCTTGAATTTCCGGCCGACCTGAAATTTTGCTAGGATCAATTAGACATCGAGAGCAACATACCTGTGAAGTTTCATGAAAATCCGTCAAGTAGTTTCAGAGGAGTAGTCGCTACAAGTTTTCATTATAGAACTCTATGTAAACAAAGATGGCCGCTGGCAGCCATGTTTAAAGTCGAATCAAAACGATTTTCGACAAGGACCAACATCATGTCATGCCGATCATTTTAGAAAAAGTCCCATATCAATATATCTTATAGTTTTCAAGAAGTAGTCGCTACAAACTTATTTATTTTAAATCTATTTTTAGCTGTGATGGCCATCTTGAATTTCCGGTGAGCCTGAAATTTGTCTAGGATCAACTAGACATCAAGAGCAACATTCCTGCGAAGTTTCATGAACATCCGTCAAGTAGTTTCTGAGGAGTAGTCGCAACAAGTTTTTACTATATAACTCTATGTAACCAAAGATGGCCACTGGCAGCCATGTTTAACGTCGAATCAAAATAATGTTCGACTCGGATCAACATCATGTCATGCTGATCATTTTAGAAAAAGTCCCATATCAATATCACTCATAGTTTTCAAGCAGTAGTCGCTACAAACTTATTTTTTAAAAATCTATTTTTAGCTGTGGTGGCCATCTTGAATTTCTGGCCGATCTGAAATTTTGCTAGGATCAATTAGACATCAAGAGCAACGTTCCTGTGAAGTTTCATGAAAATCCGCCAAGTAGTTTCAGAGTAGTCGCTACAAATTTTTACTATATAACTCTCTGTAAACAAAGATGGCCGCTGGCAGCCATGTTTAACGTCGAATCAAAATGATTTTTGAGAAGGACCAACATCATGTCATACTGATCATTTTAGAAAAAGTCCCATATCAATATCACTTATAGTTTTCAAGAAGTAGTCGCTACAAACTTGTATTTTAAAAATCTATTTTTTATCTTTGGTGGTCATCTTGGATTTCACATCAACATGAATTTTTGCTAGGATCAACTAGACTTCATGGGCAACATTTCTGTAATGTTTCATGAATATCCAGCCAGTAGTTTCAGAGGAGTAGTCGCTACAAATGAAAGTTTACGGACGGACAGACAGACGGATGACGGACGCCGCACCACGGCATAAGCTCTGCTGATCTCTGATCAGAAGAGCTAAAAATAAAATAAAATGCCTACCTACCTACCCAATTTTTTTCAGCAATGTTACAGTAAACACAGGTATAATTTTATTTGGCCTCAGCACTTTTAATTCTAAATTTTGGCTAAGTGATAGACCATTTAAGTTCATTTTCTACTTGTCTGCGGACAAGGCAGATGGAAAACGGTACTTGTCCAGCAGCGAAAATGCCCGTGTCTTACGTCATATTTTTTATCACACTTCAGCGGACAGTTAAAATATGCAGTGATAATAGAGACAACTCGTACAACCTGCATATTTGATTTACACACAGTTACCATTTGTTTTCCTGTTAGTGTAAAATTTATGGCATTTAACGTTGTGGAAAATACTACATTGACGTTACCAGTTGCATTGTTATATATAGCGATCAAGTGAATGATGGAACAATGCAAACATACAATTTTTACAATGAAATTGCTGAATAGGCTTGCAAACATGTTTTTAACAAATACTATTTTACTGTATCATGACCTAGCTGAATATATCACTTTCTGAAAAACATGACGGAAACTGGGCTGGAAAACAAAACGATTTCTCAGTTTTAGTCTATTTATAAAAAGGTCACGTCCCACTCTGATAATCGACATAAAATAGAATTCTAATTTCCAGGAAGAGGTAACCTTAATAGAAGTAGAGTAAAAATGGTCAGGATACAGCGATTTGTTAGAAAAGTTAGTTTATGTTTGCATAAGTGACGTAAAGAGGCCCCCGACCAGTAGATGCCTCTGAAATTGTCAACACCTTTTATGGTCAAATGCAATGAGATGTCACGGGGTGCTGCGCATCTATGAACGTCTGTATGTAAAAAAACAAAACACCCCAGTCACAATGCGCAGCTGGAATTGACATACACCCTGGACCTTTACAATATTATGAGTGTAAATTCATAATTTTGCATTCCAGAGATGTTGAGATTTTATTTTATTTTCAGTAGGTGATAAAATTTGTGTTACTCGGTTTTTATCCTTAGGTTCTATAGTAAATTAAAAATCTTTGGCAGAGTAAAAAGACGACAATTTTTAAGATTTTGATTTTAAAAGATACATATTTTGAATCAATTTGCATGAATGTGCATAAAATATGCAGGGTTTTAAAATAATCACACTGTAAATACCTTAATTTTAACAGTAAACTTGGTTGAACATCAACGATAAAGTCCGAGTTTATCACCTACCAGAATATATTGGTTATGTCTTATTTCTGTTCACTGATTGGTCAGTTTTTTTGATGATGCTCTATCAAAATTATGACATTGGTCAGCCAAGCAAATGAATTCAAATTCTTAATTACCATCACAAATAAAATCTAGGAGAAGATGTATGGTCTTTCTCCGATCACCATCCTTCAGCTGTTTCTCTTCTCTCAAATTTTCAACAATATACTTTAAACCACCATAAAAACACCAGTAGATGGGAAATCCTGATCCAGGTAAGTCACCATAGGTGAACTCCATTGTTGCCATATTAAAAGGCCATGGTCCAGCTGCATTACAGCTTTGCAAGGTCACGGGACCAATGAGCAGAGAGTTGAACAAAATTTGCGGGTTCTTCTGAAAAGCGCCACTCAAGATTATTTTTTTAGTTTGATATGCGTCGCTACTTTTGCTACTTGAGGACGCCATGAGTTTTTACTCAAGTATGTTGTGTAATATGTGTACTTTGTAGATTTTTCTTCATATTCTAGATAAACTGAGCTGAAGTTGGCACCCAAAAAGGTCTAATAACACTAAATCAACAGGATGTGCTCGCCTGGTGCAGTCGAAAGTAGTTCTGTATTAAAGAGTGCTAATCTTTTTTTCTTTAAAAACTTTTTTTAGTGCTGGTTCCTGTTATTTTTTGGCTATAACTGTATTCTGGACATGTTGTTGATATTTGAAAATGCAGCTCATCATGTTTTTGACAGTTTTTTATATAAATTTGAGAAGTGAAAGTAGACAGGGTATGAAATTGCAAGGGGTAAAAATAGTGTTGACCTTTGACCCGGTGTTAGTATACAACTGAAGAAATGTTTCTTAGAAGGTATTAAAGCCCCTATTTCGTTGTTGATGTTTAATAGCAGACATGTTTATTTGCATGATAAAATAAGTTTCCCAGAATTCTAACGAGGTTTGAGTTTTTAACAGGTTGTCAACATTCTAACTTTACTATGGAAGGGCAATGGAGACTCATTTACGCTATTATAACCAAAAAGGCAATAGACGGCATTCCCATCAGATACTCACACTCGTTAGAACAACACAGTGGCACGAAATACCCAAATCCACCAAATCTACAAAAATCCACCCAAGTCTACCCAAATCTATCAAATCCTACCAAAATCTACACAAATCATTTCCCAAATTTACCCAAATCTACACACATCCTTTCCCAAATCTCCCACTGTACACATATAACGTGGCACAAAAGTATATGTGTATAATGTAACTTCTGAAACGAGAAATATTTACTCAAATCTACCAAAATCCTTGCCCAGATCTAGCAATTTTAGCTTCAGAAGATGAACTTTACACATATAATGTGGCAAGAAAGATTATGTGTATAATATAACTTCAGAAACCCAAATTCTTACCCAAATCTACCAAAAGCAATAACTTTGCTACATACAACAACTAAACTATACACATCCCTTGGCTTCGTATACACAATAAACATAACATAAACTAATAGATAATATAAATGCAATATATACCCAAATATATTACCCAAATCCACAGACATAAATTATTAATATACTTTAAACGTTTGATTTATTCGTTAAAATGTAACAGCGCTAAACAAATCAACAAAAAATCCCACATCTACGTTTAGAATGCATAATAAACATGAATTCAATTATATATTGTTTAAATGCAAGAAAGACCCGCATCAATGCAAAATAAACACACCATAATATAATTCTAGTTAGTATAAATGCATGATAGCACCAAACATATTACACCAATCTTCTAGTATATTATTGACGTTTTATTTATCGTCGCTACAAATGTATGAGTATGTACACTAGCGGATCAGGGGGGGGGGGGGGGGGGGGGGGGGGGGGGGGGGGGGGGTTATAAATACATTATACATACTAGATGGTGTTTATATTATAATTCGCCGATAATAAATGTTACTTGTGACCGTTCCAAAGCGGTAGCCCTATTGTCAACCCTTCCGTTTGTGATGTCACGTACCTTGCCTTGTATTTATCCTTGTAGTCTTTGTTTCGATGAGTGTTTTGGTTGACTGTGGTCATTTCCTGTTCGACGTTTTATATCTACTGTTGTTGTTGATATAATTTCTACTGATGTCCTAATTCGTTTCACACCTTTCCACATAAAATTAATTTTATTGATTAGAACACCTGCATGTACTCAACTTATTTTTGGTACATCGGTAGTCACTGATCAAGTTCAACCAAAATAAGAAATGGTATTTACGATTTGCACACAATTATACTGCGGGCGTGCAACGAAATTGTTTGATATTTTATCTACAGTAACATGGACATACATGTATGATCCGGAATGGAAATTACATCAACCAAAATCTAAATCAATTAACATTTGAATTATACACATGTTAATTAAGGTGGGCATAAATGTCGTTTTAAGCCGATTGCGCCACGCCAGCCCTCGTCTTGCCCAAGAACACACCGACGAAACTCAGTGGCACCACGGAGGATTGAACGGTTAACAGCGAGATGGGCGTAGCCCATCGAGGTGTTTAAATTAACCAACGAGATGAAACCATAGGCTACTCTATTTGTTTTGTAGCATGTCCATTTCAGTCTGTTCCAGTTATTCTTACTGTTAATCTAACTGTTAATCTGACAGGTGTTTTAAACGATTACACCTGTGAGCATTATTACAAAAATAATTGTGGAGTGCGTGGTTCAGTGGTAGAGCGCCGAACTCAGGATCGAGAGGTCGTGGGTTCGATCCTCGCCGCGGCCTCGTAATTTATCCTTGAGCAAGATAATTATTCCACATTGCTTAGTGCTTAGTACCCAGGAAGCCATCGAGAGTGATTAATCTAAGTTGCAATAACTTGCTTCGCAATCGATGTAAAACAAATATGTTTAAACTAAGAGAATTTTCAGTGATCAAGCTACAATATACTTTATTGTAGTTATATGGTAGTTATTTTGTTATTTAATTGTTAAAACAATCAAAATCAAGCTTTTGTTTATAGTACTCTTTATATTATTGTTCTTTATTGTGATTAATATGTCCTACACATGTATGACCAATGATTGGAAAATAAACTTATTCTATTCTATTCTATGGAAATGAAAACTAATAACTGCTCCCTCGACTGACCTACACTTTGTTTTATTTATAGATTTATGGAAACCTTAATTAGCTTGGTTCCCTGGTTAGTTCAAAGTATTGGAGGCGGCCAGGGAACCAGGCTAAACCCTTAATCACATATTACGGTATCGCTTTCTGTATTATCGCAAATACGCTGTTATGGAAGTGTTTGGAAATATTAACAATTTTAATTATTCACTGCTTTGTTTGATAGCATTTAAGCTATTTATTTTCTAAGAGGTAAATTCATCGCCTCAATAAAACCGAAAGTACATGGTTATTTCCACCGGAAGTTGTTGATGTTGTTGTTGTTGTTGTATATATTCGTTATAAGGAAGGTAGACCTTAGCACATTTAAAATAAAACAGAGTCAGTATACCGTTTTTAATAACAACTAATTACCCATAGAAACATAAGGTAAGACATTTCTAATTACACACCCGAATTAAGACCCGGGTAACGGCTGCGATTTTATGTGGCTATATGCAGCATGGGTAAATATATAGGAAAATGAAAGTAGGTTGATGTTATGATTTTATTAATAGTTCGAATAAAGGTACATTGTTTTGCTTAATTAAATACTAACGAGTATTAATGAAATACTATTAAAACATGTTTGGCCTATTTTAAAGTACTGAAACTGCGGATGTTTAATATAGATATAGTTGCTATGCCACACTACCCACTTCTAGATGTTTTTCTTGGAATACTTTCGTTTTAGTTCCCTGAGGAAACAAATACTTTATACTTTATTTTTTAGTTGTTATGTATGGGGTTATGTCGGTATATGTGGGATATGTGTGTGTGTGTGTGTGTGTGTGTGTGTGTGTGTGTGTGGAGTTTGCTGGGGGTGGGGGAGTGGGCGGTGGGGAGTGAGCTTGGAGGAATGGGGGAGCAGATGAATGATTAAGAATATGTGCTGTTATTTTTAGTTCCCGATTTATGGTTCAAGACTGATCAAAACGATATAAAAAGCTAACTTTATCCTTGTATGTTTTGTTTTACAATACACTAAGATGTGGTGCTTTTGGGGCACGACCCTTCCTCGAATTGTATGGATACAGTTAACTCCAAATACACGAATTACTGCATTTGATTTAACATCTTGGTTTAGATTATGTTCAAGGTTCAGTAGTATCATAACTGTACTGCTTAGGAAATATTTACCTAAAAAATTTGACTGTTATCAAACTTAGTGCAAAGAAACAGCTCCTAGACGCTCAGAGTGCGTATTTATTTGAAATGAGTAGCCTATGATAACATTGTTATTTAAAGTACTCCACCTTTTTGTAAGCGAGTATTTGCATATGTTCATGAACACTTCAGTTTCTCTAATATATTTAATTGCTTGACCATGTTATCATTGCTCAAAACATGTTATATCGCTTCTAATATGTATACTGCGCAAAAAAGGTTTAGCACGAATTGTTATGGACATAGACGAAACATATAAACATTGATATAATTGTTTGAAGCTTTTGTATTTCAAAACATTGTGTTATTTTAATATTTTCTTACGAAATATCACAGTTACCTCCCATATAATAAAGAAAAACTTATTTCGTTATACAAAAGTATTGCTTTGAGTAAATTTAATGTTTGCATTTGTAACCAGGTACAGGTAAATGGTGAATAATCGATTCCTAGCCGTATGTCCTCGATAGCTCAGTGGTTAGAGCCCTGGTACGGCAAACCAGAGACCCTGGGTTCGAGTCCCGGTTGAGGCACGACTTTTCACCACCTGTTATATTTGGGGGCTAGTCCGGGATCCAGGACCGTGTCTGTTAGCATGAAACATTATGAAAATAAGTCTGACAGCCGGGCTGGAGTTAACTCCATTAGAAATTCAGGGACGGATTTCAGTCTGGTGGGTGTGTATATAACCGGGTACAGGTAAATGGTGAATAATCGATTCCTAACCGTATGTCCTCGATAGTTCAATGGTTATACGGTAAACCAAATACCCTGGGTTCGAGTCCCGGTTGAGGAATGATTTTTTCACCACCTGTTATATTTGGGGGCTCGTCCGGGATCCAAGACCGTGTCTGTTAGCATGAAACAGTATGAAAATAAGTCTGACAGCCAGTCTGGAGTTAACTCTACTAGAAATTCAGGTACGAATTTCAATCTGGTTGGGGTGTATGTAACCGGGTACAGGTAAATGGTGAATAATCGATTCCTAGCCGTATGTTCTCGATAACTCATTGGTTAGAGCCCTGGTACGGTAAACCAGAGACCCTGGGTTCGAGTCCCGGTTAAAGCACGAATTCACCACCTGTTATATTTGGGGTCTAGTCTGGGATCCAGGACCGTGTCTGTAAGCATGAAACATTATGAAAATAAGTCTGACAGCCGGCCTGGAGTTAACTCCATTAGAAATTCAGGGACGGATTTCAGTCTGGTGGGGGTGTATGTAACCGGGTACAGGTAAATGGTGAATAATCGATTCCTAGCCGTATGTCCTCGATAACTCAGTGGTTAGAGCCCTGGTACGGTAAACCAGAGACCCTGGGTTCGAGTCCCGGTTGAGGCACGACTTTTCACCACCTGTTATACATTAGCAAGAATTGCAAATTCTTTCATAAAACCGTTAAAATATGTTCACAAAATATTGTTATTCTCAAATAAAAACATTTAAATTTTCGTTTAAAATTACCCCCTCTTTTCATTGAAATCAGAACGATTTTCGATCATCAATAAACGTATGTTCCCAACATACTTGCTTTATTTTGTATCACAACTTTGTTTACAAATGACTTTGTAGCATTATTATTGGTCATATCTATGTCACGTCATCATTGAACCGGAGCATACACGGCTTCGTACCTCGTCTATGTGCCCATATTTTTTTTTTCAGTATATATACTGAAAGGAAAAAGAAACGCAGGGTGCGTATTTCCGCTATATATTGCATATACTGCACACTCAATTCCATATATATTCCAAGGAAATCCCAAGATGTTTTGTAAAAAACAAAAGTGCAGTTAGTTAGAGAAAGGACACAACTGTGATGCTGTAGACGTTTTAATCACAGTACACGTTGTAACAAGAAATTCATAAATGCTGAATTTCCTCTTTGAAAAATTGAGCCAGTTCAGTACTGTATTTAATGTTGTGATTGCAACATTTAAAGCCTAAGTTTGCTCACCTGCTTGAGTCAAATGCGCATTCTGACGATAATGAAACTTTAAAGGGGTAACCATTGGTGTGTTCAGTGCTGTTTAAACCTTCTTTCTAAAAGGACAGGCCTAATGTCGCCCTGTACCATTCGATTAGCAGTAGCATATTAAACATACAATATATAGCGGAAATACGCACCCTGCGTTTCTTTTTCCTTTCAGTATATATATTGTTCATGTCAAACGCAATTTTATTAAAGAAATGCATTATTATTCCGTCTTTTTGTTTCAGTTATTTTCAATATTTCAACAACATTGTCAGTAGAAAACAAACTAAATTAATTCGAAAAGATGAAGCCCGGGATACGTGTCATCCGGGGTCCTGACTGGCGCCAAGGTAACCAAGATGGCGGTCCAGGTTACCTAGGAACCGTCGTGAAGCTATACCCTAACAACAATGTACTTGTGAGATGGGACATTGGGAATGAAACAGAATGTCGAGCCGGACAAAATGGCGCATTCGATCTCCGTTTGTACGACAACGCTCAACTAGGTCAGAATTTATTTCATTTTGTATCGAATAGGCTCCGCCCTCGGGACAATTTTTTTTTTACCTTGTCAGTCAGATGTAATTTTCTCCCCAAAAGATACGTGGTCATGACACAACATGACTCAATGTACCTATTGCTTTGATTTTTGTGTTTACCTACTTGTTATTCCAATATATAGAGATTATTTAACTGCTGGGATAGATTATAGGGAAATCCTTCACGAGATGGTAGACGTGTTGTTCTTTTCACAAACGAGCGTATGAGAGTGAGTGAAAAACAAAACACGACTACCATCGAGTGAAAGATTGCCATATAATTGATCACAACAGTGAAATAATCTATTTATTACATTTTTAATCAGATTATGTATGATTTAACCAGAATTATACGCTTTATTTAGCGTTATCTGCGGAAGACGTCGACGTCACCAACACGTTATTGACGTCATTACTCAACGTAACAGTTAGTTATTTTTGTGTTCGGAGTTAGTTATTAATATTTACCGATTATGAATATTCGTTCACTGAAAAATCCCAATCTTCCACCGATAAAAATGTAATAAATATAAAGTTATAAACTATATAAAATAGGCAAACTATATTGCATAATAAAGCAGTGATTTCATTAAAACTCAGATTATGTCTCTATTGTTTTAAAGACATTTTCTATAGTTTTTTCTGCATAACAGATTTTCTTTAAACTTTTTGTACAGTAAGTCTGTTATATATATATAGACAGAAAATGCAAAAATAATGGTAGGTCACCATAACCTTTAAAATTTAAAAAATAATTTGTAATACCACCGCCATGTCAATCTGTCCAAATAGTTGAACAAGTCCATGAAATGAAGTCTAACCATTTATTCATTAGTCACAATTCTGCTAAAATTGTATTAAAGTAAAGAACATTTAATTATAATAACATTTAAAGCTCATATTTATGTAAAACTTATCTTTTTTTACAAAATCTGTTGAGACCATTACTCACAATTTATGCACAAATTAGCCCATACTGATCCAATTTCCTTTTTTTTTTTGTATGTTCCCAATAATAGAATTTGTTTAAACTTTCTAAGAACATAGTTTAACATATATTAAAAAAAAATGTGCAATAAAAATGTTAGGTCCCCATGCTTGTTTAGAATTTCTTTTTTGAAACCCTACCCCTATGCTAAAAGGCCAAGTTTTGTATGAAATTATATAGAAATTGTATATCTTCCTTTCTTGTTATGTTCCTAATAACAGAATTTGTTCAAACTTCCTAGGCACTTATTTGAACATATAGTAAGACAATATATGCAATTAAAATTATAGGTCATATTGAGATTTAATTGGTTTTTGGAACCCTACCATTATGCTTACATTTTTAAATTTTTACAGAATGTTATATTTCCCTATTTTCTGTATGTTTCTAATAATAGGCATTTATATAAATAAAGACAATAAACACAGCTAGACATCAAGAGCAACACTCCTGTAAATTTTTAGGAAAATCCATTCAATAGTTTTAGAAGAGAAGTCGCCAAAACTTCTGCGCATGAAAAACTACAGAAAATGCCTTTAAAGGCAATCACTATTTTATTTAGTGTTCCGTGCGCATTGTGCATGCGTCATAATACAATAGTACACTGCGCTCGCGGGAATGTTCATTTGCATACCAGTGTCATCGTTTATTGTATTGTTGAAAAGTAGGTTAACCACTAAGCAAGTTAGTGTTTTTGCTTAGTGTGTATTAAATGTAAGTATAACAAAATATATACGGTCGCTACATTTGGGGTTGTATTTTGTTAAAATTTCACTTAATAAGTAATACGTAATACTAACTAATACGTAACGCAACTAGTCTGTTACTTTTTTTCACAATCAGTATTACTGTGATGATATATTTGCAAGTATACAGTGAGAATCATAAAGCTCTTATGGTTTTATATTCTGTACTATAGAGCTATGACTTCTTTCCTTCAAACTATTGGTATAATATGCGGCAAAACTCAAAGGCTGCTCTTTCATTGATGTTTCTGAAAACATAATGCCTTTGTTTGTTTGTTTGTTTATTTGTATGGTGTTTTACGTCATTTTCAACACATGTAAGGTTATATATGACGGTAGATTCTTTTGTGGTGGAGAAAGACCACCCACTTTTCCTGGGTAGAACCAGTACTGTACACCTCCCGCCATCCGTAAGAATCGACACTTCCTCACTTACAATTCGAGCTCCCAGTGGGATTTGGACCCGCAGCGGTGAGTTGCGAAGGTTTACAACGCAACGTCGTTAACCATTAGGCCACGGCGACGATTAAAACATAATGCAATGTCTGCCCAATCTCATTAAAATCCGACCCTTTATCACGCTACGATACTTTACACCTAAGGATCTGACAACGCTGCATTGGAGGTCACGTCAGATTGACCTTACGTACTATATAGAAAATTTAATCTTGCAATTTAATGATCTAGGTAGAATAATGTTCTGAATGTTTTCAAAAACATGACTATGATTTTCTTCGTATTCTTGCTATTAAACATGTCTTTGAATTATTATATTTTATGTGAATTTTCGTTTGTTCAGTGCACTCGAACATCATCTGAATTGCATATAAAAACGCGCGATTTCACTGGTTAAATTTAGTTGATCGTCTCATGAATATTGATTAGATGGATGGTCGATTTGACGTGACCTCCACGGCAGAGATGTCAGATCATATAGCGGAGAGTATCGAAGTCTAATTAGGATTTGATTTTAATGAGATTGTTGTCTGCCTAAACAACCGTTGTATTTCAATTGACTAAACTATTAAGTCCACCACATCATGCATACAACTCATCAAACAGAAAGATATCGCGCGGATCTAGTCGGTTTTTATAAGACAATATATTTTCCATTTAATTATTCTTGAATCCATGGTTTCCTCTTGTAATGTCTCGCCATTTGGAAACTTAGCTCCGCCGAGATCATTCATACAACTTTTAATTTACGGTTCTCGTGTTTGGAACTATGTTTCCGAATACGAACGTGAAGTCGTGCCTCATGTTTTGTAGAAATGTAGCCATATAAACTCTAATGCTCGGTACAGAATAAAAAACAAACATTAGAGCTGGTTATGATTGTCACAGCTAATTTGCAAGGATATGTGGGTAAAGAAACATTTTTTATTTCACTTTAAGAACCGGGACGTAGTATTACAAAGTGACCGTTGATGACCCAACCACTATTAACCCCGATAAGAATGTAAAACAAAAATGTATGTGTTAAAACTGAACCTGCTCACATGCTTTTTCTAAAGTACCTATTCATGTTAATATTTTATTTGAAAATATACTGCTCAACTAAGCCGCTCGGGTGCATTTAATTTAGATTATCTTCTATGATTTATGAGGTATTTGAATTATATCAGATATCTAATTCTTAATTCAGATTTCCACTCTGATATCTGAATTTTGATTTTTTTTAAATATGGTTAATGCAGATGTCTTCTATACGAATCAGCATAATATGTTATAACGTATACAATACATATTATTTAATATTTAGATATCTACTATTAGATGAGATATCTTTTTTAAGTTATATCTGCTCTATGAACAGGTGTTTGTACATAATTCTTGAGTAAGTAAGAACATGTTTTTAATTTGCTTTAAAATCAGATGTCATAATAAAAATGTCGGTATTAATTATGCTTGGGTAGTAGGAACATGCTTTTAATTTATTTTAAAATGATATCTTGTCACACTTAATCGTACTGACATACTTGTTTAAGTATCCATGTTGCTTCTATTTAATCACCTAAAACTTAACATAGTATATCAACTGTCTGTCATATGAATGTGTGAAATGATGTAGGTGTCGACCAACCGGTATCAGCTGTGATGCTTGTAGCCAAAGTGTCTTTGGATTCCGATGGAAGTGTCTTGTGTGTGAAGATACGGACTGTTGTACACCATGTTACGTTGCGGACCGAGGCAAAGTTCCGGCGTGCATGTCCCATCCACATGTCAGATACAGCTCTTCCCGGGCCACAGTGTAACTATTTATCACCAGATTTTTCAGATTCCAAATCATCCCCCTTTAAGGTCTTTTC